>LZPO01005771.1:696815-708691 GCA_001675575.1 Neotoma lepida | reverse complement strand
ACAAAAGGAGTATAGTCAAGAAATTTGCCTATTAGAGACACCTGCAACTTCACCACAGCTTGGACAGTTTCACATCCCCCCTGTGTGTTCCATAAACCTCCAAATATCTCTTGTATTCGTTTCTCTGGAACCTGCTGTTAGACCGACTGCTAGCTCTTGTCATTGAGTAAGTGCATTAGTGAGCACTATTTCTCCTCCACACTGTAGTTATATTTGGGTAACTGTGTGTCAGCGTGATTGGCCTTATCTGGAGTCCCTTGTGCTTATTTTTTGCCTTAACAGCCAGTGCAAGGACTGAGTTTACAGCACACAGAAGGTTAAGCNCCGAGAGCGGCAGCTGCCTAAGGGGAGGTTCTGAAAACAGGAGGCAGATGAAGTTCCGTTCCCACATCCTTTCTAGAAGACACAAGCCTTTTGTTTCTCATCTCTGTTGCCCTCTGGATTTGATCAAGAGCCAGCTTGGAAAATAGGATGAAGCTGTGGGAGAGGAATGNTGAAGGGCCACTGCNGCTGCTGTCCCTGTCCCCAGCATGCAGCACNGGGAGTATAAGACCCTCTGAGGCCCGGACAGGGGGCACTGGACTGTGGTGTTTTCCAACCTCAGAGCCATCCACCTCCTGTGGAGAGCTGCTTTCCTGGTCCAGATGAGTTTGATAGTCTTTGATGATCCCNCCACACGGAGATTTCATCAGTGTGAGTGAATCAAGGACTCCACTCCCATTTGAAAATCAGGGCTCCCTGTTTCATTAAGAAGGATCTTGTGGGGACTGACAAATGGCTTAGTGGGTATAAGTGCCAGCTGCACAATCCCCTGAGTTGGACCTGAGTTCCAATCCCCAGCGCCTATGTAAATACATTAAGTGTTGCTGCATCCTGTTGGCCTGTAACCCTGGTGCTGGCATAGGTGGAGTATTGCTGGGACTTGCTAGCCACTGGCCTATCTCCAGAGTCAGGGAGAAATCGCATCTCAAGGAAATAAAGCTGAGAGTGACAGNCTAGAATACCAGGATCCTCCTCCTCTAGCCTCCAAGCACGAAAGCAGCCCTGTACCCAAATGTATATCCACCATACAAATGCTACAAACACATAGACACAGCAAAAAAGAAGGCTGCTGTGAAGTTGGTGTGGNGGCTCTGGCCTATAATCCCAGAANTTAGAGAGGTAGAGGAGGATCAGCACTACACCGTCATCCTAACCCACATAGCAAGCTGGAGGCCAGCCTGGTCTGATGTANGTGAGAGCAACAACAGGCTATTGTGGAGTCTAGCCACGTGTCAGGAACACGCTGACTCTTAGGACAACCCCCTGTCTTCATGGGTCCTGAGTGACGGGAGGGTGAAGCCCTGGAGCTGACAGGAAGGGGCGAGGCTGAACCAGAGGCAGAGGCTTTGAGCTGGCTTGCTTGACTCATACCTGAGGTGGGAGAGTAAGACGTAGCCCAGGGGCTCTGCTGCTGGGTTTCCTGCACCAGATACCTTTGCCTAGTTTCCCCAGATGATCTGAAGGAGGAGCAGGGGTTGTAGGGAGACAGCTGCAGTGTGAACAGAGCCCCTGGGGTTCTTATTTGGTGAAGCTGATACTTACACAGAGGCATAGTGAAGAGGAAGTAGAGGCCTGGTTTTTCTCCACTAGAATCTAGTGCTGTAAAAGAACAAAAGGCCAGTGACTTGCTGAAGAGGAACAGATATATATTGCTGGTGGAGGAGTTAAAGATGTCATACCTGTGTGCCCCACCACTCAGCAGCATTTCCAAGCAGCTGCTGAATGCTGGCGGTCACAGTGGCGACTGTAACAGAACATTCATGTGATGATTATAGATGCACAGACTTTTCATCCTATTAAATCCCACACCAGTGACAGAGGGCAGGACTACCCCACAGCAGTGACAGAGGGCAGGACTACCCCCACACCAGTGACAGAGGGCAGGACTACCCCACACCAGTGACAGCGGGCAGGACTACCCCACACCAGTGACTGTGGGCAGGACTACTAAACTCACTCTTCACAAGAGGAAAGCAAAGCTCTCTGAAATTAAGAATTGATGTCGTCACATGCCCTGCCTTCTAATTTGATTTTTGTGAGTTTAAAGCCCCTTGTTTTTTTGGCTTGAGCATGTCACACATTGGTGTGGGGAGCCAAGGGCAACAAGACTTTCTCCTGTGTCCAGGCTTTTCCATGGGGAGAGGACTTGGAGGCAGTGAGCCTACCTAGCTAGCCAGAGGTCTGTGTGGGGATGAAGTCTTAGAAAGGGGAGTGGAAAGCTGGTCCCATGATAATGTTAGTCCATTTATTTCTAAAATGCTGTCACATAATTTTTTCTGAAAATAAANTGTGATTAGTGAAAAATTCNAACTTTAAAAAAATCTAAAAGCTGAACCTGGTTACATGTGCCTACAGCATCCTGGTATTTGGGAGGCAGAGACAGGAGGATTGCCAAGTTGGNGGCCAGCCTGGTTTGCAGGCAGCCCAAAGCACAGGGTCCCCACCCAGTNTTTATCGCTGCTGTCCTTGGGGAGAGGCCTTGAGGATCTTGCAGCTTTTGAAACTTCCTGAACTTAGTAAGCTTTACAGTAGCCAAGTCCTGGAAACCTCTGTAGCTGCCTCTGTTTTATGAGCTTACCCAAGGATGGAGTGTTTTAGCTCCCCAGGNAACAGCTCCACAGCACTGGGCCAGAGGCACTTCCTGCCAGCTAGCCTCAGCTATCAACCTGTCCAACCCTCTGTTGTTTCATAGGTGGGATGATACTGAACATTAATGTCACCAGGTCTGGTTTCATATACCTTAGCATGTCCTGCAAATGTGGCCCAGCCCTTCCTTGGGATGCAGGGGAGCTAAGCACCCATTAGATACTCTCAGACTTGAGGGCTCAACTGAAATGGAGAACTCATACGTGCCAGTCCAGCTAGCTTCACATACATACTTGAACTTCTCTACTTCAGTTGCTGATTCTTAAAAAATGGCTGTCACCTTGGTCCCCCGAATTATCTAGCTAGTGTTGGAATCAGAATACCTCTGGTTCCGGCTAAATGTGCCCCCACCCCTCCTGAGTTGTTTATGCTGAGTCCCGTGATGTTACTCAGGTTGTTCCGCTTCAGTGAATGGAAGACGAATGTTTTGCAGCTGTGGCTTCCTGGAGCATGCTGACCTTTCCTTGACCCTGGGTGCTGAGGCACGTGGCAGGGCCATTCTCAGAGGGTATATAAGGCAGAGGGGAATGATAAATGAAGGTCCCAGATGCTTGTAAGGTCCCAGGTGCTTGCAATCTGACAGAGTATGCTGCCTTCAATCCCGACTCCCTCCCCCAGATCGAGACTTGGGCTTTGCGGGCATGGCAACTAGTCCCNGAACAGGTTCCCTAGCCCCATTAATCAAACTGGGAGTAGCTTGCCACTGGACAGCTCAGTCAGTGTATGCCTCAGGGCTGTGAGAGTTTCCCANTTACTTAATGGTTTTGGTGAAAGGGATAATCAGGAATTGTTAATCAAAGAATTCAAGAGTTCAAGAGGATAAATCAGGAGCCGACAAGCTGGAGAACTAGTTTAGGTCTTAGGTGCCAGACGCGCCCCCCTCCCACCACACACTGTTGATTCTTATGTTTCTGGTTAGGTTCTTGTCTTGCCCTCTTCAAGAATGAAGTATATGAAGAGTTAAGGGTGAATAAATGAGGAGGATTTAATTCACAGGAGAGAACAATTCAAACAGGAAAACAGAAGGTCACCATGTAGGAGTGGCAAACACGAGTGGGGGAGAGCAGAAGCTCTGAGCTCTTGGAAGCCGGGGGATGCTAAAAACTTGACAGTGCTATCCTTCTGAGCTCTCAGGTGGCCTGGGGGTGCACACGAGAACAATCCTTGAAGAGCAAGGCTGGAGAGCAGGTTGCCAAGGCAAGAGCGGTAGGGTCTGTTCCCAAAGCAGGAGTGAGTCCCCTATCTGCAGCAGGAATGACAGGTCTCCNGAGGGTCTGTTTCTAGTGGGTCTCAAAAGCAGAAGTCTTTCCCTCTTTCTTGTCCAATGAGAGGGCCATCAGAGTCTGAAAATCAGAGAGAATCTCCCCTNTCCCCATCTGGCTGAAGCCTGAGCCTAGCCAAGAGCCAGAATAACTGATGTGTTCACTCTGCCTATGGGTTTATAGAAATTTTGAGGACTCTGGTTGGTTAGATGTGTGTATGCAAATGAGGTGAAGAATAAGGACCAATCAGGAGAGAACTTGACAGCCCCTACACAGGTAAGCAAAAGCTGTTCATAATGGGGGTGGATTCACAAACAGATCATTAGCTTTATTTCCCTTGATGCTGTGGTGTTTGCTGGGATGTGAGTACTTGGCTGTCAGGACGGGGGTGGGGGAGGAGAGGGGGGACAGTTGGGGGGGCGGACATGACACGACAGTGTGCAACCGGTTTTCTTGCTTCGTCTAGAGGCTGTCCTACTGCGGCCNTCGGCTCTGATTGTTTTTAGGGGCTCCTCCTACCCCATCTCACCCTCACGTTGAGACAGCTGATTCTCCTATCCGGTTCTTGCCTTGCCCTTACTGCAAGAANAGAGTGGGCTGGCAGTGAAAGGAAAACAAAAAGGGAGACCTTTCAATTGCCACGCAGGAGTAATTTAAACAGGAGAGTGAGGACTGAGCGGAGAGTGGATACAGTGTCAAGCAGTCCAGAGAGGTTGGTGGTGTTCTCAGCAGGCTTCAAGATGTCCAGCCGAGAGGCCGCAAGGGTTATAGTTCCAGCCAAGAACAGCCCCTAAGAGCAAGTGTGCAGATCTGCAGAGGGCAGAGCTATGAGATTCCTGTTTCTGGCAGGTCTCGAAGGCTGGGGCAATCCCTCCATTCCTACAGTGGAAGCTGCAGATCTTGGCTTCTCCAGGGGGCCTTTCTCTGGAGAGTCTCCAATACGCCATTTATTTGTTTGTTTTTTATGTATTTTTGTTTTTGACTGCATATATGTCTGTGCACTACATACGTGCCNCGTGCCCTTGGAGGCCAGAAGAGGTCGGAACCCCTGAGATTAGAGTTACAGACAGTTGTGAGCTGCCGGGGATGTGTTGGAAACTGAACCCAGGTCCTCTGTAGAGTTGCCAGTGTTCTTAACTGATGAGCCATCTCTACAGCCCCTCCAGTAAGTCTTGGGTCTTCTTCCTTCCAAGANTACCTAGCAGTCTTGCCCCCACCTTTAGCTACCTGAACTGTGAAAAGCCCTTGGACAACCCCTTCTACAGAGCCAGATAGGCCCTGGTTGGCTGTGTGTATGCTGAGGTACAGACTAGAACCAATCAGAAAGCAGCTTTCAAACCTGGATNGGAGGGGTCTCCTTTGAGCCAAATGCTGTTACCCTTCCTGCCATGGGATCGAGGCAAGCGGATACTGAACCATTGAAGGGCCCCACAAGACAGGCTGCACTTTCTGGGGGCTGCAGTGATGTTCTGGTCACCTTTGCATACTGGGCTGCCATGATCTCCATCTGGAACTGTCCTCTGGCTGTCATCGCTTGCTCCAATAGGATCTTCACTGGGCATCTGATNTCTGACAGGGGCTACAAGCTGTCAGGCAAGTCTGTCCCTGGATGCAGTTGCCCCTGGGGTTTATCTGTCTGCTTCTTCTTCATTTCTGGCTGCCACTTTGATGACAGATAGTCCCCTCCTACCCCTATGGATGTCATGCCATTCTCCAGTGCTCTCNGGATCCTTTGATAGGGCGTCTTGAAATGTGTTACCTGTGGCAGCCAGCCTTCAAGATGGCCCGGTGATCCAGTCTTCTGGTGTCCACACCCTGAGTTGTTCCAGGGTTGGTCTGTGTGACCAATAAAATTTGCCAAAAGGCCTGTGTCTTTGTCTTTCCACTGCTATAGCAAATATCATAAGCCGGGCAGTTGATAAAGAATGAATGGGGCTTTACTTAGCTCTCAGTGCTGAAGGCAGGGCACTGGCCTGGGACAGGCTCTGATGAGGGCGCCTCACTACATCATAACATGGCAGAAGGTAGCTCATGACATGTGCCACCTTGGGTCTTACTTCTTTTCATAAAGCTACTAATGCCATTGTGGGTCCTACTCCTATGACCTTTTCTAAGCCTAATTTCCTCCCTGTCTTAGTTAGGATTTCTATTGCTGTGAAGAGACACCATGACCATGGCAACTCTTATAAAGGAAAACATTTAATTGAGATGGAGGCCTTCAGTTTCAGACGTTCAGTCCATTATCATCATGGTGAGACATGGTGGCGTGCAAGCAGACATGGTGCTGGAGAGGNAGCTGAGAGTTCTACATCTTGCAGGCAACAGGAAGTGGACTGTCTCACTGGGCATAGCTTGAGCANATATGAGACCTCAAAGCCTGCCTCCACAGTGACACACTTCCTCCAACAAGGCTACATCTGCTCCAACAAGGCCACACCTCCTAATAGTGCCACTGCCTTTGGGGGCCATTCACTTTCAAAAGCACCACATTCCCTGAGGCCCCATCTGCAAATGTCATTAGCAGNGTATGACTTTANGAAGTAAATTTTCAGTACAGAAGCTGTGGGCGACAAGTAATCAAACAATAGTTTCAAACCAGAGCACACAATTTCCAANATTAGGTCAAGGTTACTGAATTCTAAAAGATTTGAGCTCTGGTGTGTGNANATGAATGAGTGTGTGTGTTGGGTGTGTGCATGCATGAGTGTGCACATGTGTGCATGAGTGCCTGTGTGTGCCTGTGTGCATGTGCTGTGTGTNTGTGTGGTTTTCTTTTTTTGATAATTTGCTTTGGGAGAATGAATGGAGAGGTGTGACTGGAGCTGTACAGAGGCCATAGGTTGAAGAACTGACTGAGCTTGGAAGCGTGCAGCCCAGCTGAGGGCCTGAGTAGAAGCTCCCCAGAGACCCTAGGCAGAATGACCTGTTCCAGCTACCCCCAGAGCTCTGACCTCAGACACTGTGCTGTGCTATTTAGTGCTGTAAGCTGCCAAGTGGTTCATTCTGCAGCAAGATCATGACATCCTGCCGTGTCACCGGGTTTCTTGCTCAGGACATATAAACTGGACACAGGTTGTCTTTCTCTTAGCCTCCCTCCCTCTTTTTCTTTTTCCCTCTTAAAAAAAAGAAAAGAAAAACATTATCCTGAAGTAAATCCAGCTGCCACATTCTCCACAACATTCAATTGTTTTGTTTTGTTTTTAAAGAACAACAGTTTATTCTCAGTTTTAATACAAGGCCAGAGGGAAATGAAGCATCATGGGACTTGACTGCTCAGTGAGGAGTCTGGAGGCTGGGGTTTGGGGAAGAACATGAGTGCAGGTGAGTGTTGCNCTGGGTGGCACTCACCTCCAGTCTGAGGCTCNAGAGAAGGAAGACTTGGGTATTGTTGACCTGTTAGCAATAGAGGAGTCACCTTGCAGAAAGGGCTCTGGNTGAGAGCTCTGTGCTTAGGAAAGGATTTGATTCTATTTATTACATTTTGTTTACTTGTTTATTCATCCAGTGTGTATATGTGTGTGTCACNNATGTGAAGGCAGGACAGTGTGAAGTTGGTTCTCTGCCTTCACCATGTGGATCCCAGGGTTCGAACCTGGATCGCAAGCCTTATCTGCAAGCGCTTTTTCTCGCTAAGCCATCTTGCCTGACCTTTTTCCTTCCCGCTCTCCTTCCTCCCTCCCTCCCTACCTTCTGAGACAATGTCTCACATAGCTCAGGCTGTCCTCAAACTCATTACTAGCCAAGGACACCCTTGAACTGCTGTCCTCCTGCCTTTCTCTCCCAAGTGCTAGAGTTACAATTATGCAGCATCACACTNGGTTCAAGCTGTGCTGGGGATGTAACCCAGGCCTCCGGCATGCCAGGCNANCACTCTACCAAAAGCGTTCCATCCCCAGCCCCGAGCAAATGCTGTCTATATCAGAGAAGCACTGCTCTGTTTTTATTGTTTTTGTTTTGAGACAGGATCTTGCTGTGCAGCCCAGACTGGCCTCCAAAGTGACCTTGCTGCCTCAGGCTCCTAATGCTGGGATTACAGGCTTTTTGCCATCACACTTGGCACTGTTTAACCAAATGGCTTCTACTTTTGAAAGCACCAGCCTGCAAAGACTTTGCATGATTGCGTAAATCAGTTAGGGCACATTGTTCTGCCTGTTACGGAAAGCTAGGCAGATGGAAGCACCCATACAGGTGCTCTTCTGGCTCCCACGAGTCAGAGGGAGCACAGAGGCTGGCATTTCTCAGTGCATGGAGCGACAACGTCAGGGGTCCGTCATTTCCCGTCTCCTGAGCGTTCATGGGGCAGTCTTATCTTGAGGCCAGCATCTCTCATGAAAGATGGCTATAGGTAGTCATCAGGGTTACACGTGATCATGTTTGCATGTAGGAAGCAAAGGAATTCTGAGTCAATATTCTAAGTAAATCTTAGAAGATTCATTTGCCCTGTGTAGGTTACAGGGCTGCCCCCAAGTCCTGGCTGTGCCCAGGNCAATGGCTGTTCTTCGTTGTCTTTAGCTACCAGGGGCTGANTGTGCCAGGCTTGGGATACATTTCCTCCTAACATGTGGTGCATTGGGCAAAGTGCCTGGGAACATTTAGGAAGAGGGGAGCAGGGGATGGATACATGCTAGGCAATGGAAGAATCTGTCAGGTAAGATGTTGCTTATTATTTATTTATTTATATAGTTAATTTTAGAGATAAGGTCTCATGTAGCCAAGGTTGGTCTCAAACTCACTGTGTAGCTGAAGTTAACCTTGAACTCCTGACCCTCCTTCCTCCACCTTTGGAGTTCTGGATTTATAGGTGTATAAACCATGCCTGGTTTCACGAGATGCTAGGGAGCAAACCCAGGGCTCCATACATCTGCACAAGCACTCTACCAATGAAGCTATGTCCTCAGTCCCATGCCATCTTAATGATCGAAGAATCACTGGATGCTCTAGTCTTTTATAGGGACAGGGGAATTAATTTGTCACTCATTGCTGAATTTCAACCATCTATCATCAATATGTGATTCCCGAATCTTCTCTCCAGACCTTCAGGGACTGATGTTGTCCTCCTAAGGAATGTCTGCACTGACAGACATCAGCCAGCGCTTGGTATAGGGGTGCCTCAATAGTCACCACTGTCATTTGCACCAAACAATTTAATTCTAGCCCTGTCATGTTGTACAGAGTCTCGTCATCCAACAGAAGCCTGAGGAAGTGGTGCCTGGAGAAGGTCAGCGAATTTGTACAGGTGTGTTGCTAAACAGCGGGATTAATTCAGCTTCTCCAGCTGTAGCTACGTTAGCTGAGTCAAACATGGGGAATGTGTGCTAGGAATCCAAGCAGCTCCAGGGTAAAGATGCAGGCCAGACAGGAGCCTGACTGAGGCCAAGCCTTGTGCCCTCTCCTCTCTCGCTCTCTCCCCTTCTTTCCCTGGCCCCCAGAGGATTTCCTGTAACCCTGGCCTTAGCCTCTCTATGTAGTTGAAGTGAGCTTTGAACTCCTGACTTTTGTGCCTTTACTTCCCAACTTCTGGGATTACACTGTGAGCCACCAAGCTCCACTAAACAGCCAGCAAAGGCCTTTAAAAAAAAATTTGATATTGGGGGTTGAAACCAGACATTCCTACAAGCCAGTCACGGCTACGCAGCCCTCTTGTTTCTGCCTCCTTCTGTCTCACAGGCAAGCTTTGTGCTTTGTGGGAGAAAATGGTCACTCAAGTCTGTCTTTTTCTGACTCCATTCCACATTCTGTAGGAGACACCCATCAGCCTTGTGTGCTGAGTGTGTANCCCCATTCTGCTATCATGAACTGAATGGCTACCCCTTAAGAGTACTGACTCTAAAGGCCAGCCACAGGGAACAAAGCTATGAGCTCCTTTGCCTACTGCGCCCAACTTGTGGCTGCTGGGAGGAGGCTGGAGGCAGCAGCTCCTGCCTGCGTATTTCCCTCACACCCTACCCCAGCTTCAAGGTCATCTGTCCAGGTAATGNCTCAGGCTGTTCACTGCGCCGTTCACTATGTGGATGTAGAACCTTGATTAAGTAGCCNTTTGAGGACCCCACTTTTAACTCCATCTTTGTGAGACAAATCTGGGGTGCTGTTTTCCAGCATGGCTATGGTTCTGAGTGGGATCTGGGTGGTGTATTCCTAGGAAGAGTCACAAGAAACCAGTCCTGGGGGTTGAGATGCACAAGGCCTCTGGGAGCAGTGGCCTCTCCGCTAGAGCCCAGGCTATGGAAGAGCTNCCAGTATTAATGCTCTGTGCACAGGCCGCACTGGCCTTGGTACCTTTGTGAATGTGCTGAGTGTGTGGGTGTGACTCTCACTTCACCTGGATTAACACTCACCTGAACCTAACTGCTGGTCCCACAGATCTGAGAAAGGCCCTGGGGCCCCCAAGCCTGAGGCACTGTTGTAGTCCCAGCCTCGATCCCATGGGCCTGAGCAGTATTTGTTGACTTTCTGTCAGGCATGGCCTGCCCAGAGCCATGACACTTTGTCCAGAACAGCACACTCCAGTTCCTGTGGAAGGCAGGGCTGCCCCAGGCCTGAGCCAACCATCCTCCCATGAACCCCTCTGCAACCCCGAGGGCCTCGCTTAAGAAGTCTTGGGCTGGGATCCAAGCTGCAGGGAGGAATCTCTTTCTGAGGGGAAGGTACAGTGAANCCTCATTACAAAGCTGTGTTACAANGGAGACCATCTGAGTCAGCCTTGTCAGCACAATGAAAATGTTCCTAAGCCAGGCTCCACACTTCTCTNGAGCTCTGTCAGTCATCCAAACTGTCTGCTGGAAGATGAGCGTGGTGGTGCCTGTAATCTCAGCACTTGAGAGGCTGAGGCAGGAGGATCTCAACTTGTAGGCCAAGCCAAGGATGGGCTACACAGTGAGGCTCTGAGTTCAAACAAACCAATCCCACATGTATTAGACTGCCTGCACACTCTCCTCACCTTCCCTCATGCTTCAAAGCCTGCTGCACCTATAATACTCACTCCTCAGGTGACTGTCCCCATCAGCTTAGCCACTCAAGCCCAGGAGTTATTCCTCACTCCTTCATCCAAGAATTACCTCAGGTTGGGCCCTATTGCTAGGCTCTAAGGGTAAAGATGTGAGCAGGCTCAAGGGGCCTCACTGGCTAGTNCAANACACACAAGCACACGTGTGCACAGCCCAGGGAGAGGCCATGGTCAGCAAAGGCTTTTCAGTCAGAAGGGCTGGAGTGGCCCAGAGGCTGGCTGGCAGNAGNTATGGAAGGCTTTTGGGAAGAGGTGGCCAGAGTCCTGAGAGAAGAAAGGGATAGAGTGCCCCCAGCAGGCTGAGGCTACCAAGGGCAGCATGCAGGGCACAGGTGTCTGCAGAGCTGGGACTGCAGGTGTATTGGAGCAGGTTAGAAGCTTAGACATGGAGAGCACATCTGAAATGATGGGACTTCACCCTGTAGGTGACAGTGAGACAGCGAGGACTTGGGGTTTGGGTTGAAGTGGATGCTGAAGGCAGCCCTCATCAGAATGGCTCATTTTGGAGGCTGTGAAAGCTTGGCTATGAGTACAGGGACAGCCAGGTGTGTGGTGGTACACACCTTTAACCCACGCACACAGGAGGCAGANGCAGTTATCTCTGTTTTAGGCCAGCCTGGTCCACATGAAGTTTTCCAGGCCAGCCTAGGCTATACATATAATGAGCCCTGTTTCAAGAGAAAAGTAGGGGAGTGGGAATTTGACTGCCTGGAAGACAGAACCTGAGCTAGGGCTGTGGAAGAAGGGTAGACAAAGGCTCATTCACCAACAGGTGATGGCANATGCCTGTAACCCCAGAACTTGGCAGGAGGATCATTGTTTGAAGCCAATCTGGGCTACATAGTAAGTTCCAGGTTAGCCTGGGCTACATGAGACCCTGTCTCAAAAACAAGCAAGGTAGATGACCTGAGTCACATGAGTGC
>LZPO01005771.1:685082-696380 GCA_001675575.1 Neotoma lepida | reverse complement strand
CTTCACAGAGTTAAAAACAATGCAACATAAACAAAAGTAACACACCTTAAAATAATACTCCCCAACAGAGAGTGAGATGAGCAGGCCTAGGATAACGCCTGTCTGCCTGAGCAGGTAGGCGTGAGGTACGCTAGCAATGGAAGCAGTTCATATTCAGACATTCAGATAGAGTGAGTTCGGGTATGCAGGATGTTCAGGGAGGGATGCTCTGTGTGTGTGTGTGTCTGTATCTGTGTCTGTATGCATGCCCATGCCTGCTCCAGTGGAGGCCAGAAGTCAAAGCAGAGCACTCATCCCTGTCACTCCCTGTCTTGATGTTTGAGATAGGGGCTCTCTGAACCTGGCACTTGTGGATTAGTGACAGTGGCTGTCAGTGGGCACTGGGATTACGGGTGTGCAGCCCTCACAGCTTTTTACATGGGAACTGGAGATCCCAAGGTCAGTCCTCATGGTCGCAGAGCAGGTGCTGCACTCACTAAGCCGCCCCTTACTTACTTACTCCCCACCTTTCTCCCACCCCCTCCCACTCCATTCTGGTGTTTGGGTTTTGTTGTTAATTTAGAAATGATCTCATATAGTCCAAGCTGACCTAAACTTGCTGCGTAGCCAAGGATAACTTTGAATTTCTGATCCTCCTGCTTGAGCTTCCTGAAGGTTGGATTCTAGCCTATGACAACATGCCTGTGCAGTAACAGAGATGGAGCCCAGGGCTTTGTGTAGGCAGTCAAACAATATTGCCCGCTGAGCCTCATTTGGATTTTTGAGACAAAACAGCTCTCACGGTAAAGGAAATCAGAATTAGTCCATCTTGACAAATTTGAATGACCATGACTTGTGACCCCAGATTCAGATCTCCCGGAGGAAAATTTTCTCTGTGGAAGTGGCTCGGTGAAGTTCTTACAGGCCCACCATGTGAGAACATGTCAAGGTACTATCCATATACGTAAGTGCCAAGTAGGTGAGGATCTCTGCTACAGGTTTCAGGGGTTGTATTAGGATATAGTCTCTGTGGTTTTGGTTGGTGGAAGCTTTGGATTGGTGGAAGTTAGTGATGTACGAATTTAATATATTCCAAAATGTTTTCCCTACAAGAATTAGGTCAGACACAGAGGTGAGCAATGAACGGCTACCTATCAGGGGAACTAAAGATAACCCAGTGTAATTTGGGTCCAGATCTGCAACATTCCAACTCTCCACAATTGGAAATCAGTCAGACTTGTAGAATCTTTAACACAGGTGTGGCTTTTTTCTGGGAACTTCAGGTCACACGGTGTAGCCCAAGCTGGCTTCAAACTTGTGATCCTCCTGCCTCTACGTGGTTTAAAGGTGTGCACTACAGTGCCCCACCCCACTTAGATTTTTTTAAACCACATCAATTCTGACCCCTGCACAGCTTATTCTTGGCATTTGTGGTGTATAATGGTGCCTTCTGGTGGAGAGTTCATGAATNAGTACCTTTCATTAGCCTGGGCACTTAGAAACCTGTTCATTTTTCCCCTCGTTTTTCACATTAGTTTATTCAAATCTTTGTCATTAGTTACAGAATGCAAAAGAAACACTTCAAAATAAAATATAGCTATTTTTAATTTGTGAACATAAAAGGGCATACACTCCATGACATCAATCCCTATCTTCTGATCATAAAAACTGTGGGTGCCCAACTTCAGATGTACCATCCTTACGAAGGTCTCCTACCCAAGGTTCAGAGAACACTGCAGATGAGTAGGCAGAAAAAAATGTAAAAACCACAGGAGGATGTGAAATCCTGTCTTCCAGACATGATATGGCAGGTGCACGCCAGCTTTGGCTTCTGCAGAAGGGCTGCATGATGGGAGGCCAGCCANATTTTTTTTTTTTTTTTAAGACAAGGTTTCTCTGTGTAGCTCTTGCTGTCCTGGAACTCGATTTGTAAACCAGGCTGGACTTGAACTCAGAGATCCACCTTCCTCTGCCTCCTGAGTGCTGGGATTAAAGGTATGTGCTATCACCACCCAATTTAGGCAGTTGGAATTTTAACATGGGTTGGGAAATGCTAACCCCAGGCCCTACTTCTGACNGTGGAGCCATTGGCAACTGGTGGCTGCTGAGGAAGAGAGAGTCGCTATGCTCTGGGAATGTGACCACAGGTAAGTTGCTCATGCCCCAGTGTGTGGCCCACATCCATTCACATATGGCCAGCACTAGCTGGCCTGGGGGCAAGGCTAATAATAATAATTTTTCCTTTTTATTGAAAATAGATTTTTTTCCTCACATAATACATTCTGATTATGGTTTCCCCTCCCTCTCTTCCTCCAGTTCCTCCCCACCTCCCTCCCATCCAGACCCACCCCTTCCTGCCTTTCATTAGAAAACAGGAATCCAAGAGTTAATAAAATTAAATATAATAAGATAAAACAAAATCTAACACACCAGAATTGAACAAGGTAAACAGAAGGAAGAGAGCCCAAGAAAAGGTCAAAGAAACACAGATTCACTCATTTGCACTCAGGAATCCCATAAAAACACTAAACTGGATTTCAGCCCTGAGTTTATTTCTTGACATCTACTCCTTTGGGTGTGATTTCTTTTTTATTTATAGAACTTTCAGTTCTATAAATAAAACTGTTGCTAGTATAAAAGATCTCCAGTGTTTTATGTAGATGCCATGAACTTGCCTCTTAGAACCACTTGTCATCGTGTCCCATTGTAACAGACTTTTTCTTCTAGGTCACCAACCAGCTCCCAAATCATGACACAGAGACTTCTTACTAGTTACGAATGCTCGGCCTTATCTTAGCTCTTAGTTCTTGCTAGCTCTTATAACTTTAATTATCCTGTTCTCTGCATCTACTTTTTGCCTCAGGGCTTTTGACCTTTCTTCCTTTTGTATGTCTTACTTTCCTGCTGCCTCCATGGCTGGCTCGTGGCTGCCTGGCTGCTGGCCCCAGGCATGTCCCTCTCTGTATCCCTCCTCTTCATTCCTTCCTTCTCAAGCCAAGACCTCTCCTCCCACTTACTCTCTCTGCTCCCCAGCCCCGCCTATCCCTCTCCTGCCTAGTTATTGGCTGTTCAGTTTTTTATTAGACCAATCAGGTGCCTTAGGCAGGTTTGATGAAACAAATGCAACACATCATAATTAAACAATTGCAGCATAAACGAGTAACACACCTTCACATAGTTAAAGTAATATTCCACAACATCCTATAAGTTTGGGTTCGCTGTGATTTCATTTTCATTCAATTCTAGAAAGTTTTTAATTTCTTTCTTAATTCCTGTCTTGACTCTTTTTTCATTCAGTAGTAAGTTGTTCAGTTTCCATGAGTTTGTAAGCCTTCTGTTGTTTTTGTTGTTGATATCCAGTTTTTTTATCCATTTTTAATCCATGGTGATCAAATAGGATGCATGGTAATATTTCAATTTTCTTGTATCTGTTGAGACTTGCTTTTGTGACTGAGAATGTGGTCAATGCCAATATTACAGCTCTGGAGGAAAAGATACCCAGACTGTCAGAAGTCAGGCAATACCTGTGTTGGGTTTGGGGTCACGCAATAATGGGGGACAGACCACCAGAGTCTATTAAACCAGAAGCAAACTTTATTCCAGAAAAAAACAAAAACAAAAACAAAGAAAGAAGAAGAAAAAATATTACCGTGGGGTACAAAAGCTTATCAGCTGAGACCACAGCAAGTGTTTGGGATTCTGAGGCAGTGGCAATGGAGGCAGGTTCTGGATCCCTTTTTATAGGAAGGGGGAAAGCATCAGGCATGGAGTGCATGCTAGGAGTCACATAGAAACATCATGCATGGGATGCATGCTAGAAGTCACATAGAAACATCTATTAAAAGTTAACTTTGGTGTAGGCAGTTGTTAGCTATGAAGGGCAAGGGGGTTAAAAGTTAACCCCTGGCTGTTGACAGAGGAGCTGGCTGTAAGCAGAGAGCCATTGTCAGAAGTTAACCTTTTGAGCTGATGACTGTCAGCTTTTATTTTTTTTTAGGTTTACAATTTTATATTTCTATATTCTTGGACCCTTCACCTACAGCTGTGAAGGGAGGTATCCTGGATACCTGCAACTGTGAGGAGAAAGGTATCCTGTCTTGTCAGGAAGTCAGGCTCAGGCTATACCTGAAGCTGGGTTCCAGTAGGGGATGGTCTCCCGTAGGATGTGGCAATCCTGCTCCTCTTCAAGAGAGAGCCATTCAGCTAAGCTCTGCTCCACTCCCTAACAGTTTCCCAGCAGAGACGTCCATTGGTTCTCTGCTCCACTCTGCTAGGAGAGTTTCCCAATAGAGATTCTGCTCTGCTCCAGCGAAAGAAAGTCTTCACCCAAAACTCTGTCAAGAGATTTATTTGGAAGGGCGGAATCCAGGAGAGTGGCTGCCTCTGCCAGGGTGGAGAAGGGCAGCTGCCAACTAAACAAGCACTGGGCTTAGATAGGGCTTCTTAGGGGTGGAGTTTTTCCAGGGAGAAAATTTTCAGGGTGGGAAATGGTCAGATTTCAATCTTCTGAGCTTGGATAAACTCAAAGATTGGCTAGATTTCATGCTCAGGGATTGGTTGGTTTTCCTGCTCAGGGATTGGTTGGTTTTCATGTTGAGTTGGTTAGGGGCAGAGTGTGTTTCTTTGGCTCTGGTTTCAAGACCAAGGTGTGTTTCTTTCACTGCCCTTTTTAACCTTTTTGGCTCTAGTTTCAGGGCCAGGGTATGTTTCTTTCACTGGCTCTGGTTTCAGGGTCAAGGTGGGTTTCTTTGGCTGGCACTTTTACCCTACAATTTTGGAGTAAATTCCATGAGGTGCTGAGAAGGTACATTCTTTTGTGTTTGGGTGAAATGTTCTGTAAATATGTTAGGTCCATTTGGTTTATAACATCTATGTCAGCATTTCTCTGTTTAGTTTTTGTCTGAATGTCTATTGGTGAGAATGGCGTATTGAAGTCTCCCACTACCAGTATGTGAGGGTCAATATGTGATTTAAACTGTAGTAATGTTTCTTTTATGAACTTGGGTGCCTTTGTTTGGTGCATAGATGTTAAGAATTTAAATGTCCTTTTGGTGGATTTTTGCTTTGATAAGTACGTTGTGTCCTTCTCCATCTCTTCTGGTCAATTTTGGTTTGAAATCTGTTTTGTCAGATATTAAGATGGCTATCCTGGCTACCTGGCTACTTATTAGGTCCATTTGCCTGGAATATCTTTTTCCATCCTCTGATCCTGAGGTGATGTCTATCCTTGATGTTAAGGTGTGTTTCTTGGATGCAGCAGAAGCATCATGGATCCTGTTTTCCCACCCAATCTGTTAGTCTGTGTCTTTTTATTGGGGGAATTGAGACCATTGATGTTGGGAGTTGTCAATGAACAGTGTTTGTTGATTCCTGATTATTTTCTTGTTGTGTGCCCCTCCCCTTGATTTGCTAGTAGGGATTATTTATTCCTTGGGTTTTCTTGAGTGTAGTTAACTTCTTTAGGTGGGTGTTTTCCTTCTAGCATCTTCTGTAGGGCTGAATTTGTAGATAGATAATGCTTAAATTTGGTTTTAATCATGGAATGTCTTATTTTCTCCATCTATTGTGACTGTAAGTTTTGCTGGGTATAGTAGTCTGGGCTGGCATCTGTGTTCTCTTAGAGTCTACAGGACATCTGTGCAGGAATGTCTGGCTTTTAGAGTCTCCATTGAGAAGTCAGGTGTTATTCTAATGAGTCTGTCTTTAGATGTGATTTGGTCTTTTTCCCTTGTAGATTTTAATATTCTTTCTCTGTTCTGTACCTTTAGTATTTTGATTATTATATGCTGAAGGAATTTTCTTTTCTGGTCCAGTCTATTTGGTGTTCTGTATGTTTCTTATACCTTGATAGGCATGTCCTTCTTTAGGTTAGAAATTTTTCTTCTATGATTTTNTTGAAAATAGTTTCTGTGCCTTTGTCTTGGGTTTCTTCTCCTTCTTCTATTCCTATTATTTGTATATTCAGTCTTTTCAGAGTACCCCAGATTTCTTGGATGTTTTGTGCCGGGATTTTTTAGATTTAACATTTTCTTTGACTGATCTATCCATTTCTCCTATCGTGTCTTCTATGCCCGAGAGTCTCTCTTCCATCTCTTATATTCCATTGATGAAGCTTGCCTCTGAGATTCTTGTTTGAGTTCCTCAGTCTTTTGTTTACAGATTTCCCTCAGTTTGGGCTTTCTTTATTGATTCTATTTCCATTTTCAAGTCTTGAACTGTTTTATTCATTTCATTCCACTGTTTGTATTTCATAAATTTCTTTAATGGATCTCTTCATTTCCTCTTCAAGGACTATTATTATTTTCATAAAGGCTATTTTGAAGACCTTGATCTGTACTTCATCTGTATTTCATTTCTCAGGACCTACTGTAGTAGGGTTGCTGAGCTCTAGTGGAAACACATTGTCTTGGCTGTTGTGTTTTATGCTGGCATCTGGGCATCTGGGTTTGAGAAGATTGTGATTCTAGGTCTTGTCTTTGTTGGATCAGTGTTCATTCCTTGGTTTCTGTTGCCCTCTCTGGTTCTTAGGTGAGTGTGGTTGTCTGTGTGTTGCCTGATAGGGAATGCTTCTGGGATTCTGATAGGTGTGGCCACTGGGGGTTCCAGGTAAAATGTGTTTCTAGGTATTGTGATCTGACACTTAGGAATGGTGTGGGCTGGGGGTGGGGATGGGGTTAGGGGTTCACAGGAGGGAGGAAAGCAGGGTGTTCCACCAGGAATGAGTGCAGAGAGTGTGAAGAGGCCACAGCAGATCTCCAGGGCTGGGGATGAGACTGGGGATTGAATATGGAGGTAAGGAGGGAGAGTGGAGGTCTGAAGACATTCTGTAGTAGGCAGTCCAGTCTAGATATAATATACTTTGGTCTGAGCCACTCAGAAAGTTTTGTGGACCCTGATGAGAAAGAAGTCTGGTGAAAGTCAGTTACCAGAATCCTTCCAGTTGTTTCTGGAACAATGATCTTTCCCTGGAGCAAGAGATTCCACAGAGCATTCCATCTGGCATGAGTTCCAGAGCAGTGACACCTAGGCTTTGAAGCAACCTTTTGTATACAGTCAGTGGTTGTTACCTGAGTTGCTTCCTGAAGGGAATTTCAGTCTTTGTATAACTTAGTCTTGAGAGGGTCCTGAAAACCCAGAAGGTCTCATATGGCTGAGAATTGCTTAGGTAGTGAGTTGTTCCTTCAGACAAGAGATTTGGGGTGTGTGTGTGTGTGTGTAACAATAAAGAGGCTTTCACTAGGCCAAGAGGGAGTCATACATCAGAAGTTGGCTCTCCTGCTGCTGTTAGCCATTGAACATTCTGGAGTGACTCTCTTCAACTGACCAGCGCCACACAGAACACTGGCGCTCTGGTCCCCTCCTCCATCAACCTGTGGGTGTGAGCTATCCATTTCTTCTTTACCATGGAGTCCCAGGCAGCACCAGGTCAGAGTATGTCATTAGAGTATCAATAGGCCTCACTGGTTTAGGGCCATTTGTCTGGCAGCCAGGTCAGGGGCCTGGTAATGGAAGACAGCCATTCTTAGGGGAAGCCAAATAGCCTCTGGGGCGGGGGGCAAGGTTTTTTGTTTTTTATTCTTTCCCTTTCCTCCATGGTGAGGAGCCTTCTTTCTCTATAGATCACACTGTGTGATCTATGCATGCGTGGTAGTGAAAGTATAGCCATAGTCCGTGTATATGGTGGTGGACTTTTCCTCACCTGAGAGCCTGGCTCAGATCAATCAGTTCTGCTCTATGGACTGAGGTATCCGACTTGGGCCCAAATCGTTTCAGTTCAAGTAACTGCTGCAGCTCCCACGTACCTGATTCCACCTTTCGTGAATAGTTATGGATGAGTGCCTAAGGTCATCATCAGGCAAGAGGGTAGCAGGATTGATGGCAGTGGGTTTCTCAAATCGGACTTGAGGGTGGTCTAGGAGTAGGACCTGGTACTGGGTCACATAGGCATTAGACAGCCAGCATTCTGGTGTCCTCAGAGGAGGGCCTCAATGGAATTGGGTGCTGTGAGTATAATCTTGACCCAGAGTAAACTTGTTTTCATTAGACTAGCAGTAGCTGCTAGTTCTTAGACAGGTGTACCATCCTTTGGCTACAGGGTCCAATCATTTAGACAGGCATGTCACAGGGTGCTTCCGTGGCCCCAAAGTTTGGGTTTAAACCCCCTTTGAAGTTTTGAGACATCTAGACTAGGGCTGGAGCCAAAGTCAGAGCTATTTTTAAATNGCTATTTTTAAAGCCTCAAATGCTTTTTGTTTAGTCTCAGTCTAGGTTAGGGACTTAGTGTCCCCCTTTGTGCTGGTGTATAGAGGCCTTGCTATTCCCACAAACTCTGGTATCCAGAGGCAGCAATACCTAGCTGTACCTACAAACTCTTGAACCTGTATCTTAGTCTTTGGAGTTGGGATCTGAAGGATGGCAGCAATCCTTTGAAATGGGCTCCTTTTGCCTCTCCTCAGCTTGTAGCCAAGATAGGTAGCCTCTGATGTACAAAGTTGGGCTTTCTTAGCCAACCTTCTGTAGCCCAAGGTCTGTAACTTGCAGCACTTCCTCAGTGGCCCTTTTATAATCTATTTTCCCAGAAAACCTCTGACAGAAGGGCAAGAGGTCAACATTTATTGTCTCATCAAACAGAGTTGGAGAAGTTTTAAATCCTTGGGGCAACCTGGTCCATGTAAGTTGCTTGCTGTAACCTCCCTCTGGGTCTATCCACTTAAAAGCAAAAATGGGTTGACTCATCTCTGCCAATGTGAGGCTGAAGAATGTATCTTTCTGGTCCATGACAGTGTACACCTGTTTCTCTAGAAGAATTAGACTCATGAGAATCAGAGGTCCCAGGTTTCTTCACAGGCAGGAGAGGTGTATTCCAAGGTGACTGGCAGGGCACCAGGATACCTGTCTCTCCAAGCCAGGCAATGTGGACTGCAACTTCTTGTTTCCAGGGTCATTGGGTATTGTTTAATCTAGCTGGGGTAGTTGAACTGATTAGTTGAACAATTATAGGAGCTTGGTGTTGGGTCAGTCCTGTGGGGTTGGTTTTTGCCCAGACCCCCTGGAAGCTTTGTTGTCAATCTGAGAGATAGTCTAACTGTGTCTTCTGGTTAGAGGCAGAACTTTCAGCTAGGAGATTTCCTTCTGACAGAGTAAGACATCAAAATTTTGCTGGATATCTGTAAGTCTAATTTGTCCTATATCAGAGAAGGTCNTGGTGACTTTGTTTATGCAAAAGGTCTTGTCCCAATCAGTTCTCTGTTATTAAAACACCCTTTGAGCTACCCCCAGCAACTGGATCGACTTAAACCTGTACATTTTTCTATTTCTTTTATAACTTTTTTCTATCTGGGGCCAACTGAGTGACAATGGAAATCTTTTTAGCATTTATCTCCAAGCCCTCTAAAAAGGACCTAGTGAAAATTGTTTAGTCTCCTTGGTCAATGTTGGACAGAAGGGAAAATGTGTTCTGTCCAGGCTGAATTGTCCAGCATTGATCCCCTCCATCCAGCCCTAGCGTAATTCTTTTCTTTTTTTCAGAGAATGGTGGGTTGAAGAGAAGGCATAAATCATGAAGAAAGAGGAAGGAGTAAATCTTCCTCTCTTCTTTCTGGACATGGCCTGTGGGAACTTTCCCCCTTCCCTGGGGTTGCTTAGTGCAGGTACAAGAACTGAGGGAATGGCCCCCTCCGTGTGCATGCTTAGATGGCAGGGGGCCCTGGATGCGAGGCTCAGCCCCTCCACACAGGGACTGACTCAGACTTGACGAGTCAAGTGAAACAAGTGAGTGCGCACCAGNAGTGGGACACATGGAGAGTTCTGTGTATGTGTGGTGGGGGGAGTTCTTGGGGTGATCTAGCAGAGTCAAAAGGATTTGGTTTGTTCCACAACAGGAGGGCACAGGTCTTAAGCCAGGGGGTGGGGTCTCACACCAGAGAAAGCCACTAATCAATATAGGAAAACAGAACTGACAGAACCACATAGAAAGCCACACAGAGACACACAGTAAAGATAACCAGGAGTGGCCACCACACATTCATATACCTGAGACAGGAAATCCAGTGACATCTCACATCGGCAGTTGCATCTGACCTCTCCTATGTGTCTAAAGAGAAGGTGCCATAACCAGACTTAACTCCAGAGGTGACAGACCAGGTGACTTTCTACCTTGTTCCCTTTTGGGGTGAAGTGTTAGGCAGCAGTTGATCAAAAGGAGTCCTGGGACCTGGAGCATCTCCGGTCGTGCACCCCCAGGAGCTCTTACATCTCCAGTTGTGCATCCCCAGGAGCTCTTACATCTCCGGTTGTGCACCCCCAGGAGCTCTTACATCTCCGGTTGTGCACCCCCAGGAGCTCTTACATCTCCGGTTGTGCACCCCCAGGAGCTTTTTGACCACCACACTCTTCCCTGCTCTCACATCTGAGACTCCTAGTGCCTCAAGTTCTGGTCTCGGGATATCTCACTGGGGCCTCCAGAAATACTGTGTGATGTCTACCAGAGAAGACTGCTCAGGCATGGGTTTAAGCCAATATTTTATTTATTTTATTTTTTATCTTTATTAACTGGCTGGCAACTACACTAGGTGTTTGAGATCCCAGTGTAGCACCAAACCTTTCTCAGGGTGAGCTTTTAAACACAAAAAAATACACTCTGGGTTGACATACTTTAGTTAACAACAACAGTTAGCCAGAAGTAGAACTACAGAAGCCAAAAAGCAAGGTTGGTACATTTAGAGACTTTCCCAGAACTATGAACTTGGATGGATTATGTCTTTGTTCTCGTTTTGGCAGGTGGAGCTGTCTATGTGCTGAGTTTTATGGCCTTAATGGTACTTTTATCATGGAGTGAGTTGTGCTAAGGCCTGGGGCCTGCTCCATAGCTAGGGATGAGACTGGATTTGGAGGAGAGGGGGGAAGAGGTGAAGATCTGCAGTTAGTCTACCTATTTCCCTGGCTGGAGTGTGTTGTCATATTTTTAAATTGAGGCACAAATACCTTGGAATGAAAGGGAAAAAATTTAAAGCCTTTTATTTATGTGTACAAGTACTTTCCTTATATGCATGTCTGTGCACCATGGAGGCCAGACCAGGACGTCAGATCCTCTGGAACTGACATCACAGATGGTAATGAGCCCTATGTGGATGCTGATAATCACATCTACCTCCTCTGCAAGAGCAGTCAGTGTTCTTAGCCATTGAGCTGTCTCTACAGCCTTTGGGACTGCTGTAGATTTTGTGCAATGCGCCTGTTATAGTTGAAGACAACAAAGCGCATTTGCTTTCATCTTGATTGTTTCTAACAGTGCTTGTGGGTGAGTGGCACCTAGTTTTT
>LZPO01005771.1:665070-675355 GCA_001675575.1 Neotoma lepida | reverse complement strand
TCCTACGGAGCCCAAGCCCAGGTCTTGGACTACCCCAGGATACAATTTGAGCACACAGGTAACAGGGACAAACAGCCTGCTCCCACTCTCAAGCAGCCCCACAACACTGGTGGCTGCAGTTTTCTTTTTAAACAGTGCTGGAAACTGACCCAGAAATCACCCATGCTGAGCACCCACGGTACCACTGCCTCCCTCTTGCAGCCATTCTTTAATGAACTTCCCAGAGTGCTTCCTCTAAAAGCTATGCTTCCATTTATCTCCTATACCCAACTCCCCCTAAAGCATGGACTTACACAGATGAACTTATGGTCAATAAGAACACAAAACAGTTATTTCCGGTACACTTGCGATCAACTTTACCTTAAGCCATTTATCGACACACTTGGCATGGAACTCGTGGTTACAGGGTAAGACTCTAAGAAGCTGCCTTGACTCAAAATCACACATGCATACTACACACCTGGAAAAGAGCAAAAAAGTCATTTCTGGTTTTCTATTTGTTATGAATATTATGACTACAAAGCCATTCTCAGTTATCAGAATATTACTTAATTTTTTTAAAATTATACTATTCCTGAAAATGATGATGCTGAGTTCTTTGCTTTACTAACAGATTAGCAAAATATTTCTGGTTAAGGAGCTGGAGAGATGGTTCAGTGGTTAACAGCACTTGTAAGCATGAAGCCCCAGCATCCATGTAAAGATCTGGGCATGTGTGGCATGAATGGGACCTCACTGGGGCTTGTAACCCTAGCACCCAGAGGCAGAGATGGGGAAGTCTGAGAGCTCCTGGTTGACCTGTCTAGAAGCAACAGCAAAGGAGCTTAATGAGAGACAGTAAAGTGGAGACCATCTAATGCACAGGTGTGTGCACCCCTCACATGCAGGCACTACACAGACTACATACAAATATGTAACACACACATCTACCAGAATGACAAAAAGGATATTTCTGATTAACATCAAGTTAGTTTGAAAACTAAAGCTACTATACCATTGATACTGTATTATTTTTAGAAGTACTGGAATAAAGTTGAGCATGGTGGTTCACGTCTCTAATCTCAGTACCTGAGACAGAGGTAGGAGGATCTCTGAATTTGAGGCCAGCCTGGTCTAGTGGGTTTCAGGACAGCCAGGGCTACATAGTAGGATATTCACATGAAAAAGAGCAAAGGTAGAACCCTAAATCTTACACAGCATAAAAAATTAACTAGGGCTGGGGAGGTGGCTTGGTGGACAAAGTCTGTTGCGTAAGTATGAAGACCAGAGTTCAGATCCAAAGGACCCACATAAAAAGCTGGATAACTGGGACAAGCTGGCTAATGAGTCAATGAGGTTGAGTGAATCAGTGAGAGACCCTGCCTTCAAGAATTAAGTGGAGAATGGTTGAAAAGACACTTGACAGCAACTTCTGACCTCTATGTGCACACACATGCATGTGTACCTGCATACATATAACANANACATATATATATATACAAAAGTAAGTGACCTAAAAAACAATGGATCAAAATTCTAGGTTAAGGGGGAAAAAAGTCAGTAAATTTTTGTTATCTAGGAGTAAAGTTTTTTGACATGAAGAAAATATCAGCATCAACAGAAAAGCAAACAATAAAATGGAACTAAAACAAAATTAATCAAAATTAGTTGGGGATACACCTCTAGAGTGCTTGAGTGCCATGTGTTAAGGCCCTAGGTTTGATCCTCAACATCACAAAATAAAACAAACTCACCAAAAATTTAAGAAATTTGTTTTTTAAAGGATGCCATCAAGAAACTGCAGAAAGGTTAAACTTTAGAGGCAGGTGCTTCACTAGTATGTNTAAAGTTCTGGTTTTGGTTCCTAGCACCACAAAACCAAAATCAACTAAGACAACCTACAGAACAGAAGAAATCTGGAGAGAGAATGTCCGTATGCGTGTGTGTACGTGCACACAGGAGGGAATGTCTGCATGCATGTGTGTGTGTGTGCATGTGTGTGTGTGTGTGTGTGCGCGCGCACAGGAGGGAATGTCCGTATGCATGTGTGTGTGTGTGCATGTGTGTGTGTGCATGTGTGTGTGTGCACAGGAGGGAATGCCCGTATGCATGTGTGTGTGCATGCGTGTGTGTGTGCGCGCACAGGAGGGAATGCCCGTATGCATGTGTGTGTGCATGTGTGTGTGTGTGTGTGTGCACAGGAGGGAATGCCCATATGCGTTTGTGCACACACATGGATATGGAGGTTCAAGATCCACATCAGGCTCCACCT
Source organism: Neotoma lepida (assembly GCA_001675575.1). NCBI lineage: Eukaryota > Metazoa > Chordata > Mammalia > Rodentia > Cricetidae > Neotoma > Neotoma lepida. The sequence goes on along the minus strand of LZPO01005771.1, from coordinate 673,104 downwards.
CAATCGCTCTCCACCTTTCCCCACTCACTTCCCTTCTTTAACCACCTTTATAGAGATTCCTGCCACGGCACTCAAGTTGCTGGCCTGTAGCATACCTTTTCCTCCTGAGCTATCTCACTAGGCTGGCTGTCAGCAAGCTCTCCTTCCCGAGTGCTGGGGTTACAGGAGGCATGGCCATGGCCCCCTGACCCCATTAAAAGTGGGTTCTGAGCGTTTGAACTCAGGACCTCAAGCAAGCACTTTACTCATGAGCTATCTCCCAGTCAAACCTTGTTTGTCATTATCATCATCATCATTACAACATTTCTCCCCCTTCTCTTTTCTTTCTCCAAACCCTCCCATATAATATAGCACTCCTTGCTCTTTCAAATTCATGGCCTCTTTTTTCACTGTTATTGCATGCATATACATTCCTAAATACAGCCTGCACAGTCTACATAATGTTAACTGTATGCATGCTGTCAGGGATGGCCTATTGGTACTGGATAACCAAAGACAGGGTCTCTTATTTGCCAAACAGGCTAGGCTGGCAATCCCCAGGGATCTGACTACCTCTGCCTTCCCAGCACTGGGATTATAAGTGCCCACTTCCACACTTGGCCATTGTACATGGGTGCTGGGAATGGAACTCAGGTCCTCACACTTGTTCAACAAGCACTTTAAGACAAAACCATCTCCTAAGCCCACAGAGTGGGAGACATTACTGAACATCTTTTATCTGACAAGGAATTTTTATCTTTAATATACAAGAAACTTCTTCAGTTTGTTAACAAAAAAGGTCAACCCAATTTGAAAATCGACAGTGATTGGAATAGGCATTTCTCAAAAAATTACACACACACACACACACACACACACACACACACACACACACTCACTCTTGCAGGCCAATAAACACAAGAAAAGATGTTTAAGGTTGGCATCCTCCAGTGAAAGGCAAGTCAAACAAACCTCAGTAGGCTAACATTTTAAACCCAGCAGGACAACCCAGAGACAAGAGAATGTGCTAAAAACATAGAAACCGAAATCTCTGTGCATTGCTCTCAGGAATATAAAATGGAAAAACTGTGACAACTCTCAAAAGGTTAAACATAGGGCTATGAACTTAACTTAGCAACTCACTTCCAGGCAATTCACTTTCACCCAAGAGAAATGAAAACATAAACCCACAGAAAAACGTCTACACAAATGTTCTGAGTAGCATTATTTTAAGAGTCAAACAGTAGAAACAACCAAAATGTCCATCAACTAAAGAAAGGATAAGCATGGTGTATCTATACCATGGAGTATGTTTAGCCATAAAAATGAATACTCGATACAAGCTGCTATACATGGACCTGGAAAAAGTTATGCTATGTTGACTTTCTGGGTAAACTGAACACTACAGTATTATAGCAGTGTTTCTCAACCTGTGGGTTGTGACCCCTTCTTGTGGGAGGTAGGGTGGGATGGGAGTGAGATCAAACAATAATTTCACAGGGTTCAAATATCAGGTATTTTAGATATCTGCATATTAGATATTTATATTACAATTCATAACAGGAGCAAAATTATAGTTATGAAGTAGCAACAAAATAATTTTATGGTTGGGGGTCACCACAACTTGACGAACTGTATTAAAGGGTTGAGAACCACGTATTACAGGAGCCCAGACACGGTACCATGGAGCCCATGTAGACAGAGGAGGTAAGGCATGAAGAAAGAGGGTTGAGAAGACATGGGGAGTAGCTCCTAGCAAGTGGGAGGGATCCATTCTGGAGCAATGAATGGCTAAACCTCTGGTGATGGCTACACAACGTTACAAACATGCTAAAAACAGATGAACACTATGAATTTCGGCTCATTCCGTATTTAAACCTCCTAACAGCAGAGTCCGTATGACTAATAACTAACTACCTTACTGGCCAGCATAGACCCAGAACAGGCAACTTACCTTTATCACATTACCTGACACTCAAACTTTTACTTCCTAATGGTAAGAGAAAACCGTGACCAGGAGCATCACAGAAACATACTTACAAAGTCTGCTCTGACTGGTGGTTGTTAGGATTGAACCTGTAGGAAGGAAGCTGTTCAATATCTGCTTTAGTCAGTCCCCGCGGCTTCGCCTCTCCCAGCCGTTCTGCCAGGTTTAGCAGGGCCTAAAGGAAGGGGAAGGAGACAGATTTTCATCTTGTTTTACATTTTCTACTGGAGTAATATAATAGTTTAATTACTCATGTATGTGCACATGCACACACACAGTACCATGGAACACATGTGGAGGTCAGAGGACAATGTGTGTGGCGAGGGAGGGGGGGAATCAATTCTCTTTGCACCAGGTGGGTCCCAGGGATTGAACTCAGGTCATCAAGGCTTAGTGGCAAGAGCTTTTACGCACTGAGCCATCTCTTCAGCTATCCACTGGAGTAACTTTTAATTTTTTTTTTTTTTAAACAAGACTCACTTTGTAGCCTAGGCTGTCCTGGAACTTAGTATGTGGCTCAGACAAGCTACAAACTCATGGCAATCCTCCTGCTTTGGTCTCTCGAGTGCTGGGATTACTGGTGTGAGCCAACATGCCCAGCACTTACACTTTTTATTTTACAAAGAAAACTTGACCTCTTAGGCTAGAAGTGAGTGGGTTCCTAGGACAACAACCTTAACTTGACTCCTCTCCTATTTCTCTGAGGCTGTGTACCCTGACTTTTTAAGATTTTTCACATTTACTTTCACTAACTCTTTCTACGCTCACAAGAACAGTCATGTCCAGTCTGGAAGTCAATCTTTCCTGNGTCTGTTTGAAGTGGTATTTTTCAGGAGAGGAAGGGCACAGCCACCATGGGAGTGATAACCAACTGCACAAAAATTACAGGATGCTTTTATCAAAGACAGATCCATTTCCAATACAGTACAGAGACGAATATGCCACAGGGCCAGCTGCTCTAATGAAAATGTCATTGGCTCAACAGGTAAAGGCACTTGCCACTAATCCTAACAACCTTAGTTAGCTTAATTAATCTCCAGACAGCAGAACCAACTCCCACAAATTACTTCCGCCATGGCAAAGGTGCATGCCCAGACAGACAGACATACAAAGAGACAGACACACACAAACAATAGTTTTTTTTAAATTATTTATTAATTATGTATTGCTTACATGTAAACCTTCATGCCAGAAGAGGGCACTAGACCTCATTACAGATGGTTGTGAGCCACCATGTGGGTACTGGGAATTGAACCCCAGGTCCTCTGGAAGAGCAGTCANTGTTCTTAACCTCTGAGCTATCTCTCCAGCCCCCACAAACAATAGTTTTAAAGACATTAGTTTAGATAGGACTGAATTGTATGAACTACTTTAACATATGCAAAATGAGCCTCAAGGAGGTGGATTCCATCTACTACATAATTTATTAAAAATAAGACTTTAAAAGAAAAGAACACAACAGGGCAGAAAAGTTGGCTGTGGTAGTTTGAATGTAATTGGCCCCCAGAAGCTCATAGGGAGTGGCACTATTAGGAGGTATGGCCTTGTTGGGGGAAGTGTGTCACTGTGGGGCCAGGCTCTGAGGTCTCCTATGCTCAAACTACACCCAGTGTGGAACTCAGCTCGCTTCTTGTCGCCTGCTAATCAAGACACATAGAACTCTCAGTTCCTTCCCCAGCACCATGACTGCCTGCTGCCGTGGCCCACCATGATGACAATGGACTGAACCTCTGAACTGTAAGCCACCCCATTAAATGTTTTCCTTTATAAGAGTTGCCATGGTCATGGTGTCTCTTCATTGAAACCCTAACTAAGACAATGGCTCAGCAGTTAGGAGCACTGGCTGCTCCTCCAGAGGATCTTGGTTCAATTCCCAGCACCACATAGGGCTCACAACCATTTGACACCCTCCTGTGGCCTCCAAGGGCATCAGGCACACACATGGTGCACAAACCTACAAACAGGCAAAACATCTATGCCCATAAAAAAAATTAAACAAAAAACACAATAATGGCACCATGTCAAAAAATTTAACATCAAATATCCAATTAATGTTCAAATACTACTGATTATTCTCAAAACAAGTATTTTATTCAAATTGGAATCCAATGCTACCATGGTTTGATATGTCAAATCTTTTAAGAATGTATTTATTTTACTTTATGTATACGTACACATGTGTATTATGTTTGCCAATGGAGGTTAGGAGTGAGCTGTTGGATCCCTTGGAGCTNGAGTTACAGGTGTTTATGAGCCCCCTTATGTGGGTGCTGGGATGTTAACTCTGCTCCTTTGACAAAGCACAAATGGTGAGACATCTCTCTTGACAAAGCACAAATGGTGAGACATCTCTCTAGCCCCTCAAGTCTCTTTTCATCCTTGTATTTGCTGAAGACACCAGGTCAAAGACCTGTAGAAATTCCCAATGTGTGGCTGTGAATGTAGCTCACTTGGTGAAGTGCTTAGCATGCACAAGACCCTGGATTCCAGCCCCAGCACATCAAACTAGGTATGGTGGAACCATTAACAGCAGCACTTAAAGACAGCAGCAGGAATAATCACAAGTTCAAGGCTATATAACAAGGTTAAAGGTCAGCTCAGGGAACCAATGAACAAAAATACAGACATTGCCAATGTGATTCTAATGACCTTCCACTTGTGACCTATTTGGTTCAGCACATTTCCTGCCCACTATACTTTCTGTACACTGAAAGACCTGACTCTTCTCTATGTATATCAGGCCCACTGTGTCCAACAGTTAACTCACTAGGTACTCGAGAACCTACGGTGTTAGTCATTAATCAAGACTGGCAAAATGATACTAATTTCATCATTATTCAAAGAAATGTTCTTACACCAAATTGTACCTGGTAGTATATAAAGAAAAGGAAGGATAAAAAAGACCAATGAATTGGGTTTTTACAAGTATTTAACACTTGATGTATTTAAAACATATTTAAAACACTTGATGTATCCTAGGATGTTACAATTACTATATTTATTGATTTTACACTAGAATCTCATTCTTCCTGGATTTTAATGGCTCATTACTTATCTGCTTTAACCTATAATTAGGTTGCCTTGCTTACAAAGACAAGTGTCTTGCTGTATAGCTCAGGCTGATCTTGAACTCAAGTTCCTCCTGACTCAGACTATCAAGCACCAATATCATGCCAATATCATGCCTCAAATCTCCATTTTCTCCCTTTCTTTTTTAAGACAAGGTCTTATTCTGTAGCCTGGACTAGCCTCAGACCTGCTCTACTTCTGGCTTCCCACTCCTGAGTGCTGGCATCCCAGACCTGTGTCACCCCATGGTCCACTCTCTTCCTTTCCCTTCAGTCACACTATATGCTATACATACACCACCATGTCTAACACTTCCCTCCCTTAACCTTATACAAAGATAAAATAAAACCCTTTTCTAAGATTCAGCTCAAATATCTTTGCTTCCACAAATCTTTTTCGAATACCTAACCAGAACCCACCATTTTCTCATCACTTGCATTCTCTCCCTGGAATTTAAGTTTGAACAGAATCAGTGTACTTACTGTAATAGGTATGTAGAAAACGTCCACATAGCCTAGGGATGCTGAACAATTTTACTTGTATCTTAAAATGCAGTTAACCTAATAACTGTTTATGTGAAAGTATAGGACAACTACACACAATACTCCCTAGATTAATTCACACTTCATCTACTAACCTCGTAATTTTCTACTTCTCCATCTTCCACATCCAATTCAAAGCTGAAAGTGGGACCCACTGCAGGTGGTACTGGAAGCATTGATCTATAAATAAAAGCAAGGAGTGTTAGCATGTTAGTACATTAACACAAACAGAAGGACAAAGGACAAATGACATGGATGAAGAATGGTCAGTGTTTACGAGCGGCAGCTCTTCAAAGGCACTGATTTACTAGGAACAGAAAGTGCCATTTACAATAGCATAACAAGATAAACGTGAAGGCCAGAGATGGCTCAGCAAGGAAAGGGGCTGTCAAGCCTGATAATTGGACTTAATCCCCAGAACCCAGATGGTGGAAGGAAAAAACCCAACTCCCACAAGTTGCCTTGACTTCCACAAGTGGCCAAGGTATGCACACAGGCATATGTGCACACGTTTACACTTAATAAACGCACTGTAATGAAAAATTTTAAATGTAGGGATAGACTTAATAAAATATGTAAGGTCCATATAATAAAAACTGCTAGGATAAACAGAAATATATAAGTAGACTAGAAAAATTACTAGTTACCACTATTCCTCCATATTGATCTACAGATTTAACACAAAACTCCATTAAGCTTTTTATGTCTCTTAATACAAAATGGATGCTGATTTTAAAACTTATCTGGAAATACAGAATTAAATAAATTAAATAGAGACATTTTTCAGCTAAGTTGGGAGGTTATATTACCTTATTTTAAGACAAATAGACAGGAGAGGGAGGTATGTGGTAAGGGGGAGGAAGGGTAACTAAAATTATCAAAACAAAAACTTGCAGTTTAAAGATTACATTTGATCTAAGATATTTTGTCTTAGAAAGTAATTATAGACATGTGACTAAGTCCTAGCCAATGAAGTATTAATAACAGTAATATGTTTCATTCTGGGAATTGTTGTCAAGGGAAGCAGGTAAGCAGAGGAACCTGTTTTCTTTTTTTTTTAAACTTTCATTTCTTTGAGATGAGGTCTTGCTATGTAACCCTGCCTGGCTTGGTACTTTTTCTGTGTAACAGGCTGGCCTTGAATTTAAGGATCACTTTCCTGCCTCAGTTTCCTGACTCCTGGGATTACAGTGTACCCCCACACTCAGCTTCCCATGCCCACTCCACAATGGCTGGATCATGAGGGTCATGAGCCCGCCCTACAATTGAGGACAGAATCCATTCCCATAGACACAAAGCTAACAAACCACCCTGGACTTGGTCTCCCTTCTATGCTTCACTATGTCAGAAAGAAAAAAAAAACTATCATGCTTAGCCCACAATGTTCATTACAGGTAAACTTAATCCTAGCACCCTAGGTCTAAAATGCAGAAATGACTTCTTGTCTTTTCTAAGAAAAATACCATCAAAAGCTGGATAATCAACAGTGATTCTAGGGCCTAAGAGATGGCTCAGTAAAGGTCCTCCCAGCAAGCCTGATCATCTGAGTTTGATCCCTAGAATTCACATGGGAGAGAGAACAGACCTTCCCAAGGTGTCCTCTGACCTTCACATACAAGCTGTAGCATGCATGTGTTCCCCACACTATGTATCAATGTAAAAAAAGGGTTTTTGTTTGTTTGTTTTGAAGTAACTCTAGGAGCTAAAAGATGGCTCAGCAGTTAAGAGCACTTGCTGTCCTTGCAGAGGACCTGGGTTCATATCCCACTATTCATGTAGTTGCTCACAACCATCTACAACTCCAGTTCCAGAGATCCCATGCCCTCTTCTGGCCTCTACAGGCACTGCTTGCACACCTGGTATACATACACACTTGCAGGCAGAAAACACAAAATAAAATCTTAAAAAAGTGATTCTAACTGTGTAAGTGGCAAATACTTTAAATTATTCCACCTTATAATTTGCTAGATAACTTGTCTCCGGTTTTTCCCCTCCCCCCATCTCTTCCTTAACTGGCTTCTCTAGCCCCACAACCACTTAACATATTTTAACACACACTAAGTCACAGGCNACAGAGAAGGCATTCATAATGCAGACTCTCAAGAGAATTCAGTAGAAGGAACTTACAACACATAGGGCAGTAAGCTGGGATGATAAGGGGGAGGTGGTATTGGCTGCTGGGATCGGTATCTACTGCGTCCTGTGAGTCTCCGAGGCATAAATGGAGGGTAAGGCTGTAGGAGAGCAAAGAGTGAGAATAATCAGTCTATGTTTACAAACAATGTCAAATAAGTTACCTTTTTTTTTTAAACTAAAAAAAATTATTGTGTGTGCATGATGTGTGTACATGTCACAGCATGCATGTGCCAGGCAGAGGACAAGTCTACGGAGTTGGTTCTCTCCTTCTACCATTGTGAGAAGTTTGGGATGGAATCAAGTTGCCAGGCTTACAAGGCA
>LZPO01005771.1:629771-652029 GCA_001675575.1 Neotoma lepida | reverse complement strand
CCAGGGACAACAAACTCACTGAACTTTATCCACCTATCATAAATGTGAGAGTTGCAGGAAAGTAACACAGTTTATGTAAGTAATTTGCCAGAAAAGGGTAACTTATTTAATTTTTGTTTTACATTTTGAGATGAAGACATAAGGCCGGGGAAGTAGGAAACTTTCTATTCAGATCACAATACACTTAACAAAACGACTGCAACAGATTATCTCGTTTAATGCTCTACAAGCTTAAGTCAAATTATGCTCAGATATACTTAAAAATTTTTTTAAATAAGGCTAACTGAAAGACAACTACCCCTTATTTATACATGGTGTATTAAATTATTCTCTTTCCTCTGACAAGTTATTCTGATGTACAGTTCTGATACTTTTGAATGAAAAAAGATTTCATTATACAGCCTTAGTTCTCAACCAGATAATACATACATAATATTCCTTAATTACAAAAAAAATCAACATTGCACAAAAAATCTGAAGCATGAGGGTTTTTGTTTGTTTGCTTTGTTTTGTTTGCAACTGAAAGGTGTAGTATTATCCAAGCAAAGGAAACAGGAACCAAGCTGGGAAGAAGGCTCAGTAGTTAAGCACCTGACATACAAGCCTAAGCTTAGATCTGAGCTCTATCCACAAAACCCACATAAAAAGCAAGGCTGATCCCAGCACAGGAGGGTCCCTGGGGTTCACTGGCTAGCCAGTGTAACCTACTGTGGTGAGTTCCAGGCCACTGAGACTCTAAGTCAAAAAACAAGGTGCAAGGCACTAGAGGAATAAGGTTGACCTCTGGATCAACACAAGAACAAGAACAAGGTACAGAAACGGCAACAAGGATGGCAGAATTGGTAAACAACTGCTATAAATGACAAAAGCTTTTTGTCCACTAACACTGGTGATAGGCGAGGGAGACAACCCAGTCACTAAAGTGTTTGCTTTATAAGCCTTGGGTTTGAACCCCAGTACTACTTTTAAGAGAGGAAGTATGGTGCACAAGAGTGGGACTCCAGTGCCCGGAAGGCAGAGACAGGTGGATCTCTGGAGCCCCCTGCCANTCTAGCCTCCTTGTCTCCAGACTGCTGAAAATTGACAGAAACCATATATCCAACCATATAATCCATATATCCAACACCATGCTTGCAATAAAAATAATTATTTTACGTATAAAGAAGGCTACAGAGGAGTTCTTAGGAAAGTTCCTCTTTCCACTTAGGGAAAGTTCACCTAGGAAACAGAGAGGAGCTTTGAGAGAAAGAGGAAAAAAAAAAGGTTGAGCCTGGCAGCAGAGGCAGGAGTATCACAAGTTTAAGGCTAGCCTGAACAATATAACAAGTCCTTGTCTCAAAAGTTTAACAAAATATAGCCCACCAAACAAACACAGCAACAACAAAACAAAAAAGGAAGGNAGGCAAGGCTGGAGCAATGGCTTAGCACTTAAGAGCACATACTGTTCTTCCAGAGTTTGGCTCCCATTACCCAGGTAGGTAGATCACAAACCCTGTCATAACTCCAGAGACTGTATGTGTGCTCACGCTCATGTGTGTATATACAGACACGCACACACTCGAGCATGCATTAAAAAAAAAATATCTTTAAAAAAACTTTTAGAAAGAAGGTAAAATAAAAGTTACAAATAAGGTGGTCCCAGTGGAGGCCTGAACTGACCAACTCAGCTACCACCCAGGCCCGCAGTCAGTTGGCCCACTCTAACATCTAATCTATCTATGTGAAGGGACTGGACCTGTGGAACCATAGCCATCTCTCCATGTCTGGGGCAACAGCAGGAATTCCAAGAAAAGTTTCGGTGAGGGTCTAATATTGATGATGCACCAGAACAAGACCAACAACTCATTGCAACAAACATTTGCAAGTAAAGCTGTATGGACAAAAGGGGAACAGTGCATGACACACCACAGCTCCCAATGCCACTACGACAAAAGACTGTATGATGGAAAGACAGGAACGGCGGAGGAGCTTAATTTTTTTTTTAATTTTCTTTTGTTGGGGGGAGTCTACAAGGGTGGAAAGAGGACATGAAAGGACTGGGAAATGAGTGAGATTCTGGTGCATGATGCGAAATTTCCAAAGAATCAATAAAAAAAAATTATGTTAAAAAAAGTTACAAAGAAGTTATCTAGGAAAAGCCAAAGACAAGAGAACACAGTAAGTGAATGACTTTCTGAGGATTTCCTTCTCACGTGGTAACCAGATTTTATTATTTTATTTTATTTATTTTATTTATTTAAGTGTTGAGTGTATGCAGTACCCTAGGAGGCCAGAACAGGATTTAAGATCCCTTACAGCTGGAGTTACACGCATTTGTATGCTGTCTTAAGTGGATGTTGGGATCCAAACTTCATTGTTCATGATAAGAACAGGAAGTGCTCTTAACCACTGAGAATGCTGAGTAATGCCTGCAGCAAGCCAGGCTTTTTTAGGGGAGAAGTATAGTTGGAACTAACAAATGACACTCATTTTGACATCAGAATTAGCTAATGTATCAGTATCTCCTCAGGACTTCCTAAGATCGATCTACTTTCTCACTCAGAAAACCTACAGGGCAGTAACCGAGCAGAGAAACTCTCTGGTCTTCCCTTAGAGAAAACAGTGAAGGCCTTGCTCTAAAGGTAGAGGAAGGACTAAATAAGTACCATTAACAATGTTATAATGCTTTTCATTTCTCAATAACCCCCAGGGATTAGAGAGTGTACGACTAGTTAGAGGGAGTAATATGACTAGTTAGTTAGAGGGTATATGACTAGTTAATTAGAGGGTATAATATATGGCTAATTAGAGAGTATAATATATGATTAGCATAGGTAACGCTCTAGGTTCAGTTGCCAACAGCTTAAAAAAAAACCACTAAGCACAGTCGACTTTAATTTCAACTTTATTGTTTTCTTTTTTTTAATATTTTATTTATTTTTATGTACTTTGCCTGCATTTTGTCTGTGTGAGGGTGTCGGGTCTCCTGGAACTGAAGTTATTCACAGATGTGAGCTGTTATGTGGGTGCTGGGAATTGAACTTGGGTCCTCTAGAAGAACAGCCAGTGCTCTTAACCTCTGAGCCATCTCTTCAGCCTGTTTTCTTTTTAAAACATGGGTTTAATCTACTGCATTTGTAATTAAAGTTAATAATATTAATTTCCAAAACCTCCAAGGGAATATGGAGAACACAGAAAATGAAAAATTACTATTAGTGGCAGTATTAAGTGCATTATTTAGAGACTTATTTTTGGATAGGGAAGAGTCCTGGCTGGCCTGAAATTCACTGTACAGACCAAGCTGTTCTCCAACTGAGATCTGTCTGTTTCTACCTCCCAAACTGGGATTAAATGCATGTTGAGACCATGCCCAACCTTAAGTCAGCTCTTTTCCTTTCTTTTTTCCTTCCTTCCTTTGGGTTTGGTTGGTTGGTTTGTTTTTTGAGACAAGGTCTCTCTATGTAGCCTTGGCTGTCCCAGAACAATATGAAGACAAGACAGATTGAACCTGCAGAAATCCCATCTCCATCAGCCTCACGAGTGCTGAGATTAAAGGTGCTTACTAACAAGCCTGGTTTTAAATTTAAGTATCAGTCACCTACTAGTAATACTGAACTTCTGTGTACAGATAATTCTGTAATTAAAATAGTAGTCAATATGCTATTCAATTCACAGACAACTAGGCCTCCTAAAGAAATTATGTTATAAATACTTATAAAATGTATTTATAGAAATACATGTNGCTATTTAAAGGTAGTATGATACAGAAAACACAACATATCGAGAATCAGATGAGTCCCTTGACCCACCAATAAATTGGATGAACTGTGCACCTTGGTGAACTTTTTAAAGCCTATTTATTTCCTTACCTAGAACAAGATGCCTATTTTATTCTGAGTTAAAAACATGAGACAATAAACACATACAGAGAATCCAGCACAATTCTAAAAGGAATACCAAACTGAAGTGGCCTGGATCACCTATAGGTACTGACAGAAATAACACATGCCAAACTTAATGTATTCCTTTAACACCAGGTCATTTCTAAAGAAAACAAAAAATGAATAGTTTATATTGAAAACATTTAGTCTTGGTCATCAACTATGTCAATACTTTGGGCAGGCTTTCTACACCTACACACACACACACACACACACACACACACACACACGCACACACACGGGAGTGTCTACCATTCAAAAGCAATTCTGTAGCTGTGGCTTGTTCTGTAGTAACTGTAATACTGATTTCCATCATTAAAACATACTTCTCTAGGAGTAGAGAGTCAAAGTTCACAAGCCAGTGATTGGTATGAGCAGATCCAAGTCATCTTGTTAATCCAATGATGGTTTTAATATATGTGTGCTGGTTTTCATCTTACATTAAAAATTTTAAAACCCCATTTTTTTTTTTTAATCTATAGGTACCAAGAGGTACAGAAAGCAAGTACCTATGTACCCTCTCAGAAATATGTACCACTATAAAATTTTGGGCACTAACCAAGTAAGTAGTGATGGCTTAAAACACATGCTTTCACTTTTTTCTTTTCCTACACACCTTACATATTTTAGTACCTTCTATTTTCTTACAGAAACTGAGTGATTAGGAAAATGATTTAGACAAAAAAGATCTTTTAAAACGGAATATTAGTATGGTCAAATAATGAACAGTAGCTCAAGAGAAGACACTTTTCAGAAGCACTGCCTGGAAGATACACTGAAGAAGTCAGTCCTCTAAGAAGAGCATTTATTCCCACAGACAACAGAAAATCAGAGGCTACTGAGAAGTCTGTTTAAGCCTTCCTAGAAACAAGCTAGAATGGTGACTGTCAGCCTTGCGTAGGGAAAGGGTAAACATATAAGAACCTGGAAGAAGAAAGCTTTGAAGTGAGCATCCTCTTGAACGGTAGTGTTCTGATCACTTGGGAGAAGAGGGAACAGGCTCTGAAGTCTCACCCTTTCACAAATCACCTTGTTAGGATGGCCAGGCAGAGGTGCTGAATTGGCCCCGGGAGATATCTGGGAAAAAGAGGGAGAAGAAAAGGATAGTTCATGGCTAGCCATACCAATATGGACAATCAAAGCCTATGAAGGACAGTCTGGGTTTTGTGGTACTTGATAATTCTGTCAGCAGAAAGATTAGGGGGAAAGTAACTTTAAACATCAAAACAATACAGGAGGCAGAGACCACCTCTAGCAATAGAGCTTCCCACACAAAAAGGCTTGAGAGAAAAACATCACAGCTCAGGAACTTTAGTCCTTGTTCCTCAAATTTCTACTGATGATCTCTTTCGTTGGTGTTAACTCTAAAACCCTAACAGTCAGGTTTCATGGTAAGAAGACCTGAGGTAAAATCACCTATGTATAGTGATGAATGTCTGCCTGGACTGTATTTTTTTTTTCTCAATGTAGTTTTACAACTTTTGGTTGACCTTACAAGTGACCATGGTGAGAAAGTAAGAGCTGACAATATTTATGGTAAAATTTCCATACTCTCAGCTGTAGGACTGCACAACATATATATATAATATATAGTAATCTTACGTTTAACGGGGGATGGTATCTCCACTCTATTCAACAAACTTTAGCTATGTTGATTCAGTAGTAGGGAGGCTGAGGCAAGAATATCCCAAGTTCTAAGTCAGCCTAGGCTAGAAATCAAGACCTTGTTCTCAAGATTAAAAATTAAAAACTTTTTAAAAATTAAAAAAAAAAAAGAAAAAGAAAATCCTCAAACAGTAACAAAAGGACAAACAACAATAACAACGGAACACTAGAGGCTTTGCTAAGGAACCAAAGACCAACTCATAAGCCTGAAAGTAAACAAATGCCACTTAAAAATGCTAGACTGTGGGTTAAATATCCTTAAACTTGTGTGATACTTAACCTGTAGCATTTTAGAACCATGAACATCACTATTCCACTATGCTGTGACAGGGAAATTCTCCTTGAGGATTCCAAGTTTAAGGACTTGCTTGTCCTCACACTAAAAACCATGTGCTCAATACTGTCTGGCTTTTACAGTTACTGCCTCATTCCTTCCCTCAGTGTTAAGATTTAAGAGTCTCCTTGGTGACAGGCACTAAACAAACAGAAAGGCATAGTTTCCTACCTTCAAGAAGTATATGCTATATGAGAGGCGGAGGAAAAGGGGAAAGAGAGAAAAACAAGTAAATCACTGGATAGTAAGTATTTNGATAACAGTAGACACTGAGTGCTATGCTCTGGTAACTGGCAGAGAGCAGTGTTGTGAGAAAATGGGCAATTTTCAGTATGGTGGGCAGTAAAGAAGATGCTAGACAGGAAAGCAGAGACGTCATGACACTGAATGTTATAAAATATGCTGTGGTCATCTCTAGCCCATCCATAACTTTGTTGTTGTGTGTTTTAAACCTGATACATAACCATATCTAGTGATAAGAACAAAAATACTGCCAAATGCCCCACTACCACCACCCAGAAGTTAAAGGGGTACTTGTTAGTTTATTACACAAAATGTTTTGGATATAAATTATACTCTGTATTGCAAATACAATGAATGTGCTAATTAATGTTCTTTACCTTTATGAGTATGTAATGCTGAATAAAGGAGTATTTTCTGTCTTTCAAGAGCTAAGACAGACAGACAGACACACACACACACACACACACACACGTACGTTACGGAACTAAAGCTATAAAGATTTAAAAAAAAAAATCCTAGTAAGTTTATTTTAATTAAAAAGGAAAGGCCAGCAAGGTGGCCAAGTGGATAAAGACCCTTGCCACCAAGCGTGATGGCCTGAGTTAGATCCCTGGAACCCACAGGTGGGTGGGAAAGAGAATCTACTCCCAGAAGTTTGTCTTCTGACTTCCACACGTGTCACCACCAATAGATAACTAACTGTGAAAAGGGGCATGACAAAACAGACGCAAGGAGCCAACTACAATTTGATATTTCAATGCTATAAAAGCAAACAAATACTAGAACATAACTGGTCTGAAAATAAAAGGTAGATTTGATTCCCAGCATAGCAAAAGAAAAACAGTTCATTCAGCTTTGCAAGTAGCTTATGCCTGTAGTCATAGCACTCTAGAGGCTGAGATAGGGCTGCTAACAAATTCCAGACCAGTCTTACATAGCAAGTCCCCTTCTCCAAACAACAACACAAATCCACAGCAGATTAGGTGTATTTGCCATTCTTGACCACACACTCCCCAAATGAGCTGTTCCTTCTACCAGTTTGTACTCTACCTGCAATTCTATAAGAGGGTGTTGGATCCCCTGAACTGGAATTACATACAGTTGTGAACTGCCATGTGGGTACTAGGAATGGAACTCAAGTCCTCTGCAAGAGCAGCTGGTGCTCTTAACTGCAGTGTATTTTTTAATAGTCATTTACCATCAACAACCATGCCCAAACAGTCTTACAAATGACAAGCACAAGTACCTGGCTGGTAAAACAGAAATCAGAGTCAGCTTTATTCTTCATTCTTTGATGAAGAATGAAGAAATTTCTTTGGAGATTTTAAGATTTCCATCATTGGGGGCTGGAGAGATGGCTCAGAGGTTAGGAGCACTGGCTGCTCTTCCAGAGGACACTGGTTCAATTCCCAGCACCCACATGGCAGCTCACAACTGTCTCTAACTCCAGTTCCAGAGGATCTAACACCCTCACACAGACATACATGCAAGCAAAACACCAATGCACATAAAAGATAAAAAGGAACCATCAAAAAAGAATTAAAAGCAAAGATTTCCATCATAAGTAAAACAAACAAATAAAAAACCATGGCACCCTTGGCTCTTGTTGTCTTAGGATAATAATAGCTTTCAAGTATATCTTTTCCTATTCACAACAGTTTCCTTCTGTCAGAAACTTCATTTATCTCTAAACAGAGGACCAACAATATTGTGGAAGAGGTATAGTCAAGTCCTATAGTATCTATGATAAAACCACTGCTGGGCTTGATCAAAACCAGCACAGCCCTCACAGTCACTCTAATCCTCCCCCATTTCACTTGATAAAGCAGATTCCATTGGGGATGGGGGAGCTCGCCAAAATGGGAGTGCTTTTCAGAGTAATCAAGATTCCAGCGGTGGATTTTAAATTAATCAGGAGGGAGACCATCATTAAGAGGACCTGACTTAAACAGAGGAAGTCCTAAAAACGGAACTGAGCCATTCTTGAGAAGCTCTCCTATCAGCCTTTCAAGCTAAGCTGCAGCACTCTGAGAAGATGAGAGAAGGGCACCACAGAGCAGGGAACTGAGGACAGCAGGTCTAGGGTCTGGAGTAGTCACCAGATGACAATGAATAAATGGGGAATACCACATTCTATCAACCAATGATTGCAAACTAAAGAATGTGAGCTCCTGCCAGCTAAGATAAGGAGCAGAAGACCCAGTAGCCAGCTCATACCAGGATGTCTCATACAAGGTTTTTGATTGGTTGATTTTTTTCCAAGATAAGGTCTCACTATGTAGCTCTGGCTGTCCTAGAACTCATAAGTAGACCATGCTAGCCTCAAACTCAGAGACCTGTCTGTCTCTGCCTCCCAAAATCTGGGATTAAAGTTCTGTGACCCCATGCCTGGCCTTGATACAAGTTAATTTTAAAATAACAGATTTTGTAACTAAGATTCCAGGTAATCTGATATACACAACAGAAAGCTAACATAGTACATCTGAGTGTACACAACTAAAATGAAATGTACAGAACTCAAACCTTCATTATGAGCATAAACTAAGACATGTTATAGGATTAGCATATTATTCCGCTGTAGTGCACTTGTCTTGCGAGCACAGCACCTTACATTTGACTCCTCAGAGGTCCCTCCCCACTCCAAGGATATTTTTATTTAAACAATATAGCAATTAAATAAAATCTCAATCTGACAGTAGCTAACTTTATGCCAGGAAATGAAATTGGGCCCTGTGCTGACTAGTTTTTGTCAACCTGACACAAGCTAGAGTCTCATCTAGGAGATGGAAACTTAATAGAGAAAATGTACCATAAAATTGGCCTATAGGCTGGGCATGGTGGTACACACCTTTAATACAGCAGAAACATCTGTGTTCAAGACCAGTATGCTCTATATAGTATGCTCCCAGTATGCTCTATATAGTGAGCTCCAGGCTAGTAAGAACTGCACGGTGAGATTCTATCTCAAATACATAAAACAAATATACACATTTTTAAAAGGCCTGTGTAAGGAATTTTCTTGACTAATGATGGATGTGGAAGGGCCTGGCTCACTATAAACAAGCAGTACCATCCCTGGGCAGGTGGTCCTGGATTGCATTAGAAAGCAGGCTGAGCAAGACAGTAAGCAGTGTTTTTTCATGGCCTCTCCTTCAGTTCCTGCCTCCAGATTCCTACCCTAACTTTCCTTCATGATGGACCATAAGCTATATATAACCAAAATAAACTGTTTTCTCCCGAAGTTCTTTTGGTAATGGTGTTTATCACAGCAATAGAAAGCAAACTAAGACAGGCTCTCTGATCTTTATACACTGTACAGCAGGTTTAACTGAACTGATTAAAGCTATGCACCTCAGAAAGACTAAACAGGACTTTAAACCTAGAACCTATTAATTCACTAATCTATCTTGTACTTTAACTTTAAAAACAACATTGTGGTGGTGCACACCTTTAATCCCAGCACTTGGGAGGCAAAGGCAGGTGGATCTCTGTGAGTTCCAGGCCAGTTTGGTCTACAAACTGAGTTCCAGGACAGCCAGACCCAGTCTCGAAAAAAACAATCATCAATCAAAATAAAAAATTAACTCATTACCTTGTAAAAACTGTTTTAGGCATAATTTCACTGACTTTTCCTTGGTTAGCCCTAAGGTTGTACCATAGTCCTAAACTGATACAATTCTGTCAGTCTCTATCCTACAAATGTTGAACATTACAATATTTGGTATCTGCAGCCTATGTTCAGGATGCAGCTTGTATCTGCCACTGAACCACAATAGAGAGGAGAGTGAATCTGCAACCTCAGAACTTCTTGTTTTTTAATGTTTGTTTACATGTAACTACATGACTAATTCATTGAGTGTAACTAGGAAGTAAGACTAAGTTTACATATACCTATTAAGTAAGCATCAATGCACTAGTAGTTTATGATACTTTCTGTTTAATAGGGCCCTTCCCTGTTTGGGTAGTTATAACATCGATAATCAACAATTTAATCCTTGTCTTGGTGATTAATACAGTNGTAAGCTATTGTGCTAAAATAACAGGATTTAAAAGGAGACACTGTTCTTCTAAGATTGTTTCTAACAGCAGCTTTCACTAGATTCAGTTAGTTTTGTTTTGTCTTTCCTAAAAATGAATGAAGCAGAGATTCGGCAGTCTTCTGGGACCACTTTTTTTTCCTTTTTAAATACAGGGATGGCCTTAAATTCACAATCACCCTGCCTCACACTCCTAAGTATTGGGATTAAGGCTTTACACCACAACATCCAGGCTAGTACTAAATAATGTGGTTTTTACAAATTAGGTTGCTCAAAACCTTAGTTCAGTCCCTAGGATCTACNTGTGCATCCTGGTACAGGTGAGACATACATATAAAATAAATGTAATTTTTAAAAAATTCACAATATTTTTGTATTAATAATTTCTTTCCTTAATCCCTTTTTTTTTTTTTTTCGTTTTTTTCGAGACAGGGTTTCTCTGTGTAGCTTTGGCGCTTTTCCTGGAACTCACTCGGTAGCCCAGGCTGGCCTCGAACTCACAGAGATCCGTCTGCCTCTGCCTCCCGAGTGCTGGGATTAAAGGCGTGCGCCACCACCGCCCGGCTCCTTAATTACTTTTTATTCCTCGGTGGATTTTCTGAAACCCTTTCAATTAATCTTTTTATCATTATCATTGATGTATATCAATTGTATAAATAAACAAATGTAATAAATTGTGGAGTAAAAAGCCAAAATCAAATAATACTGAAACTAAAATATGTGCTTTGAAGTGGGAGTGGGGACAAAATTATGACAACCTGAACTGTTACATCACAATTGTAATATGGTGGCACATAACTAACTGCAGAACTCTGGAGGACCAGAAGTGTAAATAACCTCGGCTACACAGTAAATGAGGTCCGGTCTGGTCTGTAGGGAGACCTTGTCTCAACAAACAAGTCAAACTAAAACAAGACAAAAATTATGGGTAAATATATGGGACATCATAAATTTGAGATAAATTTTAGTTTAGAAGACACATATACTGTGTTTAGCACTGTCACTATTATCTAGAATATACTTTACTGAGAGAATAATCTCTCAAACTAATTTTAAAGCTTTTCTGAATTATGTCCCAAGTTATCAATCTGTTTAGAATGAAACAGACTAATAAAAACTTGGGGTGCTAGGGAAATGGCTCAGTGGGTAGTTTGCTTGGCTCACAAGCATGAGAATTTGAGTTCCAATCCCCAGAACCCACATAAGGCCTGGCAGAATAGTGTGCATTTGTAATCACAGTGCTCCTGTGGAGAAATGAGCAGCAGAGACAGGAGAATCCATGAAGCTTGGCATATGCAGCAGTGTGGAAGTTAAGGATGAATCCTAAGGTTGTCCTCTGACCTCTGCACATTTATGTGGGCCATTTTTTGAAAAGCCACTAGGCACTAATTGGGGTAAAAACTAGTAATAATCTATTTCAGGAAGGATGATCACTATTGTTTAGCACTGGAATTCATGTGTTAAGTAAAACTTATTCCATGCTTGAATTAAGACAAACTAAGTGGATCTGTGTCTTTTGGGAAGCATTCAAAACTAAGGTTGGTGAAAACAACTGAAGACTGCTCCCTTTCCTTTCCCATTCCAGAGTTCCACAGCACAACAGTAAAGAGAGAAGTGAGACACATACAACTAAGTAATATGGCCAGACCAGATGGGAGAAAATGAGACTGCGCATATCACCCCTGTCCTTCATCTGTTTAAATTTCTCTTTAATTTACTATATAAAATTCACCCATTTATTTTCTTTAGACAATGTCATAAATAGGTATTTAATATCTACTGATAGATGGAATAGAACCAGAACTATACGGTGCAAATGAACACTTAATGCTTGTGTTCCCTGCAGAGAAAATGAAAGCAAGCTGTGAGTGAAGAAGTTAAAACTATATTCATATATGCACTTAATTGGAAAACAAACAAAAAATCTGAAAGGAGCCTCAGACACCATGCAACAATTAATCAATCAAGAACTACCTTCCCAATAAAAGGGATGACAAAACAGTGCTGTCAAACTAAACCAAAGGGAGCACAAATACGGAACAGGTAAACAACAGCATCTTGACCAACGGTCTTTCACCACTGCTCAAGTACCTAACCATTTTCCAGATTTTTATTTTAAGGATTTCTCACTCATATTCCCTATTTAACCTAAGTAAAAATACAAGCACAGACAATCTAGCAATGTTAACACAAGTTAATTAAAAGCCCTTCCCAATGCTAAGGGCAAAGGGAGAGACAATAAATCTATACTGTCCATTATGATGCTTGCAAACTCCCTTAAGAGCTCTTTGTTTCAATCTTCTCTAGTAAAGAAAAGTCTTTGTACCTACCCAGATTTACATTTGCCAACTTAGTTTAGAATAGGGCCCAGGAGGAATGGCTCAGCAGGTAAAGACACTTGCTGTCAAGCCCCAGACCAATCAACTTCCAGAACCCACTAGGCAGAAGCACAGAAACTAGAGTAAGTTGTCCATATACATTTATTTTTTAATATATATAAAAAAATCAAGATGGGCATAAATTTTAACAAGTGTAGAAACACAAACAGACACCACCGGTGGAAAAATCAGAGTATTTAACTACAATTCTTTCATAACCTACAAAGGATATGAAGCCCAAAGACCTGCTGGGGGCAGAACCTAGTAGGAGCCTCTAAGTCCTCCAGTTCTTTCATATCGAAAATTACAGGAATCAACTTTAAAGTATATGCCTAAATGAACAGGCTTAGGATGAACAGGTTTTCAAAACGAAAAATACATTATACTAGTACATTTATAAATCAGAAAGTACTCTATTACAAGCAGACAATTCAGTGATAGAACTATCACTTGAAATTGTCATCTTTTAAGTGTTCCACATTTCTGCACCAAATCTGACACGTTTTGATCTTTTGGTTTTTTTTCATAGTCCATTAGACTGTGTTTCCAAAAGTGAACAAAATTTTACTTTATTTCGACTATGATTCAAATGTGATTGAAATTCTTAAGTCTAGTTACAAAGCTGTCTGCTAGTTAGAGAAACTGTAATTTTGTAAATGTTACAATATTATCTGCGAAAACAGGCACNACAGCAGGCTTAAGAATGCTNAGAAAGTATTGTGTGTGAGCGCCGAAATACATTTCAATGTCCGCCGCTTAATAGCAATTCATACGACGCTAGTAATAACTACATTTAAGTATTCAGCTCTATGTATGGTAGAATTGGCGTGTTCAACTTTACACACCATTTCTGCAACACAAAAGCGCTGTCCACGCCGGATCATACACAGGAAAATAACTTAGTTCTCTTTGGCCTGCCTTCAATAACCCGAAACACTCCCGTTTCAAAAACCAACCTCTCTCATTCTTCAGCCCTGAAAGGAAAAACTTTCATCCACTGAGAACAAAAACGGAGCCCGTACAGAAACCCGCGGAGGAGGCAGAAGGCCGCGAGAGAGGACCCCTCCGACCGGGTTCTGCGTTCTCTCAGGTGACATCATTTCACCTGCGTCTTGGCCAGGCAGGGGCGAGCCGGCTCCCCGCCGCGGCGGGAACAAAGAGCGCCGGGCTGCCGGGAAACGTCCGCCAAGCGCGGCCCACAGGCTCCCACCCTCCCGCGGCCAGTACCGCCCTCGTGCGGGAGCCAACGGCCGCGGGGCCAGTACCTGCGAGGGGAGGCTCCGCCCTGCGGGGCTGCTCCCGCCGCTCCGGGCCAGGCCGGCGCCTCCTATTGTGACCACTCGCCCCGCCGGCGGCCAGCTCGCCAGGGCCGCCGTCCCCGGGCCTCCTCGCCCCCGGAACCTGGGTTCCGACTGAGGCGCTGTCACGGCGCTTCCTTCCTCCTGGCACCATCACACGGGCCTCGCCAGGAAACCACGACTCCACGCCCAGCCCTGAAGGAGCGGGCTAGCGCCTCCGAGGCCCCATCCTTTCCGCCCAGCGTCCCAACCGCCCCGGCCTCCGGAGGCCCGCCCGCCCGCCAGCCGCACGAGGGCCCCGCCCCGCCCCACTGCACCCCGCCTCGGCGCTCGCGGACCGGCACCGGCCGCGCCGGCGCAGTAGCTTGCGCTGCGCGCGCAGGCGACACCCCAGGCGCTAGGTCTCCGGCCGCGGAGCTCCAGGCCTCCCGCCTCTGGATTCCCGACGCCTGCCCCTCCCTCGCCCTCACAAACCTAGCCAGCCAAGCGCAGGACCGCCAGAGAGCTCCGCCTCTTCCCCCGCGCCGAGCCCCCTTTGTTTCCACCCGCGGGGGCGGGGCTGCGCGCGTCCAGGCCGCTCGGGCCAGTTCCGGCAACAGAGCCGGTGCGCAGCGCCCCTGCGCAGCCCCGCCCAGCTCACTCGCCCGGCCCGCGCTAGCAGCGAAGGTGGGGAGGCGGGGCAGCGCCTTCCAGCGCAGGCTGCACCTAACGCAGAGGCAGCTGCTGCTCCAGCCAGCAACTCCAAAACTCAGCAGTGGAGCAGTAAACCTCACAATATAATATGTAGTTACATGACCGAAGAAGTAGGAATTTTTATTGATGTAGACACAGGGTCTCACAACAGAACAACCAGGCTTGTATCTAACTTGTCCGACCCGTCAGGACGAGTCTGACAGATGCTCTGACTTTGCTGATAGAAAAAAGGCCGCCTGGCTCATGACTGAATTCAAGACAAAGCCTATAATGGCGCAATGAATACAAGGAAAAAGATAGCTGAATGCCATTGGAAATTATGGAAGCGGTGAGCTTTTCAAGCAATAGAAATTAGAAGTCTTTAAAAGTTGATATTTAAAAGGTGAAGTGAAACTACAAAGGAACAATGAGCAGAAAACCCAGACTCAACAGGGTATGGTGGCCTCACACACTGGGGAAGCCGAGAAAGGACTTCTGAGAGGTTGAGGTCCGCCTGGTCTACTGTATTGAAATCCGGTCTAAAAACTTAGGGTGAGAGAGAAAAGGTGGGGGTAGGAGAAGGGGGAAGAGGGCAGAGAAAGGAAAGCGATCAAGCCCAGACTCTGCTTCTTTAGACTGCTTAAACCTTTCTCTTTCCTTCCGAATCTCAGTGGCCTCGGGTAATATAACAAACCTAAAATGTTTCAGGATCTTTTGGGACCTTATACATTCTGTTGATTAATAACACCATATGGTAATTGTGTCCATTTGTCACCAGTACCGGACTGAGCACCAGTGCTCTATTGTGACCCTAACTCCAAGGCCCACAATTTCAGGTGCTTAGCAACTGCCGAATCAAAGTTCTAGCAATAATTCTAGCACAAAGCAGCTGGAATGAGACAGCCGGCCCTGTGAAGCAGACCCTCACCGCAGTTCTACGCTCCCTTATGTGGCCAATTATTCATACCCCACACCAGCCCAAGTCCTCTGCCAGTTTTGTAGAGCAGCCAGTTTGGAGACATTGAAAGTTGTAAGTTCCAAACAAGCCTTTGGGTGTACACAGTGGATGCACTTTCTCTAAATGCCTCTCTCCTCCTCCTCTCTCTTCTTTCTCCCCACGCCCTTGGAGACAGGGTCTCACCATGTAGCTTTGGCTGTCCTAGAACTCGCTCTTAGACCACACTGGCCTCAAACTCAGAGGTCTGCCTGCCTCTGTTGGGATTAAAGGCATGTGCCACTACACAAAGCTTCTAAATGTTTTCTTAACCCCCAAATCTGATACTCAGAAAAACACCATAAGTGGTATGCTTTTCATGAGGGACACCTGACAACCTTAATGTGGTGAGGCTGAAATTATATCTGAGTAGTTAGTTGTTCAACAGTAGTCCAGCTAAAGCTTTGCTTGCTTTTTCCACAATGGCAGAAAGCCCTATTGGCAAGAGCTGCTTTAAAAACAAAAAACAAACCAAACCAAAACAAAATACTTTCTATAATGGGACTTTTCTACAACTGCTCAGCCCAGAAGGTATCAGCTAGCTCCATGTGGCACAGCCCTTGGAAAGTGTGTAATTAGTACATACTAGCAAACTAACAACATTTTAAAGTTGCATATGCAGCATCTGAAGGCAAAGTTGTCGCTGTGGTGAGAGCTTTTTGAGAACTCTGACTCCAAAGCTCCCCTTTACAACTGGTTTTCATGACAGGTGGAATTGTGAACGGCTACAAAACTTCCTGAAGTACACAAAACATTTAAGTTCCTCTCTAAAAAATGTATTACATCACTGCCTGTCCAACAGGAAAATACTGAACTGCCTTCAGATACATGCCTGCTAGTTAGAGATCCGCCCAGGTGCCCACATTCTAATGCAAAGGACTAACAGCAGGCATTAAAAACCCTGCTAGGCATCCACCATTATACAGGAACCACAAAAGATTTTAGATTCCACGGCCAAGTGAGAAAATTCACACCACTCCAATTCTGAATCTAGCCTCGATTTCTCAAGGATTTGAATCTAACAATTCTCTTCCTTTTTTTCTCTCTTTATTGGTACATTTCTAACACACTACCACACCATTAGTTTTCAGCTAATGGTTTGGTGTTCATCTGTTGTTACATTATTTAAAAACTCTTCCAGGTTGAAATGTAGCTCAGTGATAGAGCATGTGTCTAGCATGCTAAAGGCCTTGAGTTGCATCCCCAACACACACACACACCTGTGTATCTACCTCTTCCTTTGCACTTAGATCATTAAGGAATTTTCTAAGAGATCTGTTTTTTCCTTTTCATGTTTGGATAGACATATGACCTAGAATTTGATTTGATGAAGTGGTAATCAAGTTGGCTTTTTCTGGCCAGGTGTGGTGGCACATGCCTCTGATCCAGGCATTTGAGAGGTTAAGGCAGAAGATTAAGAATTCCAGTCCAGTCTGAATTGTGTAACAAGACACTGTCTCAAAAAGAAAACAGTTCTTCTCACTCTCATGGATTGTGTCTACTGTTTATCTGTTGAAGGAGGTCATCTTTTCTTGCTTTCAAAAGTACTGTCTTTTGAATTTCAATAAAAAAAAAGTAGTAATTCTAAAGGAAGAAGAAGAGAGGGAAAGAAAAAGAACAAGTAGGATTTTAATTAGGACTTCATTGGATCTAGAGATGATGAAGAGGCAGTGATAGCTTGCTAATGTTGACTCTTNCAACACCTGAGCAAGATGAAGNCGTCTACTTGCTGAGCTCGAGGTTTTCCCAATGATGCTTCACAATATTCTGTAATTATCTTACATTCCAGTTCTTGGGTTTATTCCAATTGTTACCTCTAATTCAGCTATTAATTAAATAATATCAACCATTGAGGCTTTTAAAAATATACAGTCCTATTTAAGTTCTGGATATTCAGCCAAAAGTAATAAAACGGCTCATTTTTTTCTTGCCAACATATATCTATCTGTCTTACTGCACTAGCTGGTTAAGTACCCTCCAAAGCAGAGGGAAACTGCCATGGTCAAACCTTGTTTTTCCNANGTAAATCTCTTCTAGATAACTGTTAACGTTGGAGAATGGAGTTTTCAGGGTTTAGTTTGCTTTGCTTTAGCTTTGGTAGATCCTATTAATAACTTAAGGAATCTCTTCTATTTCTAATTTGCTGAAAATACATGTAAATGGTTGTTCAATTTTGCTAAAATTTTCTTTGTACATCATGACTTTTTGTTGTTAAAGTATAAATTACATTGGTTGGATTTGGCTATTAGCTTTATATTGCTAATAAATCCATTTTGGTCTTATTATATTGTCCTTTTAAAATATTGATGGATTTGGTCTGCTTATATTCTTTAGGACATTTACTTTGTGTCCTTGTGCATAGGTATAATTTTCCATTTTTAATGTCCACACCAGATTTTATTACAAATATTTTTGTTAGCCTTAGGAAATATCAGTCAGTCTCTGTCTCTGTCTCTCTCCTGTGCTCTAGAATTGAATGAGGAATAGAGGATCAGTGTGTTATACCTTCTCTAGACATTTGAAAAAACTCATTGACTACCAACCTGTACCAGGAATTAAAAAGGTTTTAGATGCTTAGCCTTAATTTCTAACTAAGAGGAAAACAACTAAATATAAATGGGGGGGGGGAGCTCACAGTCTGCTTTTGGAAAACTACAACCCAATCATGAATTTGGAAAGCATTATAAATATATTTTCAAGCACACTGCATAAACAATAATTCCAAGCTTAGAGAAGTGCTACTGTATGCTGTCAAATGGTAAACATACAAGTTGTTTTTCAGATTAATTTGCTTTACTACATACTAAGGATTATCAAGATAATGGTTATCTGAAGGACTGTTCTATGAAAAAGGTTATGAGGCTGCAGGCTGTATATCTTATCTGTTTAAAATATTTCTATGATAAAATTATGCAATATTTATTAAATGCCTATTTCCCTACTGAACTGTAAGCTCTTCGAAGACAGTTCATATTTCTACTTATCTGTCACAGATGCCCATGTTGGAGGTATGCTGGATGGCAAAAAAGGTTCGAAGATGGAAAAGGAGTCCTATTTTAAGACATTAAAAATATGATTAAGAAATGCACACGAAAAATCACTTGTCTTTGCCTCAGCTGCCATCTTCCAGTAACTCATCAAATGACAAACCCAAAGGGAAAGAGGAGGGGCACTTGCTATGTTCTCTAGGCCTTGTGGGAAACATGGAGTTACTCCTTTGGCCACATACATGAGAATCTACAAGAAGGGTGATATGGGGAATGGCCACTGTTCAAAAAGGAATGCCCCATAAGTATTACCATGGCAAAACCAGAAGGGTCTACAATGTCACCTAGCATGCCGTGGACATCATTGTAAACAAACTAAGGGTAAGATTCTTGCCAAGAGAATTAATGTGCAGACTCAGCACATCAAGCACTCTAAGAGTCGAGACAGCTTCCTCAAAACAGGTGACAGAAACAATCAGAAGAACAAGGAAGCCAAGGAGAAGAGCACCTGGGCTCAGCAGGAGCACTGGCTGGCTCCACAAAGAACCACACTTTGTGAGGACTGAAAGAAAGGAGCCTGAGCTGCTGGAGCCCACTCCATACCAATTCATGACCTAATGTATAAAAAGAAATAAAGGACATGGACTGTAAAGTGTTTTTCTTAAGTTGAAGTGTGGTGTCTCCTCCCTGAAAGAAAATGTTGAAGCAAATTTTAATTGTGCTAGTTCACTGTGTCTTTCTTATTCAAATTTTACCAAATTTGTCCTGCTAAATGATACAGCTTAGTGTGCAGAAAATACACTCTTGATTAGGAAAGAAAAAAGAGAGAAAGAAGGAACAAAGAGAGGAAGGGAGGGAGAGAAAGAGAGAGAGAAAGAGAAGGAAGGAAGGAAGGAAGGAAGGAAGGAAGGAAGGAAGGAAGGAAGGAAGGAAGGAAGGAAGGAAGGAAGGAAAGAAAAGGAGGCAGAAAGGAAGAAAGGAAGAAAGAGAAGCCAGGCATGGTGCCACACATCTTTAATCCCAGCACTTAGGAGGCAAAGACTGGAGGATCTCTATGAAATCGAGGTGAGCCTCGTCTATACAGTGAATTCCAGGCCAGGCAGGGTTGCATATTGAGACCCTGTCTCAAAATCAAACAAAAGAATCATTTGTCCTGATATTGAGAAACCATTCATATGGAAAATACATAGATACCCAGGTCAAGTCCTTCTTNCTGGAAGTCTCTGAATGCTAATGGTTAATAGTGCCAGGAGTTGAGCTGTTCTCCTCATACCCACAGCCAGATGTCCTGATGGTAACCCTAATCCAACAAGCCCAGCCTCTAATCCTGAGTTGGTGGCCTTTCGTTTGTATTAATGTATTAATCACTCTACCTCAAAGTTATGTATTTACCTGATTCTTCTGCCCAAGACTGTAAACCTCCTAAAGTTTCCAATGCTGAATCTTAATGGAATCTGGCAAGAGATCACAAGAGCTACCTGCCACATGTAGTTAATAGTTCAACTACTAAGTAATTATCTCACTGAAGTGGTAGTTCCATTTTTCTCAATATGCAAGCTCCTAAGAATAGAGCAAAAAAATTAAGGAAAGAGGGGAAAGGGGTGGGAAAAAAGAAAACCCAATAACAACAAAATAATTTATAACTTTTCATAAAGCTTCTTTTGCTCACTCTCCTCCCTACAAGTATTTTTTCCACTAAAATTAGGTGAAAGAGTCTGATAAGATGAAAGCTTCTGATGGGTGAAGAGAACAGCCTCACCCATCTAGAAGCAGGCCAAGACTGCATCCACACAAACAATCCACATATGTTGTTTCACAAGAAAGGTTAACACCTGTCCACAGGAAATTTTAATTAGCAGTAACTTCCAATTACAGCTGCTAAAACCCAGAAGGGGGCAGCAAAGGCCTGTGCAAACCCAAGCCCACTGAAAGTTTTCCTTGGTAGCAGTTACCTACTGGGCTTTGGAGCAGCTAAGTGATCAAGTGGCTGTTCCCACCCTGCAAGTGAGGGGCTACAGAGGTAGGACCACAGACACTGGCATAATGGAGAAAAAACATGCCAGTGAAGATGAGAAAGGGGGAGAATATAGGCTGAAAAGCCATCAGCCAAGGAATTCAAAAGATGACTAAATCTGCATGCCCAGGACCAACAGAGTCAACAGGAAAACAGAGACATCAGCACTAGACAGAGAGAGCCAAGAGCACACGCATGTATGGTGTAGCGTATTCCTCTCTAGGACAGGATGTGCGGGAAGGAACTGATCCTAAAGCAACTAGGTTTCCTCTGCATTGTCTGCCTGTACTTTTAAATGTATATATATCCTTTTGTGAATGTCTGTGTATGCTACTGTATGCAAGAACACAGCCGTTCCATGCCACAGCACACGTGTTCAAGTCGGAGGATGACCTCAGGTGTTGTGATAGGATCTCTTGTTTTTGCTGCTGCCTAGGCCAGGAAAGTTGGCCCAAGAGCTTCTAGGGGTTCTCCTGTCTCCTTTTATTTCCCCATTGCAGGACTGATATTACAAATATATCATGCCCAGTTTTATGTGAGTTCAGAGTATGCAAACTCAAGTCTTCATGTTTGGGCAAGCTTTACCCACTGATCTCCCCAGCCCTTTTATATCTTTTAAAACAGAGCTGTTAGGTAACAAAGAGCATCTTGAGAACAACTGTAATTATAACCCTCATTATAATACTACTCTATAAGCTTAATCTTAGGGGTATCCTATCATAAAAGCATAGCTTTACCAAGTTCACTGTGTACAGCCAGACACAGGAAAAAGNTAAGCACAGATCTGTCATTTTTTCCAACAAAGCTTATACTTTTATTGTTAGGGATGGTCTTTTAATCATGAAAATTCTTATAAAATGTAGTCTGGCATACATGTGAAAATATATCCATAAAAGCAAATGTGTAGCAGTTGGAGTGGCTTGTTCAAAGAATATGTGCTTCACATTTTTTCTGGATATAATCTAAATTGCTCCTAAAAGATTGTGCCAATTTTTTTTACTACAACCAAGAGTAAATGCAAATAGTTTAGAGTCTATTCTAGAGTAGAAAACAGCAGTGTTTATTTAAGGGTACTACTGCCTTGGAAAGAGAGGATAACTCCAGGGACAGCAACAAGCCAAGCACTAGAGCAGGAAGAGAAAAGCCTGAAGCTGAACTTAGGCCAGTTTACTTTGAGAACAGTGACACTTCGTATTCAAATTATAAACTCTCTTTGTTATAGTGCCCATCTGTTAAATCTCAGAGGCTTTATATGAACTGTACTAACCTAGGAACTGGGCCCATACTTCAGCTAAAAGGACTCATGAGACCAATGTGAATAGCAGCTTGCTGTAAAANCTAGTGACCAAAAGACCCCTGGGTTACAGGACCTGCTGGAAAGACAATCCTCAGAACACAGAGTTCCAGAAATATCTGGGGAGGAGAGACTGATAAAACTAGCCAGCTGCAGCTAACAGAAGCAGCAAGACATTAAGAAGTGTAATCAAAGCCAGTGGAATAGGAGGTAAAATGAATTTACTTACAAACATGCCTTAAAAAAAAATCAAATAAAAAGCTAGGTTAACTCCTCCACTGTTGGTGGGAGTGCAAACTTGTACAACCACTGTGGAAATCAATATGGCGGTTTCTCAGAAAATTGGGAATGAATCTTCCTCAAGACCCAGTGATACCACTCTTGGGCATATACCCAAGGAACGCTCATTCATACCGCAAAGA
>LZPO01005771.1:617713-629631 GCA_001675575.1 Neotoma lepida | reverse complement strand
CAGGCAAATGGATAGAACTAGAAAATATCATCCTGAGTGAGGTAACCCAGACTCAGAAGGACAAATATGGTATGTACTCACTAATAGGTGGATACTAGATATAAACCAAAGGACGATCACTCTGCAACCCACAGATCCATCCAGGGAGGCTGCCTAGCAGGAAGGACCCTAGGATGACTGTAGCATAAAATAAGTTTTGGTTTTTCCCAATCACTGGGCATGCTTTAGTGAAACATTTCANTATTAGGATAAGAATTTGTAACCTGTATTTATGTTCAAGCTATATTTATGTTCAAGCTATCTGTATATTATCTCTCCTGCAGTTGTATATTGAATGTTTTAATAAAAAAAAAAAGCTAGTTTAAAGAAAAATTAAGGAACAGAGCAGCACAGACAAGTTCCTTTATTGCAGGGACAACCAGGTAAAAAAGATAATTACTGAATACATGGATATAAGATCCTTAAAAGATTCTGGATGCAAGACTTGCTACATGTTCTTGGTTGACTGGACCACATGAACACCTTGTTACTGCACTGTGTTTGAGAAGAAACAAGCTTTCTCCAGGGAATCCTAGTGCACTTCATGTATCTGCATAATTACAACTAGTCCGGCTGACACCACTGCTATAGAGAATCCTAGTACTGTACATGTATGAAATGTAACCCACTCAATGAACTGACAGGAGCTCCTGCTACGGATATATTTTTATAANGCTGCCAACCCTGAGTGACTTTGTGAACACTGTGATATACACCACGCATTCACAAAGCCTGCAGCTTACTGCCTATGCCACATTCTACAGACCTTTCCAGGCTTCATCTCAGGAATTATGTTGTCTGAGCAGAATTCTAAGCAGTACAAATCAAAACCTTTAAAAAAAATGCTTAAAATAGTGTAACTTTTTATGGGGTAAATAAAACATTTAAGCTCCTACAGAAATCTAGTATTTTTGTTTTTTGTTGTGTTGCTGTTGTTAACAATAGAGTTTTATTTTGATTAAAAATTAAAAGTGTTCTGACTAGTTTTATGTAAACCTGACACACACTAGCATCATTTTGGAAGAGGGAACCTCAACTGAGAAAATANACCACCAGAGTCACCTCTGGGTAAGCCTATGGTGCATTTTCCTTGCTTGATGAATGACGTGGAAGGGCCCAGCTCCCTGTGAGCAGTAAAATCTCAGGCTGGTGGTTTTGGGTTCTATAACAAAGCAGGCTGAGCAAGCTATGAGGAGCAAGCCAGTAAGCAGTTACTTGCTGGTTCCTGCTTCAGTTTCTGTCTCCACATTCCTGTCTTGAGTTCTTGCTCTGACTTGGATAGTGGACTACAAATTCTAAGATAAACCCTTTCATCCCCAAATTGTTTTTGTTCATGGTATTGAAGCACATGGTGTTGAAACACTAAAAAGACATTACCCTTGCTTTCTTGTTCCAACAGTGTCTTATAAATAAAATAATAAATATATCACATAACAATAGCTTGAAGGCAAACAAAAATGTCAACAATAATCTTACGATACAGATCAATATATCATACTTCCAATTACCTCAGCTATTTTATAACAAAACAAGGTAAGAATCCATGTAAAAAACACACCCAGTTGCATAATGCCTAATATCAAATAAATTCCAGGTAGACCAGGAAAGATGATGCAAAATTAACAGAATGTTAAGAAAATACAGGTAGGACTGGCAAGATGGCTCAATGGATAAAGCTGCCAAACTGACAAGCTGAGTTTGGTCTTACGGACCCACAGGGTAGAAGGGGAGAAGTGACTCCTGAAAAGTAAACTCTCATCTCCAGGTTACCATAACACACACATGCCTCTACCCACAAAATAATCAACTTGATAAGATTTAGAATCACTTGGGAGATCAGCCTCTGGGCATACCTGTGGGGAATTATCTTGATTAGGTTAACGGAGGTGGAAAGACCAGCCCACTGTGGGTGGCACCATTCCCTGGACTGAAATCCTGGACTAGATACAGAGTGAAAGATTAGTTGAGCAGGTGCATTCATCCCTCTTTGTTTCTTGACTATGGGTGTAAAGTGACCAGCTGTCTCCTGCTCCTGCATCTGTGACTCTCCACNGTGACAGGCTGCATCTCCGACTCGGAGACAAAGTCCCTTCTCCCCTTAAGTTGTTTTTGTCAATGTATGCTATCANAGTGACAGAGAAACAGGANAGCACTCAGCATCATTCATCACTGTGGCAATACAATAAAACTATAATGAGATGCTACTTCACAATCACTAGAATGATCAGAACTTAAAACACAATCTAAACATGTGGCAAGGAAGTGGAAAAATGTAAACTCTCACACACTGTTGATAGGAATGTAAAAGGTATGGTCCTTTGGAAAACTGTTAGTTCCTGAAAATGTTACACAAAAACCTATCATGTGACCAAGAAGCAAATACATGCTAATGTTCAGAGAATCATTATTCATANTAACTACAAAAAGGAAACAATCCTAATGTCTACCAACTGATGAGCAGATAAACAAAATGTATTATATCCATGCAATCAAATATTATTCACCCATTAAACCATATAAGAATTAATGCTAGACTATAAACCTTGAAATGATCAAGCAAGTGAGAGAAGCAGACACAAAAGGTTACATACTATATAAAATCCATGTAATACTGAAAAAGGGCTGGAGTGTAGCTCAAGTAGAGTGTTTGCCTAGTATGCACAAAACTCTGGGTTCCATCCACAGAACTCCGGAGAACAAAACATCTCCCTGCAAAGAGCCACCAAGGCTGATGTCCAAGTCCTGTGAGCTGTATACAAAAAGATAAATGGTTGTTAGGAACTGAGATGAATGACAGGTGACTGCTACTGTTTGGGGTTTTTGTGGGGTATGAAGGGATGGAGTGTGAGGATGTCCTAAAAGTAAATGGTTATGACAGTTGTATGACTTTTTTGAAAGTCCTAAAAAGCAGGCCAGTGAGATAACTCAGTGTTAAAGGACTTGCCACAAGGTCTGACAACCTGAGTTCAATTCTTGGGCCCACATGGTAAAAGGAGAGAACTGACTCAAGTTGTCCTCTGACCTCCATCATGACATGCACACACACACACACACACACACACACACACACACACACACACACGAAAACAAAATTCAATTAAAAAATACTAAACACCGCATATATATACTTTAAAGGGTTATATTTTATGTCATATGAATTACCTCTCAATAAAGTTGTTACTAAAATTTTAAAACATGTTAAACATTACAGGTACTAATAAATCAGCTTGCTAATTATATTATACAAATTCTCTTTGTCTATTTCCCCCTTCTTTTATGGACATACCCTGAGGTGACCATTAATGAGTCACTGCTCTTGTGTAATTCTCCCTCCTGGAGTACTAGAAGCCTGTGAGTGACTTCTAGATAGAAGAACATGGCAAAAATGAGGTGATGTCATTCCTACAATTATGTCTCATTACATAATACTCCATCTGGGCTGTCTAGAGAGTCTCCTTCTGGTCTTGAAGCAGGGAGACATGCTGTGAACCAGCTATGAAAGGCTCACACAGCAGGACTGTNGGCAGCCACTAGAACCTATTGCTGGCTGGAGGCATAGAAGAGCTCAGATTCACAGTCACACAGCTACAGGAAAATGAATTTTGCCAAAAACCTGAATGGGTCTGGAAGAAGCAGATCTTCCTTAACTGGGGTTCCTAATGAGAATACAGCATTGTTTGACCTTGTGGAACCCTGAGAAGACCATTCAGCCATCCTAGGCTTCCTAGGCACACAAAGTAGGAGATAATAAACATTATTGAAAGCCTTTTAGGCAATATATTTCATAGAAAGACTACCTTCTTGACAGCACACTAGCCTAGAGTGGTACTCCTCCTACAGTATCAGTACCACTATACCTGGGGTTTTATCATTTTCTTCTTACTATTAAGGGGTTTGGGCTTAAATATTGGGAGTTGAGTAAGGAGAAAAATAAACTTGTTTTTTCTCTGCTCTCGATAATACAAAAATCAACACAGAAGACTTCTTAAAGGTAAGGCTTTTCCGTACCAACAAATAAGCAAGGCTGCAGCAGCCTTTAATGGATGTCCTCCCATCCATCCACTGGCTAGATGTCCTTGACCTCAGTTCTCTCTGTCTACCTGGAGATAGTGGCAGAGCCCACAGGCTTAGGGCTCACCCTCCAACCTGGAACCCTCCTTTACACATTTTGTTGTTGTTTGTTTGGCATTTGAGGGGCTGTTTGTTTTGTTCTGAGGCAGGTGTGCACCACCACACTCAGCTCCCCTCACACTTCAGATGCTAACACATGCCTCAATTTGTGATCCGTGCTCTGAACAACTAGATATACAGTAGGTTTCCCACAATCCCCTCCCAGTTTGATAAATTTACTTGATTAGATTACAGAACTCAGGAAAACACATGCTTAGTTGCCCCCATAAATAAGGATAAAATAAGGAATAAAGGATATTCTGAAGAATACTGATGAGGAGATGGATAAGAGGCTGAGGCCAAGGAAGGGGCACAGCGCTTCCCTGCCCTCTCTGGATGCACTTTCCACAAGAAAGTTCTATATGGAAGCACTCCAGCCCCAGCCATTGGATTCTTACAGGGATATCACTGTATAGGGATGACTGAAGCAAGGACAACCATATCTTAATGTTATTGGGTCTGGGTCTGGTTCAGATTCTCTAGTACTCCTTACTTTCTGCAGCAGCAATACCATAGCCAGTGAAGTATGCCTGAAGAAGAATTATTACTAATTGAAATCTTTCCCTAGATTCTTTAGTATTCCCTTCCTCATGGATTTGGAGAATGAAGGCCTTTGCTACTTGTATCATACAAAGTAGGTCAAAGAATTCCTTTATGGCCAGCTCCAAGGCAGAAACAAAATTAGAATTTTCTGACATGCCTTGGGGAGTTAGTTATGAGCCGCTAGCCATGAACAAAAAGTATGTACCATAGTATCAAATATATTTTGGTTCATGGTCCTACATTAACTACACATTATATCTCTTGACTCTTTTGTACAGACTAGTAATTTATGATCTTAATTCTACTAAAAATGTCACCTCTATTTGGGTTGGGTGACACACACCTTTAATTCCTGCATTTGAGAGACTGAGGTAGAAAGCTCAGGAATTGACCACCACAACCTATGTTACATGAGACTCTCCAAAAAAAAAAAAAAAAATTCGATTTTACTTTGTGTTCACCTTTGCTCACCTCTGTGAGCCACAGTCTCATGTAGCACAGACTGTTTTCTCAGTTCCCAATCTTCCTGCCTTCATCTGAGTGCTGGGATTACACGTGTCACCATCTCTGACTCCTTGCTTATCTTTAATTTTCAGATTTGGGGCCATTTTGTTGTATGTTTGCTTCTTGTATAAAATATAGGCTTGGAATCTTCTTCGGGAAAACACCAAATGCAGCGGGAGGCCCCAGAGGACCCAGGGGCCCAGGATTAGGAGGCCGAGGCAGTTTCTGAGGAGGATTCAGCAGCGGTCTTAGGGGCCTTGGTCGTGGTCAAGGCTGCGGGGCTCATGGAGGTGAAGCTGAAGACCAAGAGTGGATCCCCTCACCAAGCTGGGCCGCCTGGTTAAGGACATGAAGGTCAAGTCCCTGGAGGAGAGCTGCCTGTTCTCCCAGACTATTGGTTTTTCCCTGGGCACATCCCTAAAGGTTCTAAAGATCATGCCAGCGCAAAAGCAGACTCGGGCTGGCCAGCAGACCAGGTTCAAAGCTTTTGTCACTATTGGGGACTACAATGGTCATGTTGGTCTTGGTATTAAGTGCTCCAAGGAGGTAGCCACTGTCATCCAAGAGGCCATCATCTTGGCCAAGCTTTCCATTGTCCTTGTATGGAGAGGTTACTAGGGGAACAAGACTGGCAAGCTCCACACTGTTCTGTGCAAAGTGACAGGCCGATGTAGCTCTGTGTTGGGCATCTCATCCCTGCCCCCAGAGGCACTGGCATCATCTCTGCTCTTGTGCCCAAGAAGCANGTATTGATGACTGCTGCACATCAGCCAGGAGTTGCACTGCCACCCTGGGCAACTTTGCCAAGGCCACCTTTGATGTCATCTCTAAGACCTACAGCTACCTGACCCCCAACTTCTGGAAAGAGACTGTGTTCACCAAGTCTCCTTATCAGGAATTCACCAACCACCTTGTGAAAACCCACACCAGAGTCTCTGTTCAGAGGACCCAGGCTCCAGCTATAGCTACCACATAAGGTTTTTTTTTTCCCCCGAGACAGGGTTTCTCTGTGTAGCTTTGGCGCCTTTCCTGGAACTCACTTGGTAGCCCAGGCTGGCCTCGAACTCACAGAGTTCCGCCTGCCTCTGCCTCCCAAGTGCTGGGATTAAAGGTGTGNGTGTGCCACCACCACCAGGCTCACATAAGGGTTTTTATACAAGAAAAATAAAGTGAATTAAGTCTGTTTAAAAAATAAATAAATAAAAATAAAATATAGGGTTGAAAATTTGTTCTTTAACCAAGCTTATTACTTAACAGGCAACTTTAACTCCCATTTTCTATAACCAATTAACTCTCCCAGTCTTTGACTTTGCTTCCCTTCACCCGTGTCCTAGACAACTCTTAAACCCTTACTGCATGTTAGGAAGAAGTAAGGCTTTCTACTCCTCTTCTGACATAAAATTATACATTTTATTTCTATAATTTGTATTTAGCAGCTCTGAATCAAAAAATCTGGGGAATATTTGTACATGGGGTGCGTGTGCATGTGTATGTGTAGGAGAAAGTGTTTTGGTGTATATGTGAGTGATTGGTGTGTGTGAGATTGTGTGTATGTGTGTGTTAGTGATTGGGGTATGTGTAAGAGTGATTTTGTGTGTGACTGGGTGTGTGTGTGTGTGAGTGACTGAGATGTGTGTGACTGGGTGTTCCTATGAGTGTGTGTGACTGGTTGGGGCATATGTGAGAGTGATTGGTTGTGTGTGAGTGACTGGGGTATGTATATGAGTGACTGAGTGTTGGGGAGGCACATACATGTGACTGTGCATGCATGCCATGGTACACATGTGGAGGCCTGAGAACAACTTTCGGGGTTCAGTTCTTATATTCCACTTTGTTTGAAAGTAGGTTCTCTCTTTTCTGTCACTTTATTTCAAGCTGGTTTGGACAATTCTCCCATGAAAATGTTGGGTTCTCCTGTGGAGGGGATTATAGACNTGTACACANCAGCCATTTGACATGGTTCTGGGTTCTCCTGTGGAGGGGATTATAGACNTGTACACANCAGCCATTTGACATGGTTCTGGGAAGGAACTCAGGTTTNCAGGCTTTCACTCACTGAGCCATTTCCCCATGCCCAACTAGAGACGTTCTGATGTACTCAAAAAGTTTAGAAAGTCTGGCAGCAAGATGGCTTACTGAGTAAAGATATCTCACACGAACGTGCCCTGGTGTGCACACACACTCTCTAAATAAAATGTAAACAAAGTTTACAGTGTTTCTAATTTAAGATTAACTATATTCAAAGAGGAAATCTGTGAAATATTCTAAAATCTGAAACATTTCCAGTTCTAATCATTTCAGACAAGGGATCTACNCTACACCTAACTGCTTTTCTAAATAGATAAACACTTAAAATTTTTCAAATTGATTTCTTATTTTAAGATAATGGAACTTTCTCTATTAATGTATAATCAAAGGACTTTTAAGATAAATGACCGACATACATGTCCCTAAGAAGTAGCCCCTAAAATTTTTCTTTGTGTTGAAGTTGGTGTTCCTTAACTACTACTTCAGTCTACCAGTGGCCTCGCAGTCTAGGGACCATCAGTCCCTTCCATTTAGAACTACGACATCTAGANAGAACTTCAGATGTTATCAAACCCACACGGGTCTTCTCANTATCAATCTCTTCTGGTCATGAGTGTACCTTAAAAGCCACATTAAAAACATTTCTGAGGCTGTGTTAATTAGCAACAAAAAATGCTATCTGCTAAGATGATATAGGAAGCGGAGGAAGCCCTGAGTAAGTGTGTAAGGAGGGGGATGGAGTTCTGAGTGAACGGAGATGAAATTGTGGGTAAATGTATATTTTAACATGAGCACAGCCATGTCAAGGACTCCAAAGCCTCAGAATCATGGGACTGGCAAAGCCTTCCCCACGTGAGACTCAAAGGGACGGCAAAGCCTTCCTCTGGCCCAAGTGCATGTACTTAGGAATGATGGACCAACGTGTGTAAAACTATCAGCTGCGGCTTCCTCCACCTACAGGCCTGTGACCTGAGACAGTCCCCCTACGGTGACCTCCTCACTGAGACCAGCTAAGCCCTCCTTAAAAAAAACAGCTAAGAAATATCTCAAAATTTTTTCATCATCCTCAGCATGTGTTGCACTTAATAAAAACACTAAGGTGCTTGGTTGTTGCATAGTTGGTGCCTTTCACACTCACACTGCCCACCAGATCTGTCTGTGTCTGTCTGTTCATTCCCTAGTCACCCCAGTCAGGTTTCTAAGTCCTAGCTGTGCTGGACTCAGCCAGTTGGTGCTCAGACTGGTACCCTGAGTATGCAGAGTCTGCATTGTCACACCAGAGGATACTCCTCGAGAAGCAGATACATAAGATAAGAGTGAAGGAAAGCTGCACTTTGTGAGGGGATTTTTGAGGACCTGTGAGTGAGGGGTGTGAACACAGCAGGTCCATCAGCTGCTCCAGACTGTGTTCTGGAGACATGCCCTTTGTTCCCACAAAAAGGGACCGTAAGTTTGGATACTGATGATTAAAAGGGAAATACTAAACCCCACATGTAACAAATCTACTATTGCTATCCTAGCTGAAGAGCCCTTACTACTACTCCCCCCTCCTCACCAAACCCCTACCTCTGGCTTATGCACAGCTGGCACTGGAAGTCACACTTGGTTACACCATGCAATGAGACGCAGGGCTCTGAGGCCGTTGAGAGGAACTGACCTGAACACCTGCACCCGGAGGACTAGCTTTCGTGACACCAGAAGGCACCNTGCAAGCTCCCAAAGGAGGGTAGCAACCAACAGTCCTCCCCAGCTGTGATGCCTAAGAACCACAACAACAACCAGCATGGCACGATAAACCTAGGGCACAGTAGTGGCATGTATATTTTGGCAGTAACCAACAAGTCTCTAATTGGACTTAAGACCCGCTCAATAAGAGGAAAATCATTCCTGGCACTAGAAACCTGGCCAACTACCCAGGGCAGGTGAAGTCATGGAATCTCAGAAGAGAACCTACAACTGCCACTTTACTAACCCNGCATAATCACTAACTACACTCTAAACATTTGTCCTTATACCCACAGATAAGTGTAGTCCTCAACTCTCATCAAGGAAACTTCTCTTTGGAACAGACCAATACAGAAAACCACAACCAATCAAAATGCAGAGCTNTGACGCCCAGTCCTAACAGATGCATCTCCAAAACAATTCCTGTACTTAAGGCTCAAGGTTCACTGTGGAAGAATGGGCAGAAAGATTGTAAGACCCAGAGGAAAAGGGAGTTTGCTCCAAGTGTGTCTTTTAGTAATGTCAGAAGCTATACAAGGACAACAGACATAACACAGACAGAGGAAAGCACATGAGGCCTCAAGCATAGACCAAAACCTACAGGTAACTAAGGAACGCTGAGAGCAGGAGACACAGTCTTCCCCAGGGAAGTGCACATCTATTGGTTATCCAGTACCAAATGGTCAGTCCCAAAAACACGCATTCAAATAACATTACACAGACTGAGAAGGGTATATTTATGTATTTAGGAATATGAATGTATGTGCATATATATATATATGCGTTCGTGTAGCAAAAATTAGTGAAAAAAGAGGCCATGAGTATGTGTGTAACACCAATTAATGAAAAATGAGGCCATGAATTTGAAAGACAACAAGGAGTTTGGAGGGAGGAAGATGAAGTGGGAAATGATGTAATTATATTATAATCCCCCAAAATAAGAAATTATTTAAAAAAGCGGGGGAGTCTGACATGGCACAGTCAGCTCCANAGGACTAAAGCAGACAGTCAGGAGTAGTATATGGCAGTTTCTGAAATGCACAAANCCTATTAATATATACTTATTTTGCCTTCTATTTTCAAATTTCTTTAAAGGAAAGAAAATTATTTAAAANTTTTAAAGTGTTCCTTAAGTTGTTTAAGCATAATATTAAAATCAATGACATTTGTTAAACAGCAGCATTCATGATAAGACATTATTATGCAATTATACACAAGGTGCCTAAGTTCCAGTCCAGTTGGTGACAATAGGCAGATTATTTCACTAGCCTAACAGTTTCTTCCTCATCTTTAAACGTGGATAGCAACAGTGCCCACACTTCCTAAGGACGCAGAGGATCAGTGCAGAATGCTTAGAGAAGTTCCTGAAACTAGCAATGACCTTAATACTATAACTGTGCATTACACATCACTTACCAACATAAGCTGTGGCTATTATTCCTATTTAATAAATGAAGAAAATCTGACCTAGAGCACTTGCCTGCAGTATACAGCTTAGCAGGTGAGAGAGTAGGAATTTTAACTTGTGTCTCAGACTCCAACGAATACACTCTTCNCATGTTGCTTTTTAAGTTCAACTTCACAGGACAGTGTGAGGTGTGAGGGAGATATGTTTTCTTACTGAGCCTTGACATGGTCTGTCATCTTTAAGACCTAACCATGGCCTAGGCCAGCTATGAATATGATCTAACACAAATCAAAACGTTACATAAAACATTNATTTTTATCNCACATCAATTATCAATAATGTTTTAACCCATCATTGTAAACTATTAACACTTAACATCATTTAGAACATAAGAATATGTTGCATTTTGATGACTAAAGGTGCCGCCACGCCTCAGCCCTGCCTCATGCCATCACTCACTGAGCTATATGATGGGCCCTTCACTTTGTGCTGCTTTGACAGCTGAGATGTGGAAGNCCCAAACTTTGTTATTTTCTTGTCAATTTTATGGTAAGAGTAAATTCAGGAGGTTGAGAGATAATAGTTAAGAGCACTGGTTGCTCTATTGGAGGACCTAGGTTAGATTCCCAGCACCCATATGATGGCTCACAACAGTCTGTAATCCTTTAATCCCAGGACTTGGGCGGCAGAGATAGGTGGATCTCTGTGAATTAGTAGAGGTCAGCCTGGTCTACAAATCCAGTTCCAGGACAGCTAGAGCNGTTACAAAGAGAAGTCTTGTCTCAAAAAACCAAAATCAAACAAAGAATTTGAAAACAGATTTGAATATTTCCAGGAAAATAATCAAATTCTGGTTTATCTGTTGATCCACTGACATGGATATGTTACTTGCTAGTTTTCAAGTGAAATGCACAGAGCTGTTACTTGACACTCAACTTGATTCTGCTTTCCCAAGNTNTCTCTTTACAGCAGCAGCTATCCCTCAGGGTACATCTTAGGCTGCTTTCTGGCAGCACCCCAGGTTTGTGAGCAACTGTTCTCCAAGATAAGTTAAAGCAAAGCACCTGAGGAACACCATGAGAACTCATGGGAACTCCTTGCACTGACACTGATGCTGTGGTCCTAAAACAGTGTCAAATATGTATTGCTTTTATGTCGCTCTCCTTTTTTACATTTATAATAAAGATATACTTAAACATCAGTGAAATTTTGCTACTTGACTATATTCATGTCCTTATCAGTGATCATAAACTATTGGCAATTTTAAAGGACTCTCCCATGGGTCACATTAACAATGTGAAGACTTCTTTGTTTCTCTGTGTAGCAGATGTCATGAAAGTCNTTTATAGTGTTTAAGTATATCATGGATGGCCTAAGACAATTCTTGGTCCAATGTGGCTCAAAAAAGCTAAAAGGTTAGATACCTTTAGTCTAAGCTAACCATTTTAAAGAATTTAAAGCCAGCTGAGGAGGGGGAGCCCATGCCTTTAATCCCAGCACT
>LZPO01005771.1:596162-609308 GCA_001675575.1 Neotoma lepida | reverse complement strand
TAGAAAATATCATCCTGAGTGAGGTAACCCAGACTCAGAAGGACAAATATGGTATGTACTCACTAATAGGTGGATACTAGATATAAACCAAAGGACAATCACTCTGCAACCCATAGATCCAGGGAGGCTACCTAGCAGGGAGGACCCTAGGATGACTGTAGCATAAAATAAGTTTGGGTTTTGCCCAGTCACTGGGCAAGCTGTAGTGAACATTTCACTATTCGGATAAGAATTTGTACCTCTATTTATGTTCAAGCTATCTGTATATTATCTCTCCTGCAGTTGTACATTGAATGTTTTAATAATAAAAAAAATTATTCATCATCAAAAAAAAAATGTAAGGTAGGAGGAGACCAGACAAGATGAGATGAGGTGAGACAAGGTGAAGCCGGGCCAGAGTCAAGAGTCAGCAAGATGGCAGAGCAGGTAATGGCACTTGCCACACGGGCCTGATCCCTGGAATCCATTTAAAGGTAGGAGAGAACCAACTCCACAAAGTGGTCTTCTGATCTCCATATAGATGCTCTGGCACATGACACCCCCTCCCGCAATAAACTGAAAGAATAATAAAATACTAAAATAATAAAAGTTGCCAGCTGTATCATCCACCTCTTAATGGACAACATTCCATTTACCAAGATCAACCNTTTTTTTAATTGAGACAGGGTCCCAATTATGTAGCCCTGGCTGGCCTGAAACTTGCTATGTAAACCAGGCTGGCCTGGAACTCAGACATCCATCTG
Organism: Neotoma lepida; assembly: GCA_001675575.1. Taxonomy (NCBI): domain Eukaryota; kingdom Metazoa; phylum Chordata; class Mammalia; order Rodentia; family Cricetidae; genus Neotoma; species Neotoma lepida. The sequence continues at coordinate 608,565 of LZPO01005771.1, read as the reverse complement.
CCTGCCTCTACCTCCTGAGTGTTGGGATTAAAGGCTGTGCTGTCCATCACATTTAGCCCTACTGTTTCTTTTATCTAATTCTTACTGTATCTTACTGTAACATACTATATAATTGACATTTACTTTTTATTGTCTGTATACCGCAGTTACACTGTAAAATTATGAAAAAACCAGGAATTTTTATCCATCTTGTATAATGATGTAATGCCCTAATGCCTAAAAATAGAGGTAACCAGCAACTATCATTTGCTGGCTCCAATCAACAGAGTAAGCTATCAGCACATAGACAAGAGAGCCCTCTCATCCCATCCTGAGAAGCACAGTGTACACACAGCAGGCAGGGGAGGTGGGGGAACAGTCTTGGACTGTCCTTCCCTATGCTGGCCAAACATTATCCTTTAAAATTCTCTTCTCACCAGGCAGTGGTGGTGCACTTTTTAGGCAGAGGCAGGCGGATCTTTGTGAGTTCCAGGACAGCCCGAGCTACAGAGAAACCCTGTCTCAAAGAAAAAGAAAAAAAAGATCTCTCCTCCTCCCCCTGCCTCCATCCATGTATGGGGAAGGGGGTCCTAATTATGAAAAGCACAAAATTAATCATATAAAGACTGAAAACTGAGAACCATTTTGAGGAAGGTGGAAGTACTTAATAGAGACAGAATCTCATCCCTAGACTCTAAGATCAAGAAGCTCACGTTGGTTTCTATACCATCAATGAAGTGGCAGAAGCCAGAAGCTGAACCCTAAATAGCTTTCCATCGTTTGTTACTTACNGACAAAATGACTTCATCTCTTTCTGCTTTTATCACTCTTATTTTCAAATGCTCATTTCTAAACGCTGGTATATTAAATTTTAGAAAGTCTCTCTCAGTGAAAAAGTCTCTCCCTGTGAAAATTGAGAATTGAAACCCATGGCTCTGGATGACTGCAAGAGGAAAAGAGACGCTGGAGTGCTGTGCAGCTGACAGAAGCGGTGAGACCACCAACACATCTGGAAAGTCTCAGTGAGACCACCACCAACACATCTGGAAAGTCTCAGTGACTGACTAACTCCTCATCTCCAACAGCAGAACAGGTGCTTCATCAAAGTAAGGAAGAAGCTCACTCGGGTTGGTCTGTCCTGGCAGCTCCCAAGGGAATGACACATCCATGCACAGAAACACAGGATATGGGAAAGAGGCCTTTGGAAACCAATGGAAAAAAACTAAATCTAATCTCATCCAGATCAGCAGCAGCTATTCCAAACACATCCAGACCACAGAAATCTGCTGGGAGGGGCACTAGAAAGGCCCCAAGGCAAGTTTCTCAGCCTTTTCTTCCCCTTTTATTTTTGATATTATAAAGATCTTGCATAGCCCAGGTGGCTTGGAACTTGCTATGAAGTAGAGATTCCCTTGAATCCTCCTGCCTCTACCTACTAAGTGCTGGGATTACAGATATGCACCACCAAGCCCACCTTTTAAAAAAAAAAAAAAGCAGGTTTTGTTAGCAATTAAAAAAACACAAGCTAAAGAACAAAATGGCCAGGCATAATGGCTCACATCTTTAATCCCTGAACTTGGGAAGTATGAGTTCAAGGCCAACCCTGGTCTTACATAGCAAGTCCCAGGCCAGTCCCAAGGCTACATAGTGAAACCTTGCCTAAAACAAAAACAAAAGCCAACCCACAACAAAACAAACCCACTGTTAATTTGGACATGATTTTAAAATGAAACAACTCAGGCCCAAAGTAATAAACACACACATACACACACACACACACACACACACACACACACACACCCATACCACCCTGAAAAATCAGGTTACCTTCTCAATAACCAAGATTTAGTTTAGGCTTTGGGAACAAAGTAAACCATACTAGAAATAAGGAAAGTAAGGGTAAAGTGTAAAAGAAAACGGGTGCAGAGAGCACATCTGTCTGCAGTCCACTGTTTGGTAGGATAAGGAGGATGGCTGCTAGTTCCAGACATTAGACCCTGCATGGAAGAAACAAACTAGAAGGCTGAGGCGATGGCTCCATGGCTACAGCACTTGCTGTGCCTTAAAGTGAGGTCCAGAGTTTGGATCTGCAGAACCCACATAAAGCTGGGACAGAGACATGTGTCTCCAATCTAAGCTTTCCTTCAGCAAAATGGGAAGCTGAGATGTCCATGGGGGCATACACAGTGGTGTACAGAAATCTTGCTTCAAATAAAGTGGATAGTGAGAACCAACACCCCAGGTTTCCTATGACCTTCACACACTCAGGGTGGCATGCACAAGCCTGCATGTGCGTGAGACACACACACACACACACACACACACACACACATCATCATCATCATCATCATCATATTTAAAAAAATAAGAAAAGGGGGAAAAGTGATGACAATGTATAATCAACTATAAAATGAAACAAATTTGGAATGTCTGTGATATTTCCAGCTAGAAACACATGAACTGCTAACTGCTCAGAGAGCACATGTTTATATGTTAAAATAAGCCTTATGTCCAGCCTGTGCAGAGAAAGAGGAAGGACAGAAGCACAAAAAGGGACCTGAGAGGTAGGCAGGAGCCCAGGCCACCTCTTCTGAGGGTTGAGCTGCAGGTGTTCTGGAGCAGTCCAATAATCTGACACACAAACCAGTAAGACCATCTGTACTCTGTGTCTCAACACTATACCCTCAAGTCACTCCAGGGGCTCAAGGTCCAGAGTTACACAGGTGAATCCAGCAGTACAGTAAGGGTGGCATGCATTTTCACGGTGGCAGACATCAACAAGGACCTCACCTTGTCACTGTCATCATGACAAATGTGGTCGTGATGGATGGACTGGCACTGAAAAGAAGCACCAACACTACCTACGAGAAAAAGGAAGGAGAGTTAAGCAGCAGTAATTCCTTACATTAAAACTGCTTCACCAATTAAAGACACCTATGTCCATTACCCCAACTAATCCTTAAACAAGCCTGTAAAGCAGCAGGGCAGGGTTATCTGTGGGTCTCACAAGTGCCATGTGCACGCACGTGAGTGCTGGCAGCCAGACGACAACCGTAGGACCAGGTTCTCCTCCTACCATGTGGGTCCTTAAGACCGAGCTCTGGTTGTCAGGCTTAGTAGCAATCATCTTACCCCCTTAGCAATCTGTGGGCACTATTTGTAGCTTCTTCACAGAAGGAAAAAACAGACACTGATTCACAAAAAGCAACAGTGAGAAGGCAGANCTGAAACTGAAGCCTGGTTAGCACACCCCTGACTCACACNCTGAAGCACAGCAGGTGGTCTACTTTCTCGGAGAGACCCCCTAAATAAACACATCCTCAGTAAGGCAAGCCCCTGCTGATGAAGAATATAATTACATTCCTGTTCAGTGTACACAGACCTCGAGGCTGACCCTATAAATTCAACATATAAAATAGAATTGACAGGCTTGATGGCACATGTACTTCGGAAGCTGAAGCAGAAAGATCAAGAGTTCAAAGACAAAGGACAAAGGGACAAAGGGAAAAGGACAGTCTTTGAGACAGCAGAGTTTCTTTCTTTTAAGTCTATGTCAATTAAGAATTCAAGTACTGCTAGGTATGGTGGGGCACACCCTCAATCCCAGCACTCGGAAGACAGAGGCAGATGGATCTCTGGGCATTTGAGGCCAGCCTATACAGAGAGATCCAGACCAGCAAAGTTAGATGATGAGACCCTGTCTCAAAACAAAACAAAGATATGAAACATAAACACAAGTATAATTGGAACAAATAACTGTTGTGAGGTTTATGTGTGAGTCTCTCTATGATACCAAAGCTTCAAGAACTTGTGCTTATCTCTTGAGCTGACCACAGGCATGGACCACTACACAAGTTCTAATCACCTGGGCCTTTTTTTCTATAGTTTTTGGTTCCTATTTCACACCTTACACAAAATGGCAACTAAAAGCTCTATATAATATTTTTTAAAAAAATGAAGCCAGATGTGGTGGCATACGCCTTTAATTCCAGCATTTGGGAGGCAGATGTAACCAGAAGAAAGGCTAGCTCAGTTGGTAGAGCATTAGACTCTTAATCTCAGGGTCATGGGTCCGTGCCCCATGTTGGGTGCCAAAATGTAGCCGGAAGTTTCTTCAGCCCTGAGGTCTGGAAAAATCTCTCCCACCCACAGCCTGCAGCCACCTGGTCCCAAGTAAACACACAGAGGCTTATATTATTTACAAACTGTATGGCCTATGGGTATGGCCTTCTTCTTGGCTACCTCTTATAACTTAATTCAACCCATTTCTATTAATCTATATGTTGCCATGTGGCCATAGCGTTTACCAGTCTATGGGCATCTTGTTGCTCCTTGNGCAGGCTGGCATTTCACCTGACTCCACCCTTCTTCATCTCATCTTCAGTTCGAATGTACTGCCTAACCTTATCCTGCCCTGCCATAGGCCAATGCAGCTTTATTTATCAACCAATCAGAGCAACACATATTCATAGCATACAGAAAGACATCCCACAGCAGGCAGAGGCAGGTGGATTGCTATGAGTTTGAGGCCAGCCTGGTCTACATAAAGAGTTCCTGGCTAGCCAAGGCTATATAGTGAGACTCTGTCTTAAGAAGGAAAGAAAGGAGAGAGAGAGAGAGAGAGAGAGAGAGAGAGGAGGAGGAGGAGAAGAAGAAGAAGAATTAGAAGCAGCAGCAGCAGTTAAGTCTTAGGGAGCAAAAAGTAGAAGGTTTTGTTTTGAATATATAATCTCAAAGAAGAAGAAAAAATGCAGAGACAGGAAGATCACCATAATCACACCAGGCCAATCTGGTCTATACATGGTGTTCCAGGCNAGCCAGGAAAAATCTATGTGGTATATATGTGTGTTGGGGGTTGGGGGTGGTGGTGAATGTGCTTTTATTGCTAGGGACTGAACACAGGGCCTCATGCATTCTAGGCAAGTGCTCTACCACTGAGCTATATTTCTAGCACACACCCCATCCCAATCTTCTGAAAAGAGTATAAACATACCGCCATGAATGAAAAGTTAGCACACAGAAACTAAACATGGTGGTGCATATCTGTAACCCCAGAACATGGGAGGCAGAAGCNGGTGGAGCTCTGTGAGTTCAAGACCAGCCTGGTCTATACATTGAGCTCCAGGCCAGCCAGGATTATATAGTGAAACTCTGTCTCAAAAATAAAAATAGAATAAAGTAAAATAAGAAAACAACCTCACTTATAAGAATAAAAATAAGTAAAATTAGGCTGATGAGATAGCTCAGTAGGAAAGATGCTTGCTACCTGACAATCTTGAGTTTAATCCCAGGACCACACAGTAGAAGGAGAGAAAAGACTCTTGCAAGCTGTGCTCAGACCCCACATGTACCAACAAACACCCTCATGTACTCCTCACACCAGACAAATACAATTAAGTCGTATTCCTATAACTAGTTTCTTATTAACACAGCATATTGCAGACTGTTGGACTAGCAAAAAGAACTGTGAGACCTGACACAGTTATGAGCACACACCAAACAGACANCAGTTCATTCTCAGATAAAATTCATGTATTTAACCTGACAGAAAGATCAGATATGGCTGGGAGCTCCTTGTGGAACACTGTCGAATGACTGTAGTTGGGGCCATCAACACAACCTTAGCTCTANCAGTCCTGGAGAAAATAAAAACTCCAAACACCTGATTTAGAAAATCTCTTCTAAAATAAATGAAACTAGGCTGGAATTCTAGCAGTTGAGAGGATAAGACAGGAGCATTGAAAGTTAAAAGTCAGGGCTGGGAAAATGGCTTAGTGGGCAAAAGTGCTTGACACTCAAGCATGAGGCCCTGAATTAGAATCCCCAGAACCCACACGGACACTAGCATCCCTAATCCCAGCACTCCTATAGGGAGATAGGATGCAAAGACAGAAGAATCCCAGAAGCTCATGGGCCAGCTGGCCTGGTATATCCAGAGGAAAAACCAAGATGAAAGGCAAGGACTGACACCTGAGGTTGCCCTCTGAATTCCACATGCATCAGTGTCTGCAATTGCAAACACACACACACACACACACACACACACACACACACTTTTTTCTTTGTGTGTATTTGGGGAATGCACGTGAGTATGCAGGTGCAGACGCCCACGTGGAGGCCACAGCAGGGATGNCAGGCATCTTCCTCTACCATTCCTCACTTACTGTCTTAGTCTGTGTCCACTGCTGAACCAGAAGTCTCAGTTTCTACTACTCTGGCTGGCCACAGAGACCTCAGGATCTGCCTGCAGTGCTGGGGCCACAGGCACGTGAAGACATGTCTGGCTTTTTATGTAGGTGCTAGGGATTCAAACTCAGGTTCTCCAGCCTACAGAGCAATCATTCTTAACTTTTTGAGAAATCTTCCCAGTCCCTAAATAATAATTTAAAATGAATATTCTCCTTGAGAGGAGCCTCCATGTTTCACATTATCACCAAAGGAGGCAAATACAAATNCAGCCAACCCCATCTTAGCGAGCAGAAGATGCCGGAATCACAAGGACCACCTGGATCTGAAGCACTGCAAGCGAAAAGGCAGATGACAGGTTGTCAAGAGTAAGGAAGCCTGTGAAAGGGACAGGGCTGCAGCTCAGCGCTAAAGCCATGAAGCCTAGTTCGATCCCCAAAACTTCAAAGAAGAGTATGAATTCCATGGGGGAGAAAGCAGAAGAATAAAAATCCAAGTATGGAGCCCAAAATTTACAAAAACTAGAGAACCCAAAGAAGTCAAAGCTGAAAAACAATGACAGGAAAATAGAGAAATTACAGAGCCAGTGTCCATGTCAGTTAGGCTTCTCATCCATGGGGTTACAGGAGAAACATGAAAACAGATGTTGTCTGTCATATTCAGAGACCGCTGAGTGCAAAACCCAATGGTCAATTCTGAACACTCATCTTCCTTGACCTACGGGTAGTGCTAATATCTGTCCAGAGAACACAGCTCTCCTCCTCAAAATACTTTTCTTCATGTTGCCACAGTAAACAAACAAGGTCACATGACACCTCTCTTCGACCTTAGGAGGAACTAGCAAACAGTTTCCAAAGCGACTGCATCATTTTACAATCCCAGCAAGATACAGAAGGGTATTTTCAGTTGTTTCTGGACAACAGTCCACTTTGGAGTCCTGTCAAAATGCAGGTTAGGGATTTGCAGACTGTGTAATTGTAGGAAAGTCATTCAAAAAATCATATGCCTCACTCATTGGAGAATGGAAGCAGCATTATCAGCTCAGCTGAAAGTTACAGAGTACTTGAGAGTTAAGATTAAANAAATGAAAAGCTAGTAACATGCACGAACATGAGCAATGCAACATACCTACAAAAGGTATGTTATCTGCAACACAGGCTGCCACAGAGTTTACATGAGGTAAAAATTGAGCACTGTCTAGCTTGGAAATCGTCAGATTGTTACAGGGGTGCTCACACCCATGCACACATGCATGCCACGTGGTCTGTTGATCACACTGGGCCCTTTCCCCTGGAGACAAGGATTCTCATTAAACTTGGAACTAGTCTGGTGGTCAGCAAGCCCCAGCAAGCCTCCTGTCTGTCCCCACAGCACTGGGGTCACNGGGACATGCCAGGCTTTTTACTTGGGATTCTTCCTGAGGGTTTGAAATGAGATNTTCATCTTTACACAGTGTTCCTACCCACTGAGCCATCTCCCAGCCCNAAGTTGTTACTCCTGTATTAACAGAGAAAGTTAGCAGTACCAACCTCCTTTCTCTATATTTCCTGAAACTGTCTTATTTGTTCCCTGGAGAAGCTTTCTGGCATCATCAACGTAACAATGGTTGAATATAACTTTGTTCCTTCCTATGGACTATTTACAGCTCTCTTGAACACTACTAAAGTGGAAAAGCCATCAAAACAGACTAGTAAGTTTTTTTTTTAAAAAAGTAAACTTTAAAACAATAAATATACTAAGTTCTTATTTATAAAAACAATCAAGCTGGGCATGCCTTTAATCTTAGCACCTAGGAGGCAGAGGCTAGAAGATTTCTGTGAATCTGAGGCCAAGGCCAGCCTGATCTATACAGCAAGCTCTAGGACAGTCAGGACTACAGAGAGACCTTGTCTCAGAAAAAAAAAAAATCATAAAAATTGAAAATACAAGCCGGGCGATGGTGGTGTACACCTTTAATCCCAGCACTTGGGAGGCAGAGGCAGGTGGATCTCTGTGAGTTCGAGGCCAGCCTGGGCTACCGAGTGAGTTCCAGGAAAGGCGCCAAAGCTACACAGAGAAACCCTGTCTCGAAAACCCCCCCCCCAAAAAAAAAATTGAAAATACATACAAACTATTCACAGTACTCATCCTTATAAAGGATAATAGGACAGTGACATGTTTTTATAGTATTTTCATTTTCTATAATTATAAGCTTGACTTGTATAATTGCTGAAGCAGGATGGAGGCAACCCCTAAGTGGGTAAAAGCANGTGCAGGTAAGCCTGATGACGGCACAACTGTCCTAGAAGCTTGAGGCCAGCTAGCCTGGTGTATGCAGCACAGCAGCAAACAACAGAGAGACACTGCCTCAAACAAGGTGGAAGGTGAGGAGAGATTCTTAAGGTTGTCCTCAACACCCATGCCATGGCACAGCCACACCCAGAGAAAGAGAGACAGACAGACACAGACAGAGAGGTAACAAAAGATTACTACTTATACAATTAAAGTAAAATCATATAACCTTAAATACTAATTACATAATTGTCCTTATGTAACCTTAGATACTAATTTAACCTTTCTATTCAAAATTTTTTCCCTTAAGTACCTCATGGACCGACCACCTTGAAAACCCAAAGCAGGTAATTTTGGTTCTATCAGCCAAGGCCACAGTGGCTAGATGAGGGAATACAGCTCCAGGAGGGAAAGAGAGTAGGAGAAAAGAGCCACTTGAGCTGGTGGCATAGCGCTATGACGGATACTTGCCCATATGCCCAAGGACCTGACTGCAAAGGGACAGGGGGAGGGCTCAGTGGGAAAGCACCCTTTTCTCTATGTTGTCAGGCACTGCTATGTTATAAAATAATCTCTGCTCAGCCTGGAAGACATCTATTGTGACTTCAACTCTCTAAGTGCAACAGAGCCAAGCTTTCCATGAAAACCAGCTGATATATAAAATGCAAGTTATTCCATTTCACAGGCATTTTACCTGCTCAGGGTCACTAAACTACTCCGCCAATTCTTTTTTTTTCAGTATTGACTGCCTCCCTTCAGGTTAATTCCCAAACTATCCATCCCATCTCATGTCATCTCACCAGCTACTCCTTCATCCATACAACCACCTATTTCTAGAACTAGGGACCTGAAAATTTAGCATCATTTCATACCTTAAAGACTATTCTTGGCTGGTCAGACGGCTCAGTGGTTAAGGCACCTGACACCAAGCCTGACAGCCTGAGTTCCAGCCCCAGCCCCAGCCCCAATGAGAAAGAGAGAACAGACTAAACTTTGTCACATTGTCCTCTCACTCCCATACAAGCACTGCAGTGTCCTCCACCAAAACAATAAATGCAAAAAAGAAAATAAATTTTAAAAAGTGAGGACTGGCAGGTGGTGGTAGCGCACGCCTTTAATTCCAGCACTCAGGAAGCAGAGGCAGGCAGATCTCTGTGAGTTCAAGACCAGCCTGGTCTACAGTGAATTTCAGGAGTATACAGAGAAACCTTGTCTCAAAAAAAACAAGAAAGTAAGACTGGAGAGATGGCTGAGCAGTCACGGGTGCATGCTGCTCTTCCAAAGGCTCCACGTTCAGTTGCCAGCACACAACCGCTTATGCTCCAGAGAACCCTATGCCCCCTGGTCTCTGCAGGTACCTGCACACACTCGGCACACACTCATAAAGACACACATGTACACATAAATAAAAATAAAAATGCTTTTAAAAGAACCATTTTTCTTTCTCTTCATAGCCATTCCTGGAGCTCACTAATTCAGCCATTATCACCCCAGACCCCAAACAATTCCTGTATATAAACACAAAGGCTCAGATTTCCTAGGCTAGGATGGGAATATAACTCAGTTATAAACTATATATTACCTACTTGAGGTCCTGGGTTCAATTCCAAACATTATACAGGAAAAAAAAATAAAATAAAAGGAAGAAAATAATCAGAACCCCCCCCCCAGGCTACATTATCCATACAGGACACACAGTACCTCACTAGGGTTCAGAATCCATAGGCTGAGGCTGGGGTCTAGTGGGACAGTCTTTGCCTAGCATACACAAGGGCCTGGGTGTGATTCCTAGCACTGGAAGGGAGGGCAGGAAATCTACATGAATGAACCAGCTCACTATTAGTAAAAAGTGTATTACATGATGATGCTAGCATTCTAAAATGACAGAGAAAATACGAACTTAAATCAGCAATAAATAGTTAAGAATCAGAAGCAAAGAATAGGAAGGAAAGACATACAGAATAAAGTTAACCACAAAATGCTTTCTGGGAAAATGTAAACATGGTTGAGAAATTAAACACTGTTAAGTTGCTGGAACAATCAAAACAAGACACAGAAGGTGTCAGTGGGACTCCAAGACACACGACACCCTGAGACATCTATGACGACAGCATAGAAGAAGGAGAAGAATCAAGTTCTAAAGGTGCAAAGTATGTTTTTAAAGAAACTCATAACAGAAAATTTCTCAGAGCTGGAAAAAGAGATGTCAATCCAGATATGAAGTGCTCAGAACATTGAGAGACAGACCAGNAAAGAATCGGCCCTCATCACAATTAGAACACTAAATACACAGAACAAAGACAGCATCTCAGCAGCAGCAAGAAACACCGTGTCCCATAGGGCAGACCGGGAGCACAACAGCAGATTATTCAACTGAAACTTGAAAAGCCAGGAGGGCCCCGGCAGATGTATTTCAATTCTGCCTCAACTGCCAACCCAGACCATTTTATCCAGCAAAACCGTCTGCTGTAACTGAAAGAAAAATAAACACTTTCCATGATAAAAATAGGCTAAAGGAATGCATGAGCACTAAGCCAGCTCCATAGAAAATACTTACAGGAATCTTTTGGACTGAACAGAAAAACAAATCCCTCCACAAATCCACAGCAAAGAATAAATCACACTAGGATAATAGTAAAAGAAGAGAAGAAAAAGAAAAAAAAAAACAAAAAACACTACAAAATCAACAAATGGCAGGAATTAGTACCTACTTTTCAACAATAACAGTGCTAATGGTGTCAACTCCCCACACCGCAGGAGCTCCCACACCACTGGGCTCCTCGAGCACCTGCAATCACACGCACAGACCCACACATAGGCATGGGCACACACAATTAAAAATAAAAATAAATCTTTGGAAAAAAGGGCACAGACTAGTAGACTGGATCAAAAAACAGGAATTATTGACTTGCTGCCTCGAGGAAACAGATATCACTACAAAAGGCAGACATCACCTTCGGGGGAAAGAATGGAAAAAGTTCCAGGTAAATGGACCTAGGAAACAAGCAGGCGTCACTGTTCCAACATCTAACAAAACAGACTTCAACCAACACTCGTGAGAAAATAGAGTCACTTCATACCGACTGAGGGAACGTAAGAGGACACTAGGATTCTAAAAGTATGCCTCAAGCAGGTGCACCCTATTTCATAACAAATACTATTAGATTTAAGCCAGATTAACTCTAGCACAATACTAGTGAGTGACTTTAATGCCCAACTCTCACCAATTGACACGTCTCCCTAACAAAAAAATAAACAGAAATATGCAAATTAAATGACAGTGTAGAGCAAATAGACTTAACAGACATCTATAGACTATTCCATCCAAACTCTGCAGAATACACATTATGCCCAGGGAACTTTTCTCCAAAATAGATTACATATTCTGAGACAAAGCAAGTCTCAGCAAATGCAGGAAAACAACTCCTTGTAGTCTACCTGATCACANTGGAGTAAGACTACTNNAGGCAGACCACACAGTTGGACCCTTCTTTCTCTCCTCCACCTACGGGAAAGTTTGCCTCCAAGTGGCTGTGAGCGTCATTCCCACAGTCAGCACTTAGAGCTTTACAGCCTCAGGTGTCTGGCTCTCCCCCACTCACCCCTCCCTCCCTCCTTTATGCTCGAGGACTACAGAACCTTACACAGGGCCTGTAGCCCTCCAAGTACACACACTGACAACCATGGCGCAGATAAACTTCTGTTCTTGGAGTCTGAGGGGAAGAGCTGATATAGACAGCTTGTGAACTCAGGGTTCCCCCGACGTTCTCTAAAGCTGAGGACATGACTCGTGCACCAGTTTACTGAAATGATCTCCTCCCCTTGTGCTTCTTGGAGAGAAAACCTGGGACCTNGAAATGATTTAACAATTTCTGACAGGACTGAGAACAGAACAGAACCTAGGGACCTCACATGTACCAGGCACCTGCTCACAAGCTATAGCCCAGTCCTTAAAATAAACTTCTTA
>LZPO01005771.1:557978-571788 GCA_001675575.1 Neotoma lepida | reverse complement strand
ACACACACACACACACAAATAATAATAATAACTTCTAAACTTTATGATTGCAGCTCTTATTTGTGCATGTGTGTAGGCTTGTCATATAGCAGTCAGAGGACAACTTGCAGGAGTTGATTCTCTCCTTCCTCCATGTGGGTTCCAGAGATCAAATTCATATCATCAAGCTTCATGGCCAGTGTCTTTACCCACCAGCATCTTACTGGTCCTAATTTCATTAAAAAATAAATAAATAAATAATAAATAAATAAATAAACTAAAAATAGCATCATTATGGAGGTCGTGGTGGTGCACACCTTTGATCCCAGCACTCGGGAGACAGAGGCAGGCGGATCTCTGTGAGTTTGAGGCCAGCCTGGTCTACAGGGTGAGCTCCAGGATAGCCAGGGCTACACAGAGAAATCCTGTCTCGAAAAAACAAAACAAAACAAAACAAACAATTCGTCAGCAGTGGTAGACACCTGTAACCCCAGCACAGGGGAGGCAAAAGCAGAGAGACTGAGTCTGAAGCCGGCCTGGGGTACCTAGCAAAACTTTATCTCAAAAAACAACAAATCAGGGCTCAGAAAATGGCTCAGTGGGTAAAGAGCACACTGTGCAAGAATAAGGACCTGCATTTGGATCCCCAGGACCCACACATACAGCCAGATACGAGGGCACACCTGTGATCTCAGCACTGGAGTGGCAGAAACCTGTCTCAAAAGGTAAGGTGGACAGCGACATAGGAAGCTAGCCATCAACCTCTGGCCTTTGCACATATGAATGTGTGTGTTACCAGTTTGGGGCAGGGGANTGGCTAGAGGGGATAGGTCTCATGTAGTCTAGACTGGACTCATACTTGATATGTAACCAAAGCTGACCTTGAACTTCTAATCATCCTGCTTCTGCCTCCCAGGAGCTGGGATTACATACATGTGCCACCACACTGGCTCAGAATTCATTTTGAAATAATTCTGTTTTATCAAAATTTAGACTCAAAATATGTACAGCATTGCCTGAACACCCCAGATCAAATTCTAACTTGAGAGGCAGTTGTTGTTGTTGGGGTGGGGACTCACACATACTAGCCAAATGCTCTATCACTGATATCCACATTCACTTCAGTTTTATCTCAACACCAAGTTCACAGAGTTACAGAAATTTTTTAAGAAGTCAAAGTTTTTGACTTGTTGCCATGCTGGTCTTGGATTTAGGGTTTTTCTTTCTTTCTTTGTTAATAGCAGTTTTTACTTAAATCTTACAGATATCATTAAATGACAATATTAATCTTGTTTTGTTTTGTTTGTTTTTTGAGACAGTGTTTCTCTGTGTAGCTCTGGCTGTCCTGAAACTCATTCTGTAGNCCAGGCTGGCCTCAAACTCACAGAGATCCGCCTGCCTCTGTCTCCCNAGTGCTGNACAATAATAATTTCTAACTACTTCCAATAATTCATGCAGTTTTAAAGAAACCATGAGTAATAAGGTCACCTGAGTTCTTAGCTCATGTCCTTGCTATTAAAAAAGTCAACAACCTCTTCCTTAAGAGCCTGCAAACAGCTGGGCGGTGGTGGTGCACACCTTTAATCCCAGCACTTGGGAGCCAGAGGCAGGCGGATCTCTGTGAGTTCGAGGCCAGCCTGGGCTACCGAGTGAGTTCCAGGAAAGGCGCCAAAGCTATACCTGTCTCTTATACACATCTAGATGTGTATAAGAGACAGTGGTGGCACATGCCTTTAATCCCAGCACTCAGGTGGATCTCTGTGAGTTCGAGGCCAGCCTGGTCTACAAAGCAAGTTCATTATACAGAGAAACCCTGTCTCAAAAAAAAAAGAGTCTGCAAACAGTACACTCTAGAGCAGTGGTTCTCAACCTTCCTAATGCTGTGACCCTTTAATACAGTTCCTCATATTGTGGTGACCCCAACCATAAAATTATTTTCCTTTCTACTTCATAACTGAAATTATGCTACTGTTACAAATTGTAATATAAATATCTGTGTTTTCTGATGGTCTTAGGTGACCCTTGTTAGAGAGTTATTTGACCCCCAAGGGGTCTCAACCTACAAGTTGAGAACCACTGCTCTAAATGCATTCTGGGGCTAGGTTTATTAAGAAACTCAAACCAGTGTGGGTCTGCGTTCTCAATTGTCTGTGTTAATTAGTTCTCACTCCACCTGCACAGAGAGAAAGGCCTTCCTTCTATGAATTAACTCCATATTTTTCAGCAATTTTGAAAGGTTCAGCAATTTTGAAAGGCAGAATTCATTTTCCCTAAGTATCCACAAATAAACCAGGGTAAAAAGATTGAGTTAGTAATTCAAAACTCAAAACTGGGCCATTTTTCTAAAAGTCTGTAAGTATTTCACCTAAATTGGACCTTAAAATTCCACTGAACATTTTCTAAATAGTTTCCTAGAATGACCTACCACTGCCTCGGAGCTTATTCCAAATGTAACATGTAACTACTTAGGAGAGACTTATTTATGTCAGAGTCCTACGTCAGGCCACTCATGACCTAACTATTGATAGAGAAATAGCAAACATTCCAAGCAATTTGGGTGCAGTTCATTTGGAAATCACTACGCTAGATTATCTTCCTCAAACAACACACTGTTTCAAATATCAACACAATCCCAGGCTCTCCAACTAATTAATGCTTATGATGTTCACAGTCTTATGATGCTAAATTAAAGAATATGCTTGTACTTCAGCATAGATAAATCAGAATTAATCAGAGAAATTAAGGTGGTGTATGTGTACACACATGTATACAGCAACATGTCAACATAGAGAGGTCAAAGGTCTCACTTACCACCCTGTTCCAAGATAAGGCCCTCTTTTTTCCTGNTGCCCTGTGATGCACTTCAGGCTAGGTGGCCTGCAAGCCTCCAGACAATTCTGTCTCCAATTCCAATATCCCCATAGAAATGCTGGAATTACAGTGTGCACTCCCAGGTTCAGGTTTTTACATGAGTTCCAGGAATCTTACATACCAAACACTTTTACCCACTGAGCCATTTCACCAGACTGGAAATCAGGGTTAAAGACCCCCAAACCCAAACATGCGTTCTTACACTGATGGGGGTGAGGGAAGGACAAGAACACTGTAATCACACAAAAAGAAGGATTCATAAAGGTCATACAAGCGGAGTCAGTTTTCTTTGACAGGTTTGCTTAAGTAGTCAAATAAGCACTTGATGAGGATTCTGGAACCAACACGGGGCATGCTGGCACACACTTTAATCCAGCACTTGGGAGGCAGAGGCAGGTAGATCTCTGAATTCCAAGGCCAGCCTGGTCTACATAGTGTGTTCTAGAACAGCCAGGGCTATGTAGAAAGACACTTTCTCAAAAAACAAAACAAAACAGAAAGATTCTAGAACCACAGAATGAGAAAGATTTAAAAAGATTTCAGGACTTAATATAGCTCAGTCCTAGCATGTTCAAGGCCCTGAGTTTAANTCCCAGGACTTTTTTAAAAATCAATTTTAATATGCCTAATTCAAACTGATTTTACTCCAGGACACATATGCAATTCCCACTTCTTCTTTTATATTTTTGGTTTTTCGAGACAGGGTTTCTCTGTGTAGCTTTGGCACCTGTCCTGCACTCACTCTGTAGACCAGGCTGGCCTCAAACTCACAGAGATCCGCCTGCCTCTGCCTCCC
The DNA here is from genome assembly GCA_001675575.1 of Neotoma lepida. Lineage (NCBI taxonomy): Eukaryota > Metazoa > Chordata > Mammalia > Rodentia > Cricetidae > Neotoma > Neotoma lepida. The sequence goes on along the minus strand of LZPO01005771.1, from coordinate 568,142 downwards.
GAGTGCTGGGATTAAAGGCGTACGCCACCACCGCTCGGCACAATTCCCACTTCTAAATAAAAAGGTAAATAATGAAGTCGCACCCACACCTGTACATTAGGAAGATCAAGAGTTCAAGGCAGCCTGGTAGCCTAAGTTACACAGGAAGACCCCATCTCCAAGAAGAAGGAGGTGGAGAAGGTAGAGAAGGAGTGGAGGAGAGGGGGAGGGGAGAGGAGAAGTGAAAATCATAAACCTCAACATGTGTAATTTAGAACTTTAAAAATACATATATTTTTCAGGAGGGACAAAGATAAACTAAAGACTTCAAATTCTTGAGGGTTTGGCGGTGCGCACCTGTAATCCCACTGGGGACTCAGCAACTGAAGGATCTCTGACTCAGAATATAAAATACCTTACTTTTATTTCCTTTTATTCCTGTTCAATGTTCATTACCAAAACTAATGACTGAGTTAAGAAAGGNTCTCCATCTATAAGTGAGATGCGAAGAGGCACGCCAGGTAAAAACAGATTCGAGGAGAAGGCTGCCTTGGTCCCACCCAGATGNCACTGCTGTAGAGGGCAGTACTGAGGATTCAACTCAGGACCTTGTGCACACTAGGCAAATACTTTCCNCTCAGCTTCATCCCTAGTTCCATAGAGCTGTATGCTTCTACTAAGTTACTGACCCTCTCCATGCTCCAGTTTCTTCATCTGCACAGTAAGTATGACAGTTATATGCCTCAGAGAACTACCACGAGGATTAATTCATCTGAGTAAGTTACTTACAGTAGAGCCTCAGAGCATAAGCACACTTCAACTGGCCAAGCTACCCAGAAATTAAGACTAAGATGGGCATGGTGGCCCAGGTGCAATTCCAGCCTAGAGGACACTGAGGCAAGCTGCTTTAGGAGCCAAGAACTGGAAAGGCTGATGCAGCTAGCCTAGCNGAATCTGCGAGCCCCAGGCCAATGGGAGATCTTGTCTCAAAAATCAATGTGGATGGCACCTAAGGAATGACACCTGAGGTGCACCTCTGCTGGGGGTGTGTGGGGTGTGGGGGGGTGTGTGTTAAAAAGATTGGGAAAAACAGTTGAAAGGGAATATGCATGTCAAGCTGAAGCAGGAATAGTAGATTATAACAAAAACTCAATCATACTAACATTAAATACTAGACAAAAAAGGAAGCCTTTTCAAAAAATCCTATTTTTACTTATTTTACTTATTATCCTTAATTATCCTTAATTTACTTATTTTACTTATTTCACAAACTGCATTTGTGAAAGTCAGAGAACAACTTGAAGGAGTTGGTTCTCTCCATCCACCATCTGGGTCCCAAGGACTGAACTCANGCTGTCAAGCTTGGAGGTAGGTGCCTCTACCTGCTAAGCCATCTCACTGGCCCAAACTTTTATTTTAATTTATTTTATATGTATGGGTGCTTTGCTTATGTGTAGATATGTGCACTATGTTCATGCCTGACACCTGTGGGGGCCGTAAGAGGGCGTCAGATCTCCTGGGACTAGAGTTAGAGACAGTTGTGGGTGCTGGCAATGTGTCTCTGGAAGAATAGCCAGAGCTCTTAACCACTGGGCCATCTCCACAGCCCCCAAGCTTTTTAAAATAAACATGGTATACATNTCTGCATGTATGTATATTCACACGTACATACGCACATGTGTGCAGCTGCACATGGTGTGTGCATGAGTGTGGAAGTCCAAGGCTGAAGTGNGGAGTCTTCCTCAATTGCTTTCAATCTTACTACTCACTGAGGCAGGGTCTCTCGACTGAATCCAGAACTCACTGTTAAGACCAGTCTAGCTAACTAGCTTGCTCTCAGAGTCCTGGATCTCTGCTTCCTAGCACTGGAATTACAGCTGGCTTGCCACACCCACCGGCACTTATTTATGTGGGTGCTGGTAGATTCAAACTCTGGTCCTTATGCTTGTGTGGCAAGTGCTTTAACCATTGAGCCATCTCTGGTGACTAGATCATGTGCTTTAAAAAGATTAATTATCAGGATTATCACACTGTACCTATTTTGCTTGTTTGTTTTTAAACAGGGCCTCCTGTAGTAATGGATGACCTAAAAGTCCATCTATAAAGATGGCTGATTCTCCTGCCTCTGTCCCTCAAGTGCTGGGATCATGAGGGTGCACCACCACAAGCAGCCATATCACCACTATTAGTGTAAGGGCCGAGAACCCCTAAAGCACATTTGTTCTTATGTCAGCCACTGTTAGACTCCCTCATTGAGGTGCATGTGTGCATCATCTCTGAAATCCTAGCTCTGTCTAGTGCACTGCAGACACCATCTTACTAAATCATTACTTTTAGTGGCCACCAGACTGCAGTGAAACAGTCAAGAAGTAATTTTTCCAAAAGAAACATATATTTACAAATGAAACAGTCCAGATAATAGTGGACAATTTAAGCTGGGCAGTGATGGCCCACGCCTTTAGTCCCAGCACTGGGAAGGCAGAAGCAAAGGTATCTCTATGAGTTCAAGGCCAGCCTGGTCTACAGAGCAAGTTCCAGGACAGCCAGGGCTACACTGAGAAATCCTGTCTTGAAAAACAAAAACAAAAACAAAAAATGAAATAAAGAAAAGAAACAAAGAAAAAGAAAGTATGTCTATTTGGGCTAATGGTTCTGGGGGGATTAACAGTTAAAGGGATGCATTTGATGATGGTCTTCTTGCTGACAGAGTCCCATGGTGGCACAGGGTATCATTTCATAAGAGACAAAAATTATGTGTGCCAATACCAACTTCTCAAAGGATTATGTGGACAAGGTCTTACTAGGAATTGAACCTACAGACNCACAAATGCTGAGGAAATTCTCTACCAACTGAGCTACAGTCCCGGGTCCTGAACAGGTCCTTTATAAATAATGGGGTTTCCAGCAGTATTTATGTGGAGATAAGTTTAAGGCTGATTTCTGTAAATCAGGACAAAACCTTGTTAAAAGCAAGAATCAGAGTCCAACTGTGAATCTGACTCCCAGGAATAAGGTGGGCCAGNTTATAGCTGTACATTTCCATAAGGTATATACTATCAACCTATATAGAACATATGTCAATACAAATTATGGACAGCGTCCTTTATCCTCACCCTAAAAATACTCTGGTCCACTTCGCTGTTTGTTTGCAGGTTGTTTGGTTTGTTTTGTTTTGTTTTAGGCAGTAGAGTCCCACGTAGTCCAAGCTAGNCTCGAACTCCCATAATCAAGGATAACCTTGAACTCTTTCTGNTCCCTTTCCCAAATGCTTGGATTGCTTCGTGTGGGATTACTACACTCAGTTTATAGAGTGCTGAGAATAGAACCCAAGGACTCGCACATGCCAGGCAGTGCTGAGTCCAGAGTTAACCTCTACAAACAATTGTTTGGTGCATTCCTTTGTCTTCTTAAAAGCAATTTGTTTGAGATACTATTAATAAGTAATACAGTGACTGCTTACATATTGAGAAAAACTAGGCTGGGTATGGTAGTGGTTGCCTATAATCTCAGCACTCAGGAGGCTTAGAAGGATTCAGAGTTCAAGGTCAGCCTGGGTTACACAGTGAGACTCTAAAAGAGAAAAGAAAGGAAAAAAAAGGAAAATGGGGCTGGCGAAATGGCTGTGGTGAACAGCATGTGCTGCTGTTGCAGAGGCCCAGAGTTCCATTCCCAGCACCCACTTCTGGAAGGCTCATGGACACACATAACTCCAGCTCCGGGGTCCAAAGCCCTCTTCTGGATAGTCACTTCATACATACATACACAAATCTTGCCAGGCATGTTGGTGCAGGCCTTTAATCCCAGCACTCAGGAGGCTGAGGTAAGCTCTGTGAGTTCAGGGCCAGCCTAGCCTACATGTTAAGTCCCAGGACAACACAGCGAGATCCTGTCTCAGATAGATAGATGATTGATAGATAGATGGATGGATGGATGGATGGATGGATGGATGAATGGATGGACGGACAGAAAGAAAAATATTTTAAAGGAGAGGTGTAGCTGGAGAGATGGCTCAGTGGTCAGGAGCACTAACTGAACTGCCAGCAGCAACGTGGCAGCTCACAACCACCTGCAACTCCAGTTCCAAGGGGATCCAGTGCTCTCTTCTGGAATCTTTGGGCACTGCACACACATGGAGCACANACAGATGCAGGGAAAGCATCCATATATACAAAATAAATTTCAAAAAAAAACTTTTAAAGGAAAGGCAGATAGGAAGGAAACAAAGTTAAGAAAGAGAGAGAAAGGAAGCCATTTTCACTAGATGAGTAACAGCAAAGCTTAGAAGCACATCATGAATGGTGGATATTAAGAGTTTATACCTGGGGGCTGGCCAGACAGCTCTAAGGGTAATTGGCATTTGTCAACAAGCCTGATGACCTGAATTCAATCCCTGAAACCCATCTGATGGAAAGGACCAATTCCTAAAAGTTGCCATCTGACATCCAAAGGTGTGTGCACACACATATACAAAATAAATGTTTAAAAACAAAAGGACAGGCTATGGGATATGGCTGGCTGTTAGGAGAATGCTTGCCCTAAAATGGGCTTGGTAACATACTTACATAATCTCAGCACTGAGGAGGTGGAGACAGAAGGATCAGAAGTTCAGTCACTCTCAGCTACATAGCAAATTTGAGGCAAGTCTGGGCTACATGAGTCCCTATTTCAAAAAAAATTCTAAAAGGAAATACTTGACTAACTTAAAACAACTTATTAACACATATCCCAGACTAGTTATTTTTTTTTCTAGTGGTAGCAATACCAAATCAACTTCTCTGCTTACAAAAAAAATAAGACAAAAAANCCCACAAAACTGAAAGCCAGGCTGGTTGGTAGAGAGCTGTAATCCTAAAACTCAGANAGCTGGGGCAGGATGACCACAAGTTCAAAGCCTGCCTGGGTAACACGGTGAGAGCCTGTTTCCAGCAAAGCAAACAAAACCCCATTAGAGGGGCTGGAGAGATGGCTCAGTGGTTAAAAGCACTTGCTGCCCTTGCAGAGGACCCAGGTTCGGCTCCCAGGCAACTCAAGGCTATCATNAGCTAACTCCAACTCCAAGGAATCCAATGCCTTTTCTAGCATCCATGGGCATGCTCACAAGTGAAATATTCATACACTCATATATAAATAAAAATAATAAAGATAATTTTTTTGTTTTTGTTTTTTTCGAGACAGNGTTTCACTGTGTAGCTTTGGCGCCTTTCCTGGAACTCACTCGGTAGCCCAGCCTGGCCTAGAACTCACAATGCTGGGATTAAAGGCGTGCACCACCACCGCCCAGCAGATAAATATTTTTTAAAACTAAGTTAGCAAGAGCATCTCTAGCTAATAGGCAAGATATGGCTTTCTAGAACAGTCATGCTAGCAATACAAACATGAAGGTAAACAAACACAGATCCCCACACACCTTCTTCTGAAGGACTTCTCAACTATAATTTCAGAATAGACAAAAACGTCCCAGGCAAAGTCTTGTACTTTTTAAAGCTTCAAGTATCTTGCAAGTAGTAGATTTAAAACTCCAAAATATATTCACTTAAACACGCTCTTGTCAGCNTTACAACAACGCTCCATTATCCACTTTTGGATGCTGTCTCCAGATAATTTTTAATCCCCGCCTGACTTTTCCTTCCCAACAAGAACTTGGATACCATCTTTACCCTGCCTGCCCCCATTACTTGGTTGTGCTTAGGGAATTATAATTACAGTGATCCCTCCTCTTAGAACATCCGCAAAGCACAAAGCCTCTTTGTATGATTTCGGGAAGGGTGTGCTTTCCAGGCTCTCAGGAAAAAAAGGATGAGTGGCAGCAATGGAGGAAGAAGTGCTGGATCTGCTATGGTGGTCTGGGTTCTGGCTTGATTTTATTTTTCCACCCCCACCCCCCTTTCTCTTTTTCTTTTAGAGACAAGGTCCTGCAAGGTAGNTCTGGCTGGCCTGATAATAACATGCAGTCCAAACTCCCAGCAATCCTCCTGTCTCAGCCATACTCACCTCTGGGGGTTTTCTTGTGGGTGACCATCAAGAATCCTGCTCAGCCCATCCTGACAGACAGGCCCAATCACTCGGCCCAGAAGGCCAATGAGCAGGACAAAGGGGGAAGGCAGCAACCTGCCCGAAGTGCCCATCTCGGAACCTCAGCACTGGCTGACATGAAGGCCACGGCTCCAGTGGGTCAGTGCCCAGGCTGTGCTTTCCTGTCACTATGGGAGACGCTCAGATATATATGGGGCAGCAATAAGAATCTAGGAGGGACACAAAGCTAGCTTTTATGTTAAGCAAGACAGCTTACAATAAACCAAACAAAATACTCGTTTGTTAATCACAAGCATCTCAGCTCCTTGATATTTGTGAAGGCAACTATGAAATGAAATCTGTTTTACTTCCAGCCTACGGAACCTTAGCTTGCTTGGCAAGCGGTGCTAAAACGTGCTACTGCAGAATGAAACAAGCACCTTCTCGTCACCTCCAGGAGCACACCAAACCCTACACAGGACACCCTACCACCTTCAACTCTTTCTTTTATACATACATCTCTTCCCCTCNCCACTTTTCTCCACTTGTTTCAACAAATCAAATTATTATATTCAGGAAAATGCACACATTCCCACTCCTTTATTTCTACACACATTTTACCACAAAAGTGGAAAATGCAGAAATAGCTTTCTATAGCATGACTTCACAGGGACACAATGAAGCCATCATCCTACACCTGCCCAACATCACTCCAGTTTCTGTTCTACCCCAAAACAGCAGTAGGAAGTCCAGTCTGCCTTTGGTACATACTCCTCCTTCCTCCCTCTCCAAGAAAAGAAAATGAAACAGCAGGAAGCATAAACAAGAACTTAATGGAAAATACAAATGGGTAAATATTTTTTAATTGGCTAAAAAGCCTCAGGTCTATGAAATTCAGGAATGCCACACTGTATGAGTGGGAAATAGAGACAAAAAAATAACATTATACACCCCCCCAAAGCGACCGTAAGAGCAAATACGGTACCAGCCCCCTTCTCACCTTCACCTTCCAACACCTGTCTTTGTCTTTCTTATGGCTAGTTCTCATTCTGTTTTCCACAAACCATCTTCTTGCTTTTCCTCTATGTATTCTCCAGTCTCATATAAAGTTCACCACATAAAGCTGAATTATTTGATTCAGGCTCACATAATAGTAGAATGCCAGGCCTGAAATCCTCCTAATGATAAGTNCAGGGAGAGATCTGAACACATGTCAGTGGTGAGGTGCTCACTTACCATTCACTGAGATGCTAGGTTAACTCAAAAAGGACTGGGGATGTGACTAAGTTGTAGAGTACCTGCCTAGCATGCACAAAGCCCTGCATTTGATGCCCAGCAACAAGTAAAACAGGACTGTAATCCCAGCACTCAAGTAGTGGAGGCAGGAGGATCAGAAGCTCAAGGCCAGACCAGGCCAAATGACAAATCTGAGACCAGCCTGAGATACATGAGACCCTGCTCAAAACAGTAAACAAGAAAAATTCACATGAGAATTCTTCTAGAGCCTCAAATCCAGCACTAAGTCAGCCTCCCATACAGAACCACAGGAAGCATGGATGATATAGTCACTGCTGAACCCAGAGGCCCAAAGCTGGCAGGTCATGCCAGGTAACACTTCACGTTTGTGAGACTGAGAAACAGGTGCCCTTCTGAGGGTATGCAGTGCCCATCTCTTAAAATATGTCCATATTTAGGGAGGGAGGAGGCATGTAACTGTGTGATATGGAAGCCAAAGGGGTCAGTTCTCTCCTTGAGTTTCAATGATGGAACTCAGGGCATCCAACTTGGTGGTAAACAATTTCATCCACTGAACCATTTTGCCAGCCCTTGGGCGCTCATTCTGACAAAAGAATTCACCTGCACTTGCCACCTGAAATAGGTGGTCTTGTTCTGGAGGTCATGTATAGCAGTCCTGTTTAAAATAAATTAAATTAACCAATTAATTTTAAAAAATTAAAAACCACCTGAAGCCATGCTGTACTTCTAAAATGGGTTATCAGAAAGCACCTCAGCAAAAACAGGCATTTCACAAATTCCATCTTCAGAAACTCTCACCTAATATAAAAGTCTTTTTTGTTGTTGGTTTGGTTTGGTTTGGTTTTTGGTTTTTCAAGACAGGGTTTCTTTGTGTAGCCTTGGCTGTCCTGGAACTCTAAACCAGGCTGGCCTTGAACTCACAGGGATCCACCTGCCTCTGCCTCCTGAGTTCTGGGATTAAAGGTGTGTGCTACCACACCTGGCTAATATAAAATTCTTAAATGAATCAAGACTAAAGGTATAATGTCTAAGGAAAATCAGTAAATTTGGGAGGGGAAACTTCCAACTCAAGGAATGATCAATTATGTCCTAATATCTAAAACTTCTGTAATGGTTTCATGGCTGAAGCTCAAACATAGTTAATAAGCCAAAACACTCCAACAATCTCCATTATCTGCATATTGGTAAACCACTTTTCTCTTAAGAAAGGAGTTGAGGGAGACCTGAGAGCTGGCTCATCAGGTAAAGGTATTTGTGGCCAAGTCTGATGACCCAAGTTCAACTGTTGGAACCTGCATCCTGAGGGAGAAAATGGACTCCTGANTGTTATCCTCCAACCTCTGCATCTGCATCCACCCAACAAAANAAATACANAAACATGAAGAGAAAAGGCAGGCATGAGGGCTGAGAGTGCAGCCCAGTGGAGTGCATGCTGCTTATTAGCATGGACAAGGCTCTGAGATCCATCCCCAGCCCCTCAAACCCCTACACATTTACCTTTTGGGGTTTGCTTCCTGTTAGACCTCTTTTTGTTCTTCTCCCAACTATAAAGTGACATAGTTGACAATGAGGCAGAAACCTGTAAATTCTAATTAAAAGTCCTTTTAAGTGAGCCCCTTGGCTACCTGCCTAAGAGAAATTGGCAAACTTGATTAAGATGGGTATAGCCAAGTGGATATGCATACCTAAAATCCTAGCAGTGGGGAACTGAAGCAGAAAAATCTGGGGTTCATGATCAGCCTCAGCTATATAGAAGCCAGAAGCCAGCTTGAGCTACATGAGACCCTGTCTCAAAAAACTACAAAGAATACTGGAGACTAGCTTAGTTGGTACTTAGCTTATCCTGGCATGCACCAAACCCCANCACAGCATAAAATGGGTTTGGTGGTGCAAGCCTATAATCCCAGCATTCCCATCACTCAGGTGTAAGCAAAAGGATTAGAAGTTCAAGTTCAGCTACATATACATAGCAAGTTTGGTGCTAGCCTGAAACACATGAGACTACCTCTAAGTGGAGATAGGTTAGGAAACAGGATAAGGATAATGACATACAATCCTACCCTTAGCATATTTTCTTAATGAGTATATGTGTGTAGTATGTATGCCCACACATACATGTTCACATGTTGGGAATGCATGTGTGTCCAGGTGTGAATGCATTCATATGGCAGCCAGAGGTTAGCATCATGACTTCTTAGGTGATTCTCCACCTTGGGTCTCTCACTGGAACCTAAAGCTTGCCAATTTAGTCTAGCTAGCCAGCTTACATGGGGATCCTCTGTCTCTAGCTCCCAATCACTGGGATTACAGGCAGCTGCCNGGGATCTGCCTGGTGCCAAGGATCTGAACTCTGGTCTTCATGCTTGCTCAGCAGGCACTTGACCACTGAGCCTTCTTCCCAGCTTCCCTTGTCAACTCTTTATGCTCCACAAAGGAAGTAAGCATTCCGGTGGCCTATGCCTGCACTCAGAAGCTTGAAGCAGGAAGTCGGAGAGGAAGGCCGGCCTGCACTGTAAGGACCNGGTTTCAAACAAATGACCAGTGTCACATGGTTCAAATCATACCCAGACATGGAGCAGGACCAAAGTACAGCCCGAGGGAGGGCCTGGAGACAGGGTTTAACAAATCTAGAACCAGTCTTGGAACTCTAGTGAGCATCCGAGGCGGGTGTCTGGGCCCGTCTTCTACCTAACAGCAGCACTGACATTCTAACAATGCTCCAACTGCTGATCTAGGTCCACTAGAAAATTTAGAAAAACTAGAAAATCCTCCACGTCCATCACCAATCCCAAAATAAAAGTTATCCTTGGCTGCAAAGAAATGGCTCAGCAGGCGAGAGAATTGGCCACTCTTGCCAGCACTCACATGGTTGCTCACAACCGTAACTGCAATTCCAGCCTGATCAGGCACCAGGCA
>LZPO01005771.1:448160-460080 GCA_001675575.1 Neotoma lepida | reverse complement strand
GATGGTTGTGAGCCACCATGTGGTTGCTGGGAATTGAACTCAGGACCTCTGGAAGAACAGTCAGTGCTCTTAACCTCTGAGCCATCTCTCCAGCCCCATCTTGATGTTCTTAGTGCTGGTTATTGGAGAGACAAGAAAACAAAGCACATGTTATCCAGTGATTTCCAGATGTTCCTGGTCGGTGGCTTGAGGGAACTAGAATCTTACCTGTGTTGAGATTACTCAGTTTNCCTCCAGGAACCCCAAATTCATTGTAAAAGAGCAGCTCAGTGGGCCATCAAAATCACCAGTCCTGGTGCCGGGCTGCACAGTGAAGCAGACAAATAGCTCATGTGCACACTTATTGTATTTAATAAAAGAGCAAGCTAGCAGGAAAAATACACTGAGCAGTACAGGCTTACCCGAGTGTTTGTGTATTCAGTTTTAGGCTGAATCCTATCCAAACTACCAAGATTTTTATAAAAGAAGTGATTGTTCATAGTCTGTGGAAACCGAGTTATATTAGGTCCATGATGTTCTTAATTTGCTGACTTGACCGTGAGATATGCTGTATTTTTGCCGGTCTGGACCTTAAACTACTGTGCTGTTTGCTTTCCTTTGCTGTTTCTGCAAATTCACATTCATATGGCAGATGTGGCATTAATACTATTAATTATTAATATTGTTTAATCAGTTTATTTATTTGAGTGCACTAGTGGATCTTGAATAAATCTTCTTGGGGCTGGAACTTACCTTAAAATAATATGAAAGTGTTCTGCTCTAATAGTAAAATCCAAAGTTTTATTTTTGGCAAATTGAGTGCCTTTGCAGGGGCATGAATGTGGTAGAAAATATCTAATTCTTGTTTGGTAGAATTTGGCCTTCCTAATTAATATTATTTACTAATACTGTGTATTCTTTGTTTCTCCTACTCTGAATTTCATTTTTTAGTTTTTCATGTGTTTGCAAGTTGAAAATTGATTCAAATTAGGATTTTTATGCATTATTGTGGAATTTAATTTCACACATTATAGATTTTGAAATTTATTGTAATCTTGGCTCAGAACTATTGTTCCGAGTCGCAGTGTAATACAGTCTGCTGGTTGAATCTAATTAAGGTGTCGTATCACTTGCATACAGTATGTATCTGCCTAGAATGTTCTAAAAATTCTCACTTGGGACTATTACAGTCCTCAGTTCTTGGCTTGGCTGAAAAACCCAGCAATATTTGACAGACACACTGTGTAACTTACTTAAGAGACAGGCTTCATTTATCTTTGCATTTGTTGGCTATTTTAACCCAAATGCTGAGCTGTAATTTTCAGCATGATTACTTAGAGATTGTGTATTAATCTTATTAAAGTCACCTATTCATTGCTATCACAGCATTTGAAGACAAGCATGACTATACTTCAGTTCTGGTACACAAATATTAGAGTAGTCTATGTAATTTAGAAGTCAAAGTTGGATAGCCTGAAGGTAAAATTGCTTATCAGCTGTTACTTTCAAATTTAAAGAAAATGAATAACTTGTCTCTTTATGAGATTATATTTTTATAATTTTTATAGAGTTGACTATGGTGCTTTCATTGTATGTTGGAGAGACTGCCTGCCTTTCTTAACATCATGTGCAAAATGAACAATTTCAAGGCTTCTAGAATTCCCAGGATTATTCTTAGCCTGTAGATCTTTCTCCTCCTCCCGCTTGGCTTTCACCCGCTGTTGCTCTTGTTCTCATTTGCAAGGTAATCATCCTTTAAATAAAGAAGCAGGGTTAAGGGGCACAGCCCTGGCTGGCACAGGGCCCTCTGTGGAGTTTCCCCTCCTCAGCGGCTTTGTTCCCTAAGGTCTTTTCTGTTGGTCTTCGGATGTATATTTTACCATTTAAATCACCCCTCTGTACTTGTAGGCTTCTTTGGACCTTACAGCACAGCACAGNGGAAGCAGCACAGCCTCCCTATCTGGTCCTTTCCTAGCCATTTAAAAAATTTTGCTCTGTAACAGTGTTTTTCAGCCTTGGCTCTGTTGATATTTGGGACCAGGTCATTCTTTGCTGTAGGTGGTGGAGTGCTGTAGCACTGGGGTGTACAACAGCTTGTGTGGCCTGTACTTACTAGAGGTCAGGAGTATCCCCGACCCTGCACACTCTAGCAAAGCATGGGGCATCTACTAAAAAGTTCCTCATGCTGGGTGTAGTAGTACATGTGATGTACTAATACTAGGAATACTAAAAGTATTCCTACTTTTAGCTAAGAGGGTTTTTTTGTTTGTTTGTTTGTTTGCTTTTGGATGTTAGTTTAAGGGCATAACATTTCTTTGGTAGTTATGAGCCTGTTTTGGAGTATCAGAAAAGCTGGGAACCTGGAACCAGACTTCTCCTTGGGAGACTGGTGGGAGAGCGGCAGCTGAGGAGGTGAGACCCTAACTGAAGCTGTAGGAGTTGCTTAGTGCTGCTATAGCTAAGAACTTGAGGGTTGTGGCTTAATACAACTGATTTACTCTCATACAGTTGGGGCTGGGCACCAGCCCATAGAGGGGTCAGGGAGTAAGCAGCTAAAGTCTGCAGCAGTTAGCATGGAGGAAGGTCACCCACAGCTCATGGACTCTGACCAATGAGTGACATTCAGAAGAGCAAGTTCTGATCAGAAACTCAGGTGGGCTGTGACCATTTGATAAGCAGGTAGGCAGGTCCAGCTCTTCTTTCTGTGGGACCTTGACAAGAGCAAGCTGAAGCTTATGAGAGACAGACGGATGGGCGGTTTGCTGAGAATGAGAGCAAATCCAGTACTCGTGAGAAGCCTTTGTGTCAGGAGTTATGAAATACTCAGCTATGGGAGGGGGCCAGCGAGAGGTCCAGCCCCATATTACAGGAGAGTTGGCTGCATCATCCAAATCCCTCCTTCCTTGGNATAAGAACTGGGGGCAGGTAGCACTGAGCCTTTACATTGGGGTTCAGTTGGCTATAGGTAAAGGCCAATAGGGAAAAATAAACTAGGGGTTTTGTCACCACAGTCTAGAAACAGATTAGGTCAGTTTCTGACTCAGGCACGCATTAAGACCCCCTAGCAAGGTATAAATGNGTGGGCTCTCTGTGTCACATTGAAGACTGAAGAGAAAGGTAATGAAAACTTGGGCACTCTGGTTACCTCTTTAACATAATGGAAAACCNCNTGCCATATAGTTCGTCTTTTTATTTCTTTTTCTTTTTTCTTTTCTGTTTTGAGACAAGGTCTCACTATGTAGCCCTTGCTGACCAGGAACTCACCATATTCTCCAGGCTGGCCTCGAACTCACAGAGATCTGCCTGCCTCTGCTCTCCAAGTGCTGGGATTGAAGGCCTGAGCCAACACATCTACCGTATAGCTTATGATTTTGAATGACCCGTAACTTGTCCCCAGCTTGTAAGCTGGATTGACTTCTGTTATACCCTTACTAGTGTGTGAGTGGATGGATTCTCAGAATCTCCTTTATTACAACCGGCTTTGACTTTTTTTCTGTGTCTGCCCTGTCTCTTATACACATCTAGATGTGTATAAGAGACAGCATTAAGACCCCCTAGCAAGGTATAAATGTGTGGGCTCTCTGTGTCACATTGAAGACTGAAGAGAAAGGTAATGAAAACTTGGGCACTCTGGTTACCTCTTTAACATAATGGAAAACCGCCTGCCATATAGTTCGTCTTTTTATTTCTTTTTCTTTTTTCTTTTCTGTTTTGAGACAAGGTCTCACTATGTAGCCCTTGCTGACCAGGAACCTGTCTCTTATACACATCTAGATGTGTATGACCTCGAACTCACAGAGATCTGCCTGCCTCTGCTCTCCAAGTGCTGGGATTGAAGGCCTGAGCCAACACATCTACTGTATAGCTTATGATTTTGAATGACCCGTAACTTGTCCCCAGCTTGTAAGCTGGATTGACTTCTGTTATACCCTTACTAGTGTGTGAGTGGATGGATTCTCAGAATCTCCTTTATTACAACNGGCTTTGACTTTTTTTCTGTGTCTGCCTGTATCTCCCTTGACCACATTTCTAACAGTCCTTACTCAGGGATTTAATTTACTGTGGCTTTTTGTGGTTTGGGGGGCCCAGATGTGTATAAGAGACAGGTTGCTGGGGTCGTTGTGGGTGGTTTTCTTGGCAAAGGTTCAGGGAGAGGCAGCTGCCCGGTCCCTGGGGCTCCAATAGTTGGGGGGGAGGGGCACGTAATGAGCCCGAGGAGCCTAGGGCTTAGAGATCTGATCTGCAGTCCAGAGATGGGGTCTTACCTGTTCCCAGTCGGTGCAGGGTGGGTGTGCGATTCCGGTAATCTGGTTCAGTGGCTGGACGGTTCCTTCTCTCGTGTTCTCAGGTCGCTCTCTGCTCGCTGGCCAACTCTTCAGCTGATCTTGTTTCCCCAGATTGTAGATCTGAGATCTCTCCCAAATGGATCTCAGCTGACCAGATTGATCAGTAGGGCAATTTCACCAACACCTCCAAGTTGTTGGGCTCCACACCTTAGGCAGCTGGATTCCGGGTGCGGCCTTGGGCCGAGTGCTNGGGTCGGGTCTGGTGGCGTCCCACGGTGATGGCTCCTTGGACCATAGGTTCTTTAATGGTATTAGAAACAGTTGTGTAATAAATGCTACCATTCTTAAATTTTTGTACACCAAATTATTTGCTTAGATTAAATTAATGAAGTTGCTGAATTAAGGATATGCAGTTTTGAATGTCTTAATACATACATTTACAAGTTATTCTTCAGAAAAACTTATACTCTTGCAGATTATATAAGTACTGGTCCTGAGGTCTTTCTAGTAATAATGTGTGTATTTAAATATATAACTTTCTGAAAGTGTATCAGTTTGTATGTGCTTCCAGTCTCAGCTACTCAGGTGGAGGCAGGAAGATAACTTGAGCCCTGGC
Source organism: Neotoma lepida (assembly GCA_001675575.1). Classification (NCBI taxonomy): domain Eukaryota; kingdom Metazoa; phylum Chordata; class Mammalia; order Rodentia; family Cricetidae; genus Neotoma; species Neotoma lepida. The sequence goes on along the minus strand of LZPO01005771.1, from coordinate 455,199 downwards.
TATTATGGGCAACAACCCATCTTAGAAAAACAAAAATAATATGTTTGTCAGTGTTATAAAAGCATTATATTAAACTTTTTTAAAGATTTATTTTTACTTTATGTGTAGGATAGTTTTGCCTTCATGTATATATGTGTACCTTGTGTGTACTTGGTGCCCATAGAGGTCAGAAGAGGGTGTTGGATCCCCTGGCACTGAAGTTACAGATGGTTGTTAGCCACCTTGAGGGTGCTGAGAACTAAATTTGGATCCTTTATAAGAACAGTCAATGCTAGGCCATCTCTCCAGCCCCTTTTCCCTTGAGACAGGGCCTCTCCTTGTCTNTTTGCCCTGTGTATATTATGCATGTATGTATGTGTACATGAAGGTGTATCTGTGGAGGTCAGAGGATAACTTTTGGTTCTCGCCTTCCACCTTGGTGAGACAGTCTCTCTCGTTGTTTCTGCTGTTGTGTTGTGTAATTCAGGCTAGCTATCCTGTTGGCTTCTGGGTGATTCTTTCTCTGCTTCCTGTCTCCTTGGAGGACTGCTGATATTACAGGTGCAGCACCACATAAGGGTTTTTAGATTGTGGGTTTCTGGGATTGAATTCTGGTTGCTCAGCTTGTGTGGCTAGTGCTTCTACCCATTGAGCCATCTCTCCCACTCCTGCTTGTTTTTTGAGACTGGTCTCATGCANTCCAAGCTAACCTTGGATTTGCATGTAGCTTAGGAAGACCTTGAACTCCTGCTCTCATGTCTTACGTGCTAGGATTACAGGTGAGTTGTGGAACAATCTTTTTGTGCACTGTGAAGATGTGTTGCTTTCATTGGTTTAATAAAGAGCTAAATGGCCAGTAGCTAGGCAGGAAGAGGTGGGACTTGAGGACAGGGAGAGAGCTCTGGGATGAAGAAGCGCAGAGTTGCCAGGAGANTTGAAGAAGCAAGATGAACATGCAGTACTGAGGAAAGGTACCTAGCCATGTGGTAAGACGTAGATACGAAATATGGGTTAATTTAAGTTCTAAGAGCTAGTTAGTAACAAGCCTAAGCTATTGGCCGAGCTTAGGCCGAGCATTTATAATTAATAATAAGTCTCTGTGTGGTTATTTGGGAACTGGCTGTTGGGACAGAAAATTCCACCACCTACAGTGAGTGCCAGTACACCTGGTTTTATACAGTGCTGATGATTGAACCCAGGGTCTTGTACATGTTAGGCAGTCATTCTTCTAACTGAACCACACCCCCAGCCCTTAAATTAATTTTTTGTTAAATTAGTTGAACATAATTTCATGCTTATTGTCTATTTAAATGTCTTGTCAGTATTCTTTGCCTGTTTTCTTTTAGAATGTATGCTTTTTGTCTAATTCTTTCCTTTAGTCAAAAAATACTAATTGAGCACCTTGTACACACTAGGGCTAGACACTATTCTAGGTCAACAGAATGGCNAATCCTGTATTAAGGAGCTTGTTTTTTAATGTAGTGAGGAATAAAATAGAAATTGGTAGTGGTAATAAGAGCTGGGAGTGACGGGTCGGGTGTTGTGGTGAACATCACAGGGCAGGGCGGTCTTNACTGAAGCACACAGTCTGCTGGCACCTAGCACAGGCATGGCTAGGTGGGAACCATGAGTGTTGAGCCTCAAGGCAGGCTGCTTTCATGAGTGACTAGTTTGGTGAGGGAGACTGAGACATTTGATGAGTTTGAGATGTAGCAAGAAGTGGGATGGATATGAGGAAACAGACCACCCTGAGCAAAATGAGGGAGGGTACTGGGGAGCTTAAAGTAGTGAGGTGACATGACTTGCCCCACTATTTTTAAGGAATATAAGTGGTAGTGAGTGAAGACTAGACTTCAGGGGACAGTGATGCAGTCTGGCTGCGCCACAAGAGGCTCGTGATGGCGTAGATGAGGTTGCTGGACGTGTTTTGAGCATAGCTCAGATGCTGATGAGTTAAAGGGGTGTGAGCAGAAGAGAGTTTAGAGTCTGGCAGTCGGCAGAGTGCGTCAGCACCCACTGGGTGGGGGAGGCATGGAAGAGCCGATGTAGTACTGGTATCTTAGTGACTTGCAGGCCTTTTAATGTGATTAAATGTCATAATCTTTCATCTAGGCAGGAAAGTCTTTTCCCTGAAGGCTGTTAATCTTGTTAGTGTTTTGCTGTTCAGAAATGTCAAATGTTTGTTTTGTCGTGACAGTCTGAAAGTTTTGGTTTTGCTGTCGTGTCTGGAAAAAATTCTAAAAACAACCTCCCTGTTTTCTCTAAGTATGCTTAAGATTTTGTATTTGCATTTAATTTTGGTGAAGTTAATTTTCATGCATGCTATGAATTACACATTCAACTTAATTTAGGTTTTCTCAACTAATTATCTTGTTATTTTAGCATCATTAAGAAATTTGATGTCTGCTACAAGAAATTATTGTGTCATTTCCCCAGAATTGGGAAAGAGGGTGTTTGTGGCAGGTTCTATCAAAAGGTATTTTGCCCTGAATTAAGGTGTAACAACCTCCTGATTTTGTCTTTGGTTGATGATATAGTGACCATGATGTGACAGTTAGCCAGATTGTAAGCATTTCTCTCCGTAGTCTCTTCGTTCCCTCAAAAGATGTTTGCCTTAGGAAATGCTTTTAGAGGGCTGATGAGATGGATAAAAGCACTTGCCTCACAGACCTACCTGATGACCTCACAGACCCGATGACCTGAGCTCAATTCCCAGGACCACTGCAAAGGNGGAANGAGAGAACCGACTGCACAAAGTTGTTTTCTGATCTCCACACACATCATGTCACACATGTGCCTGCATCACATGCACATATTCACACAATAATTGACATTTATTATTTGTTTGTTCAGAGATTAAAAGTTCTGCCCTGTGTACCATGTTGTTAATGACCTGTTTTGTTTTGTTTTGGAGCCNTACACCCAAGGCCTTACACTTGCTAGCAAACACTGCCACCGAGTTCATCCCCTGTCCACTGTGACCTATTTTTGACCATATGTCCTGCTGTCAAATATGTTTTGCTGTTGCTTCACTGTGTCAGCTGATAATTGCTCTAAGATGATCAACTCCAGTTTGCTTTGGCAATACAAAATGAGTGTCGTATTCTCTTTGCTGTTCCTGTAATCATAGTGTGGGTTCCTAAGCCTGTGGTGTATATATATATTCATAGATACATGTATATATATTTCACTGTTAATTGTAATTATATTCTCAGTACTGTAGTCCTTTTCTGACGTGAATAATTTAGAGATGATGATAGTATTTAATTTACTGGATTTTTTTTTTCTGGCAAGAACTGGGAGTTATTCTTATTGACAGTGTTGACTGAATCTTGTAGTTGGTAAAGTATTGAAAGTTATAGAAGCAGATTCTAGCATCTACCTACCGTAGAATATCAGCAAGGCAGGTTGGACCTAAGTTATCTTCACTGTTCTCTTTGCTGTTTTGTAGAAAGGGAAATACGATGTTCCTAAGTGGCTCTCTCCCAGTAGCATTCTGCTTCTCCAACAGATGCTTCAGGTAAATTTTGTTGTTTATTTTTAANTAATAGAGGCCCATTGTAATCGTTTGATTTAACTTTTAATGTAACTGTGGGGCTGCTGCATTTATCATTATCTCTTAGCTTAAAAATGATTCCATTCATCATCTATTTTGTAAATATTCTCTGAGAACCTCTGCTAATTATATTGTAAACACAGGTGCTTTAGACTTTGTCTGTCTTTGATGATGTGCTTTTTTAAAACCTTTGTTTGTTTGTGTACTAATCATTCTGTTTTCTCTAGCTCTTGCTCTCCTCCATTTTCTTGTTTCTACTCCTGCACATTAGGCATATAGAAACTACTGAAAAATGCTTGGATGAAGTCTATGTGTAGTCTATGGGCCCTGTGATCTAGTGTGCTTTTCAAACTTCAGCGTGTGTCAGAATTGCTGGGTGGGCCTGACAAAACACAACTTACTAGGCCCTATCCCAGTTATCTGATATAACAGATCTCAGGCAGCACTAAGCATTTGCATTTCTAAAAGGCTCCTGAGTTGTGTTGATTCTGATGGTTTNGGGGCCACTTTGAGAATGACTCTGATGGAATGGTGGTGAAAGGCAGAGTACTGAAGTCTAGGTATTATTCACCCTCTGAACCAGTCAGTAAGCCTGTCTTCTAGACTGTGAGCTGTCAGATGGAAAGGGTGTGTCTGAGCCCACTTCACTGCTCTGTCATGTATTTGGGATACAATGAATTGGAAATACTTGGAAAGTAGTGAATTATTTTATTTATTACGTTCACTGAATATTTTCCAGTCTTCCATCGATTAAGTCATCTTTACCTTTAATTTAAAATGTACCTCAGGCTCACCCGCCTTGATTGAGTAGCACCAGACCACCAGACCTCCATAGTGAGATTGAGAGATGCCTCAGCCTTTCTTCTAGACCCCAAAACTTAATCTTTGTTGATTAATTTTTCTCTCCTCACATCTGAACATCACAAATGGAAACGAAAGGTGTGCTTTTCAGCTTGTTCTATGTGCTTGTGAGTGAATCNGAAGTAGAGATTGCATATTCAGTGTGAATGCCCTGCATTGCACTTGCTTGAATACTAAACTGGTGACTATTTCCCATGAATAGGTTTTCCAGCAAAAAGACTATTACATCATACAATAGATTGACTGAACTTCATGAATAATGTCCATACCAATGAAGTCCGTGTTTGTTAAACATTTATCTTGTAGGCCTGTGTTGGTTGCTATAGTTTTCTTGCCTCAATTGCCTTTTTAAAAGAATTCATTCCAAGGCCATTTTAAGGTCTTTGACAGCGTTGTTTGTGATGATAACGTTTACATCTGTTCTGGTGCATTTTGAGTTCTCAGGAGGAAAGGTGTTGTAGTCTCTGTTTGAAATGTACTTCAATGGCCACTAGGTGGACCCAAAGAAGCGGATTTCTATGAAAAATCTCTTGAACCATCCCTGGATCATGCAAGATTACAATTGTCCAGTTGAGTGGCAAAGCAAGACTCCTGTAAGTATACTGAAACCCAGTAGTTTGTTTTCAGAAGTTTGTGTGACTTCAGGATCTGCAATGATATGCTCTAAAGATAAAGGAAAATGTATTATCTGGATTGCTACTGGGAGACTTACAGCCCAGTCCTATATTACCTGTCAGTCTTTGGGCCAGTGAGTGGTTCCTTAACCTGTACTACACATGAGAATCACCTAGAACCTTAAAAAGGAGGGCTGGCTGAAATAGTGACACGTGTCCCTCCAGTTCCTGTACATAGGAGACTAGAGCAGAAGNATCAGGAGTTTAGCACCCACCGCCACCAGCAATTCCTGCTTTCCATCCCACGATATTAATGAGTGCTTTAAAAACCTCTCGGGTGTTTTCCACATGCAGTCAGGATTGTGAACAGTGCTCTGGGAGTCTTGAAGGAGTTATTTAACTCTGCTTAACCTATTTATTCATCTGTAGAAATAGGTTCAACCACTTCTGCTTCCCAGTGTAGTGACAAAATCACATCAGTTTTTAGGCATCTGAGTTTGAGAGATTTTTTTTGTACCCTTAATATTTATTTATTAATTCATAAAAAAAGTAACAGTAAGAGTTGAATTTAGTGACACATACTTGTAATCCTAGCACTTGAGAAGTTGAGTTCAGGAGGATTGCAAGTCTGAGGACAGCCTGACTGAGACTGTCTCAAAAGAAAAAAAAGTAATTAATAAATCGGTTATATATCATGAGTAAATATTTTTGTGAAGAAAACAAACGTTGAAAAATAAATTTGACAAAGGAGTGGCATGTTGATGTCTTTACAAGTTTCTGTGAGGTCTGGCATAATAGCAGACACCTGTATAGTCTTCCGTTCCTGCATTTAGAAAATGCAACCTCACCCAGAGAGAGAGGGAACAGGGCGGGGTGGGGGGTACTTTAATAGCCCTTTCAGATAGTTTCTGATAATTCCTTCAAGTGTAGTCATTTCTTTTTAGAAAAAATATTTATTTTAGTTTATGTGTATGGGTGCTTGCCTACGTGTACATGTTTGTGCATTATGTGACCAGGAGGACAGAAGGGAACATGGGGTCTCCTGGAACTGGAGTTGCAGATGGTTGTGAGGCACCATATGGGGTCTGGGAACTGAACCCTGGTCCTGAGCAAGGGTACTGAGGACTATCTTTCTCTAGCCCCTAGTTTGGTAATTTCTTAAAGATTAGTTGCAGGTGGAATATGAAGTCACAGCAGTGAGCACTTTGGACTCTCCTGTAAAAGCCATTCGTCTGTTCATGAGCTCTTTTCTCCATGTACCATTCTGTGTTGGTCATGTGGAAAATACCTGTGCACTGAGTGGTGCAGNATTTCCAACACAGCATTAAAAGAACCACATTCCCTAAAGTCACTGCTGACCTCATTGGAAAAGACATTTTCGGTGTTGGAAACCTGTCAAGCTTGTGTGGCAGACACAAGTTACCTAAAATTCTTAATTTTTGCTTGAAAGATAAAATTGCATTGTTGGTAGGGTTGGGGATTTAGCTCAGTGGTAGAGTGCTTGCTGGCCCTGGGGTCAGTCCTCAGCTCCAGAAGAAATAAAATTAAAAAAAAAATTGCATTGTTGACAACAAATACCATCAGTTAACTCGTTTTGTTTGGCTTTGACAAAGTATTTCCCAAATATCCCAATCTGAATAATCAGTAAGAAGTGGTAGTCTATGACTAAAATGACTAATTGAAGATTTACCCTAGTCACATAGGTTCCTTGCTCCAGGCAGCAATGGTTTTGCACCTGACACTTCCATCTTATACTAAAAACACACATGTTCAGTGTTGACATGTAATAGAATTCTTTTCTTTGCTTCATCAAGGACTTAATAGCAGCTGGCTTATTTGGGGAATTATGAGTGCATGACAAAGCACCAGTTTCACTCCTTGTTTTTGTGCTCTCAGTTCAAATGTCAGCACTGTGAAACGTGAGAAATAGTAGTGTTATAGAAATAGTGTTGTGCCTGGAGGCCCCTTCGAGACTGCAGATCACACTTTAAAAATTGGTCTAATATACCTGCCCTCTGAGTTCTCACAG
>LZPO01005771.1:407564-426173 GCA_001675575.1 Neotoma lepida | reverse complement strand
CTCGTGTGTGTGTGTGTGTGTGTGTGTGTGTGTGTGTGTCTGTCTGTCTGTCTGTCTGTGTGTCTGTCTGTCTGTCTGTGTGTCTGTGTGTGTGTCTGTGTATGCCACTGCTCATCCATCCAATGTGGAATCCAGGGATTAACACAGGGTGTCAGGTTTGCATGTCAGGAGCTTTTACCTACTGAGCCATCTTGCCAGTCCATCCTTTTGCTTTTTAGGAAGAAATGTATTGCTGGGTGGTGATGGTAAGTCCCAGCACTCAGGAGGCAGAGGCAGGCAGATCTCTGAGTTCAGGGCCAGCCTAGTGTACAGAGTGAGTTCCAGAACAGCCAGGGCTACACAGAGAAACACTGTCTTGAAAAAACTCAAATAAATGAGAGAAAATAAATAAATAAAAAGAAATGTATCAAATTTTACTGTTTTTTTNAAATTACCTATTTTAAATTGCCTATTCATCTATACATATTTTTTGAGTTAATGCATGCATGTTCTTTTGTGGTCNGTTTTAAGAATGCATAGTTGGGCTGGAGAGGCTCAATGGTTAAGAGCATTTGTTGTCTTGTAGAGGACCTGAGTTTAATTCCCAGCACCCACATGGTGGCTCACAACCACCNNTAATTCCAGTTTCAGAAGATAGGCCTTGTGGCCTCTGTAGACACTAGGCACACACATGGTGTGCAGACATGCAGGTAGAACAGTCATACNCATAACGTAAAATAACCTAAAGAAAATTTTTTTCAAAAATGCAGAGGTGATTTAGATACAGTCACCCTCTTCAAATAATATATAACTGTAATTCAAGTAATTCAGGATCACACAGATTGATCACAGGAAGGCCGAGTGGTGGTGGCGCATGCCTTTAATCCCAGCACTCGGAGGCAGAGGCAGGCGGATCTCTGTGAGTTCGAGGCCAGCCTGGGCTACCGAGTGAGTTCCAGGAAAGGCGCAAAGCTACACAGAGAAACCCTGTCTCGGAAAAAAAACAAAACAAAACAAAACAAACAAACAAACAAAAAGATTGATCACAGGACAACATAGAGGTAGGGAAACATGGGATGTATATAAGAGAAATTAAGAGCTGCTTTCAGGTTGGAGACTTGAGCTTAGTTGTCTTGTTTCTGGCACATGAAGAGTCCCTGACACATAGATACTTTCATAGGTTTTCATGAAATATTTGCATGCATGGGAAATTAATTGGAACTCTTTAAAAACAATTGTTTATTGTGTGTGTGCACACACACAGAGGACAACTTGCAGGAGTCTGGTCTCTCCTTCCACCATGTGGGTCCTGGGAATTGAACTCAGGCAATCCAGCTTGGGAATAAGTACTTTTACTCACTGAACCATTGTGGCAGCCCTAATTTGAACTTTGGGTTGTNGTATGTATAAGGAAAATAGTGAGTGAAGGTTGGGAAGANAGGCTGGATGGGCGTTAAGGGCCTGGCTAAGAGGTTTGCATCTTATTTAATAACCCTGTTANACTTTTAAAGAGTTAATCTATTGATGTAGACAATATACTTGATAGGGAAGGAAAGAAATAAGCTATAAGGAGTTTTACTGCTGTGAAGAGACACCATGACCAAGGCAACTCTTACAAAAGGAAGCATTTAACTGGGGGCTGGCTTACAAGGGTTAGTCTACTATCATCATGGTGGGAAGCATGGCAGCAGGCATATCAGGCAGATGCTGGAGAAGCAGCTGTGAGCTACATCCTGATCTGCAGGCCACAGGAGAAAAAGAGAACTACTGGGCCTGGCATGGACTTTTGAAACCTCAAAGCCTATCCTTAGTGACGCAGGTTCTCCAACAAGGCCACACCTCCTAATCCTTACGGTCTTTTCAAATAGTTACACTTCCTGGTGACTAACATTCAAATGCAAGAGCCTGTGCGGGCCCATCCATAATCTTCCACAGTCTCAACACTATTTAAGTCTCAACACTATTTAAAAGACGCATGCAGTCTCTTAACTGTTAACCCCATGTAAATTCAAAATTAAAAAGCAGATCTCATGCTTCCCATATACAATGGTACAGAATGTACACTACCATTCCAAAAGGGAGGAAAGGGAACATAGTGAAGAAATTCTGGTCCAAAGACCAAAAACAAGCAGGGCAGACTCCAAATTCTGCATCTCCACGTCTGGTGTCAAAGTACTCTTCAGAACTCGAATTCCTTCTAGCTTTGTTAACTGCAGCACACGTCTCTTGGTCTGGTTCCACACCCTGTTAACAGCTCTCCTCGGCAGGTATGCCACCATTCTGAGGTCTCCAACACAAGCCAGGCTTTACCTGTACAGCTTCACACAGTGGCCTCTCTGGGCCTCCATGCAGGGACACCCCTGACACGCCTGGCCTCGGCAGCTTTCCTTAGCCATGGAGGGAGATTCCACAACCCCTTTAGTGCATGTTGACTTTAAAGCCAGAACTGTGTGTACACATACACACACGCACACACACCCCCACCCCCCACACACACGCTGGAATGTGATGAACATACAATATTGACAGACTACTGAGATAGCTCAGTGGGTAAAGGCATCTGACAGAAGCCTGATNATCTGAGTTTAATCCCTGGAACTCACAAAAAGATGAAAGAAGAGAAACAGCTTCATACCTTCATGCAGTCGTGCTCTGACCTTCACACACATAGTGACTCACTCATGCTCGCACACACGTTGTATCTATACACATATNATCTCCTCCCCGACCCCCAGACAGTTTCTCTATATAGCTCTGAATGTCCTGGAGCTTGCTTTGTAGACCAGGCTGACTTTGAACTCACAGAGATCTGCCTGTCTCTGCCTCCTATGTGCTTGAATTAAAGGCGTGCTCCACCATGCCCAGCACAGTTTTTTGTTTTTAATGGGATAATACAGTAGTTCATGAAGACAGTCTCCCCCGACTTTCCACTGCTGTGGTAAACACTGGTCTTCCAGTATTTCCTTGAAGTGTTCCCATTTGAAAAGGAGTTTTGGGCTTTTATATCAACATGAAGTTGACCCCTCTCCCCTCTTTCTTTCTAAGCTACACTATAATGTAACTACAACTAGACTGGTGAATCCTGACCAACTCCTGAATGAAATAATGGCTGTTCTTCCAAAGAAGCACGTGGACTTCGTACAGAAAGGGTGAGACGTCCACTGACGACCATTGTTCTTCACTTCACTGCCAGTGCACTTTGATGCTCACCTCCTCATCCCCACTTAAATCCTCTCCCGCTGCTCTCCAGAAGGATGCTATGGTAGTGCCCTTGTTCAGGCCACCACTTTCAAGAGTAGATTTTCATCTCAGAATTGGGAGATCTGTACTTCCATTTGTTTTAGGACAGTCCTCTAGATCCTTTAATTTTCTGCTTTGTTGTACTATTTGTTAGTTGTAATCTTAATCAATAAGACTCTTTGGACAAGTGGAAGTTTGTAGATTGCGTCTCTTACCAGCTACGTTATTGGAGTTAGTTTTTGAGTTAAGGTAGTTAGTTTTGGGGTTAAGAAAGGTAATTCAGCTGACTGTCCCTGCTGAGTGAGCTGTCAGAGGCTCCATGATGTGATCTCATGGTCTGAGTAGCCACATCTCTTCTGAGCATGCAAAATGTTCCTATTTCTAAGAATTTCACTAATTACATCTTTAAAATGACTTATTTATTTTAATTTTAGTTTTTATGCATATTGATGTTTTGCCTGCGTGTATAAATGTGAATTCCATGTATGCCTGGTGCCTGCAGAGGCCAGAAGAGGGCACCAGATCCCCTGGAACTAGAGTTACAGATGATTGTAAACTGCCATGTGGGTGCTGGGAATTGAACCTGGGTCCTCAGAAAGAGCAGCCAGTGCCCCTAACCACTGAGCCATATCTTCAACTCTATTCATTTATTTGAAAAAGAGCCATCTGTGTATCCCAGGCTGGCATGGATCCCCTGATGTAGGTGGCCCCAGTCTCCCAAGCACTGTGATTACAAGCATCCATCACACCAGCTTCTAAAATGTCTTTGTTAAACAGATAGGTACAACTGTTGATTAAATTTACCAAAAGCATGCAGACAGGGTAATCTATATAGAGTTTGATTTTTTGTTTCCTTGTTTACTTTTTTGAGACAGGACCTCATACTGTGGAGTCCAGACTGGCCTCAACTTTGGATCCTCCTGCCTTTGCACCCAAGTTCTAGGTTATCTCTGGCTGACCTGGATCGCAGTTGACTAGTCCAGGGTGGCTTTGAACTTGTGATTTTCCTACTGCCACCTGTGAAGCACTGGGATTACAGGCTTGTGCCACCATGACCATTCTAGAGTAATACTTTAAAGACAATCTTTTGTGAATGTATCATCACTCATACTCTGTAGGTGTGTTACCTACGTGAACTCTTGCATTTTTTTTCTTTCAGCCTCATTAGAACGTGTTTGTCTAACTCATTCTCAGTGCTTCTTATTCCTGCTGGTGTTTCTCTGGCCCCAGAAGCTCAGCTGTCTCTCACAGGCCTGTGGTGATCTTTTCTTTGGCATGTGATTCAGCAGCAGATCACTAGCTGAAATCTGACCAGTGCTTTGACCTTCTGACATCCTGAGCAACCAGAGTGGTCTTGAGGTGACCCTCTCTCTTCTGTTACTTTCTGCTTTACCTTGTGACGGGAAAAAAAAGGGCAGCATTGAGTTTCTCAGTGTTGTGATGGGTCATATTCTCTTCCTGCTGTACAGAACTAAACTATCTTCACCTTCCTGTGTAGACTGCACTCTAGGATGTTCCTTTGACGTTTCTGATATTGCTGCTTATTTCTAAGATGCTGTATCCTTTTCCTCANACTCAGTGTAACTAAGCAAGACAAAGAGTGGTGTTTTGTGAAACTTCATAGTAATAAAAAAAGTTGCAGTTGTGCCTGGTGGCATGTGCATGACTGTGAGTTTGAGGCTAGCCTAAACTTTATTTATAGTAAGTTCCAGGCTAGTCTGGGCTATATGGAAAGATACTGTCTTTTTTGTTTGGTGTTTGTTTATTTTTGAGACAATCTCATGTAGCTCCAGCTGACCTTAGACTTGCTATGTAGCAGGGGATAACCTTGAACTTCTGCTCCTACTGCCTCTATCTCCCAAGTTCTAGGAGCCCANGGCTATAAGATCCTATCTCAAAAAACNGAAAAAATTATCATACTTCTGAAGAACAGTGCCTAATCATATGCTTAAATATTTAGAGAACTTAAATTTAAAAGAAACTGTAGGGTTTTAGTGTTTTTTATTTTTTGAAGATCAGTAAGACAACTCTAATATTTAAAATATAAAGTAATTAATTTTGTTTATATGAGTTCAATCCATGCCACTTTCATAGTCAAAACCCTATTTTGTGTTGCCAGGGAAGGGAACCTCACNGCTTTGACTACGTATGCCCTATGCTTTCAGTGTGGGGACTCACCGTTTCCCTGNTCTTTCTTTTACTCTTCTTTTTACTATAAAGTGTTATGCAATTATAACTTCTAAACTTGTATAGGGAAAACCTCAAGGCAGATTTCTTTCTAAAAGGTTAATTGCTTCAGCTTTATTTAAGTGAAAGTCACAAGTTTCAGAGGTAAGGATGTTCTAAATCTCCCTGGTTTTCCTTTGTTGGGAACATTGTGGAAATGACCTCACATTCCTGTATTACATTGTTGAAAAGGCCCTGAAATGCCATGTTTCCCAAGTATGCATGTCATGTGCGGCTGTCTCAGAAGGACTTTCCTGTGGTGTGAGGGAGAATTCTNGTCAAGCTTTCTCACCTTTTCTTCCGATTATCGCTCAGCTTCTGGGAAAGCACCGGTCANCCCATCATTCCAGCATGGCTAGGCCAGCTGGAAACTGTGGAGAATTTATTGCTTAGAGTCTTCCCACTAGATCTCAGAAGCTAGNGACCTCTTGCATTATCCAGAATACTTATGGCTCCCTAACTACCTGGTATCTTAATGTTTTTTTCACAGTTACACACTAAAGTGTCAAACACAGTCTGATTTTGGCAAAGTGACAATGCAGTTTGAACTAGAAGTGTGCCAGCTCCAGAGACCTGACGTGGTGGGCATCCGGAGACAGCGGCTTAAGGGTGACGCCTGGGTTTACAAGAGATTGGTGGAAGATATCCTGTCTAGCTGCAAGATGTAACTGATGGATGGTTTCCATCCTGCCTGGATGAATGTGGATGTCATGCTGTGCACAAGAAGACCCATGTGATTGGTTAGATTTTCAAGCCCTTTGGAACTACAAGCTCGTTTCTAAATAGCCATCTTCAAGACCAAGACCCNTTTGCCNTTTCAACAAAAAATTTTATTTTGTGGCTGAATCCAGGGCAACCAACCCTTCTGTCATTTTCTCTTCCTCTTTTCTAATCATGTGGCTTGGCATGTTAGTAAGTGTTGATTTTTCTGTGTTCACTTCCATGGGGGAATGGCAGCTCTTCCTGTGAGTCATTTTGATGTACAGTTTCTTTCTGGACTAAAACCATTTGTGAATATACCAGGCTTCTCTTTGTATCTGATTTTGATCCAAATAAACCTCGAATGGCTTTCTGACTGTTAAGTAGAGACTATTTGGAGTGTGTTTTATCTGTTATCAAATATGCCTTGGGCAGAAAAACAGATAAGAATTCATTTGCATAATTTTTTCCTGTCTCTGATTTAAGTAGGATTTATTGAGATCGTTAACTAAGTCACAGCTGTGGTTACCAGAGTTAAACAACACATTTAATATGTGGTATAAAAGCGTATTGACTTCAGTAAGTATGTCCAGTCAACAATGATAAGTATCCGAACTGCAGGCCCCATGAAATGTTACTTTATGCTAATCTTCCTAAGTCTCAATGTTGGCCCCAAATTTGTATTTTTATTTCATTTTATTGGTCTCTAAAGGCNAGAACTCAAGTTACATTTGTATGGATTTTACCAATTAAACTAGTTGNAGAAGAAATAGCACTGTTTCTGGTCAGTAGTGAGGGAGTGTTTTGTCATTCATTTATTCAATAAACATTTACTGAGTGCTTACAAGCACTTGCTTCTGGAGCTGAAGCTGGTAATGTCTGCAAACCAGGGCGTTCAGAATCTGTCGTGAGGGCCAGATGTTTTCAGTATTCACACATGATCTGAAGGTAGAAATGATGTCTTGGGAAAAATAGCATCTATTCTTGACAAATCCACAGGGATGATACACTAGACAGAAGTGGGAAGTATGATGTTCTTAACAGAATATATGCAAAGGCAAAGCATTTTCGGGTGGTGCTGAATAGAGATTTTAAATGGAAAAGGAAATGACAGTAAGTATTAAGAGAGAATAGGTGAGAGTTGGAAATTTAGCCAAGGATAAGGCGGGAAGGAACTTGAGTGCCCTGCTGAAGAGAGTGCCTTGGGTAAGGAAAACCAGCCGCCGCAGGATTTTACACTGTTTAGTGACAACTTTATTGACGTATAAGTCACGTCTTACAGGTTCCACCTTTTATAGTTCAGAGATTTTAAAAGTGNATTCATAGGACAATGAAATTACTCATCAGGTAAAGATACTTGCTGCCAAGCTAACCCAGAACTCACATGGAGAAAACTGACTCTTGCAAACTGTCCTCTGACTTCTATGTGCATGCTCGCTTCCCCCTCTCTCCCATGACAAAATAAGTGTAAAGTTTTTATTAAATAAATAAGGACTGGGGGATGGCTCAGTGGTAAAAGCATCTGCCATCCAAGTATGAGAACCAGAGGTAGGATTCCTAGAACCCTTGCAAATGCCCACCTGGAATCCTAGCCTCAGAAGGTAGAGTCCCCAGAGCAAGCTGCAAGCTCTAAGTTTAATTGAGATACCTTGCTCAATGAACATGGTGGAGGAGTGATGAAGGAGGATTACTGGCACCAACCTCGGGCTCTGCGTGCATGTGCATAAATGCATCCACACCTGAGCACACATGTNTACACCCACATGCACACGTATGGAAATGGGGGAAGATGAAGCTCATTTGTAGTTATGCAGTCATCACCACAATCTAATTTTGTAAGATTTTCATCCTGACAGAAACTGCCACTGGAAAGACTCACACTCCATCCCCTCACCCCATAGCCCTGATGGACATACATTTGCTTTCTGTCTTTACAGATTAACTATTCTGCACAATCCATATAAATACACTCAGTTTCATGCTGTTGCTCTGACAAATACCATGACCAAAAAAGCAACTTAAAGAAAGAAAGGGTTGGTTTGGATTACACTTCTGGGTCACAGTCCATCAAAGAGGGAAGTCAGGGCAGGAACTAAAAGGCAGGAACCATAGGAAAATACTACTTGCTGGCTCTCTTGCAGACCCATGTGTACCTATTCTTAAACATTAAAAACAAATTATTTATGTGGGTGGGCTTGTAAATGTTAGTGCAGGTACCCTTAGAAATCAGAAGAGGGTATTGGATTCCTCGGAGGTGGGCTTAGGGGTACTTGTGAGCCACCCGATGTGGGTGCTGGAAATTGATCTTGGGGCCTCTGAAAGAACAGCANGTGCTCTTAACCAGTGAACCAGTGTTTCTCAACCTATGGATCACAACCCTTTTGTAATCACATAGACATCAGATATTTACATTACGGTTCGTATGAAGTAGCAATGAAATCATTTTATGGTAGGGGTCCCCACAACATGAACTATTAGAGGGTCGTAGCATAGGAAGGTTGAGAACTGCTGTACTAAACCATTCTTCAGCCGGAGCTCNCTTTCTTACATATNTCAGAACCACCTGCCTGAGGAAAAGTGCTGCCCNCAGTGGCCTAGGCCCTCCTACCTAATGATTAAGGCAATCCCTCACAGAAATGTCGGACATTTCTGGACAACTGCTCAATAGAGACTTTAGATGATTCTAGGCTGTGTCAGGTTAGCAAAGCTATCTAGGACAAAANAGGACTGGAGAGATGGCTCAGTGGTTAAGAGCACTTGCTCAATCAGATCCTAGTATCCATGTCAGCCAGCCCACAGACATCTGTAACTCCACCTCCAAGGGCCTCACAGCAGGCACCCACCCACACACACATGCCCACAAATAAACCTGTTTTTTAAAACAGCTAACTAGAACAAAATGGATCATATATGTTGNCTGTGGGATCTAATTTCTCTAATGTGTTCAAGATTTGTCATGATTCCTGTGTTAATACTTCATTCTAATTTATAGCTGAAAACCACTCCATTGTGTGGATATAGTACATATCCATTTTATCAGCTGATAAAAGGCATTTGGATATTTACACCTTTAAATCTTAGGTAATGCCAGTGAGAACATTTGTGTACAAGTTTGTGTGAACAGTTTTCAGTTCTCTTGTGTGTATACCTAGGAGTGAAATGCTGATTACTGTAACATTTTGAGGTACCACCAAACTTTTCAAAGACACTATATACCATTTTACATTCTCATTTGTGATGTATGAGGGTTCTAAATTTTCCACACACTGNAACACTTTTTATTATTTTAGCCATCTTAGTAGATGTATCTTACCATGTACTTCCCTAATGATGAAAACCGTTGAACAGCTCTTCGTGTACTTTTTCATCTGTATATAAAAGAAACATCTATTCAGATCCTTTACCCAGTTTCAGTTGGAGTTTTATTTGAGTCATAGGAGCTCTTGACAGATTATAGATGTAAGTTTGGTGTCTACTGTCATAAGGTGACTCACATGATGGTTTGATAGCATGTGATGTACAATGTTTTTCTCATTCTGTGGTGCTTTAAAGTTTATTTTAAATGTAGGTGTTTGTGGGTTTGTGTATGTGACTGCAGGTGCCCTTGGAGGCCAGAGGCACTGGATCTCCCTGGAGCTGGAGTTACAGGCGGTTGTGATCTGCCTGATGTGGGTGCTGGGAATCCACCTCAGGTTGTCCACAAGAGCAATAAGCACTCTATAAACTGCTGAGCTGTCTTGCCAGCACCTTATTCTGTTTTCTGATTGTTTAGCTTTTTTATGTCTATGGGTTTCCTAACTTGATAAATTTTAAGGAACAAAAGTTTTAGTTTTCTGAAGCTCAGTTTATCTGTTCTTGGAAGGCATGAGAGTGTTCACTCTTCTTCCTCTATGGGGAATAGCATGGTCTAGAAAATGAACCTCAAACCACAGTAAATTCATATAGTGTAAGCCCTTATACATTAGTAGTATATCACTTGGGGATTTTTGATTTTTTTGCTTTCTTGTTTTTTTGTGGTTTTGTTTTTGTTTTTGTTTTGAGACAGGGCTTCTCTATGTAGCCCTAGCTATCCTGGAACTCGCTCTGTAGACCAGGCTGGCATTGAACTCAGAGATCTGCCTGCCTCTGCCTCCTGAATGCTGGAATTAAAGGCGTGTGCCACTACTGCCCAGCTTCACTTGGGGATTTTTGAGGAGANTTTTGAGGCACATCTCACTCTAGCTCAGGCTGAACTAGATCTTTATTGACTTAGTAAACATAAAACCACAGTGAGATACCATTTTTATATTGTTTTTAATCATGTTTCTCCATCACTTTGTTGTCCTGGACAGTATGGAGAGTGAGCTACGACAGACAATTTCAGTTTTGAATGAAAGAATTTAATATGAAGTGTATTACTACAAGCAAAAGTAAAAGGATAGTGAATAGTATGTAGAGAGGAGCAGTAGACAGACAGCAGATCAAAGCCAGTGCTCAAAACACCCAGCAGAGACAACTGGAATAACCCCACTCCGAGAGCACACTGAAGGCAACATCAGGGACTTCAAACAAGGCGGAAATCATCAACTCGGGAAGCATAGGAGCAGCCAGCTGGGGATCCCAATCCATTCAGAGTCCTGAGCATAGCAGTGTGTCCATGGGTGAGGCTTCCAAGTAAAAGAACAAATAGGAGCAGAAAGATAACATTAGATCAGGCAACCATCCAGTAGACACAACTGGGGAAGCGGAGGCAGTTGGCTGGAATTCCCTATTGAGCTTTCACTCCATGGCTGAGCTTCCAGCTTCCTATTGTCACTGTAGGATTTTTATATCTTGGGATAAACAATAGGACTCTCTGTTAGAAATGTTCTGTTTTCTAGTTGTTCTCAAGGACACACAGTGTTTTTCATTCCTGTCATAGAGTTAGGGGAGAGCAGCCCACCCCCAGACAAGAAGCCTTGGAGGACACTTAAATACAAACATGCTTGGGTCTGAAATGGCAATGGGCAAAGTGGGGTCTTGCTATGTAGCCTAGCCTGGCCTTGAACTCAAGATCCTCCTGCCTCAGCCTCCTGAATGTTGGGATTGTAACTATACACTATTATGTCCAGTTAATGATATTTTATTTTCTCAAATATTTTATTTTTAGTTATGTGTATGTGTATTTGTGTTTGGGTATGTGCCTGAGGATGCCAAAGAGTGCTTCAGATCCCCTGAGCTGGAGNCACAGGTGGTTGTCAGCCTCATGTGGGTGGGAACCAAACTTGTGTCACCTGGAAGAGCAGTATGCCCTTAACTGTTGACCTTCTCTCCAGAGCCCTGTAAAACATTTAGTCTGACAATTGTAATCTTTGACTTTTTACTACATTTACTTTAATAATTCATTTTTGGGGCATCAGATTTATTGAGAGATAATTTACATAGAGTAGAATTACCCTTCTTAGTTACATAGTTTGAGAAATACATGTAGTCATGAAATTATCACCACAGCCAAAATTAAAACATTTTCATCACCCCAAGGGGTTGTATCATACCCTTTAATTGTCAGTCTCTGCCTACACCCCCACATCCTGGGCCCACTCTTCTCTGATTTCCATCCTTTTTAAAGATGGGGTCACATGTATCCCAGACTGACTTCAACCTTGGGATAGCCAATGATGACTTTGAACTTCTGATTTTCCTGTCCCCACCTCTCAAGTCCTAGGAATATAGGCATGTGCCACCATACCCAGTTTATGTGGTACTAGGGATTGAACCTGCGGCTTTGTGCATGGTAGGTAAGCACAACGCTACCTGAGCTACACCCCAGCCCTGTTTTTGTTTATTTGAGACAGAGTCTTGCATTGTAGACCTAGCTAGCCTGGTACGTGCTGGCTGATTTCAGTCTCCCGAGTGCTAGGATTGCAGACCTTCACCACCATACCCAGCTGATGTCCATCTCAGAAGTTTTGTTTATCAAGAGTGTTATACAACCATTTACCGTGTGGAACATCTCTCTGAGGTGTAACTTCTTTCACTTAACATGGTTCTGAGATTTGTAGACTGTATGCCCCTCTTCCATTTCCTATCATATTATTAAGGCTAGGACCTCCACTTGTGATGGTTAGTATTAAATGTCAACTTGACATAATCTAGAATTGACAAGAGATGGGTTTCTGGCCATGCTTTTGGGGTATTGTTTTCGTTGTGTTAATAGCTGTGGAAAGATGGACCTTAAATGTGGGTGGCGCCATTTCTTGGGCTGGGTCCTGGACTGAGTGAAAATGGGGGTGGGCTGAGTTGTCACTCTCTGTTTCGTGACTGAATCCTGTGTGATCAGAGACCTCGAGCTCTGCCCCTGTGACGTCCCTGCAATGATGGACTGTCACCTCAGCCTCCCCTAATGTTTTAGCATAGTGACAGGAAAAGAAACTAAGACATCAGGATAACGTTGTGATAAAGGAGACTTTAGAAGATAGCCTTCTGCATGAACTGAGGGAGTTGTATGGATTTTCTCTTAGATTTGAGCATGTGAATTAAAACAAGTTGACTTAAACGGGCTTGTTGCATACAAAGGAAGGGACAGTGGCAGTAATAAAAGTACTTCTTGCAGCCTTTCTTGAAACTCAACCTAGGGTCTCTCATTGCTAAGCAAGCACACTGCCAGAGCTATATCCCCAGCTTTGAGGATTTTCTCCCTCCCTTCCTCCCTCCCTCCTTCCCTCCCTCCCTCTCTCCTTCCTTCCCTCCCTCCCTCCAGAGTCTCANGTGATGCAACTCTAGCTGGCCTAGATCTGACTTTGTAGATCAGTACCCCGCCTCTGACTCATGAGTGCTGGGATTAGAGGCTTGTGCCAAACACTCATCAAGAACTTACTTTTAATACAGTTACTAACACTGTTGGATTTGTAGCTATTGTTTTACTACTAATTTTTCCACCTTTTATATTCACTTTTGCCTTCATTTCACTGCTGTATTATTTGCTACCTGTTGTTGTATATTTGTTAATTCTCTTTTTAAAGATTTGTTTTAGATATGGGAGTGTTTTGCCTGCATGTATGTCTGTGCACCATGTGCATACCTTGTGTCCTGAGAGGCCACTGGAGGCATCACATCCTCTGGAACTGGAGTTACAGATGTTTGTGAGCTGCTCGGTGGGTGCTGGGAACTGAACCCAGGGTCTTCTGCAAGAGCAGCCAGTGCTCTTAACTGCTGAGCCATCATTCCAGCCCTGTTAACTCTCTTTGTAGTGAGCACACCAGATTAGTGTGTTACAGTCCCCCATAGGACTTTGCAAATAGTGAAAAACCTAATTATTTAATTATGTTACTCCCTCTTGCCTTTTGCCTTATTGTTGCCTACATTTTAAGTCCAAAATGCCTACTACTGTGTTTTCTAGTTTTATATTTATCTACGCATTTACCCTCTCCATTGTTCTTTATTCCCGAACTTCATGTTTTCAGCTATGGTCATTTGGCTTCTGACCTTTGCATAAAGAATCTTACTGATTTTAGTGCAGCTCTTCCAAGGTGAATTCTTTTATTTATTTGTTTGCTTGTTTGTTATTAGTGTACAGCTCCGTAGGTCAGAGTTCTACCACAGGTCTCACGACGTTCAAATTAAGACCCTGACAAAGCTGCTCTTTTTTCTCTAGGCTCTGAATAGACACACTTCCTTAGTTCTTCCTCTAGAGCAGTGGTTTTCAACCTTCCTAATGCTATGACCCTTTAATGCAATTTCTCGTGTTGTGGTGACCCCCCCAACCATAAAATTATTTCATTGCTACTTTAAAACTGTAATTTTGCTACTGTTTGCTATGCTACATTATGTTATCATAATGTAAATATCTGATGCACAGGATATCTGATATGTGACCCTAAAGGGGTTGTGACCCACAGATTGAGAACTGCCCTAGACACTTTCCACGTTCCTTGACTCGTGGATCCCTCCCTTCAGGTGCAAAGTCAACACAGGTGATTCCTTTCCATCTCACTGACTTATTCATTTATCAGTTTCCTCTGAATCTGGAAAGACTACCTTCCACATGATTCAAATTACTTAACAGTCCAGAAGAGGAGGAACAAGAGCCATGCAAATGGTCATTGGCTGCCAGTGCTGATGGTGTTGTGAAGCGGAGCACAGGGAAGTTTAGGTGGTAGAATTATGTGTGGCAGGTATGTGGACTCCATCCATCATTATGTGGTGGACACTTGGATTTGTCAAAACCCTGTAGAACTTTTATGGCACAAAGAATGTATCTTCATGTTTAAAAATCATCCACAAGGTAGGGAGATCCAGAGTGGAGAATATACTGTGACGAGGGACTCTCCCTGCGAGCAAATCTTTGAAGCAGCCTCAATGATGGGATAGAAAGAATGTTGGCCTGAGTGACTTGAAATGAGAGTCCGTGAGACAAAAGGCAAAAGAAGCCACACACTGCATGTGAGTTGAGAAGGCTGCTTCCCATGGAAACACAAGCTGACAATTTTGACACACTAGAATTGTGTGTGCTAGAATTGAACACTGAAGTAAATGAATGGAAATTTACTGATAAGCAAGAGCAGGGAGCTAGAATGATCCACCTGGTGATGGACTGTGGTAGGACCATGTGCAGCTAGCTTCATATAGACACAAATAGCTACATATAGGACTGTATCAATCTATCTATCCATCCACCTATCTATCTANNNNCTATCTATCTATCTATCTATCTATCTATCTATCTATCTATCTATCTATCATCTATCTATCCATCCATTTATTTGAGATAGGGTTTCGCTAAGTAGCCCTGGCTGGCCTGATACTTATTATGTAGAGCCAGGCTAGCGTTGAACTCACAGAGCTCTGCCTTCTAAGCACCGAGACTAAGGCATGTTCTACCATACCCAGGAATATATTTGTTTTTATTGAGACAGGATTTCATATAACCCAGGTTGGCCCCAAACTCTCTATATACCTGAGGCTGACCTTTAACCCCTGATCCTTCTGTTTCCACCTCCTGAGTGCTGGAATTAAAGGCGAATGCTACCACATTCAATGCAGATCTTGGTTTCCAATACAACTCTCCAATAAAATGAATCAGGGCTGGTTGGATAAATGAGTGAGCATACATGGCCAGAATACACAAAATAAGCCTGAAATATTGGAATGGATAAAAACTACAATAACACCAGAACCCACATTGCAAGGTGTATGTCAGGAGGTTAAGAGAACGTGTGACATGTGGTGGGTTTTTAAATTTTTAAGATGTGTGAAATGGCAGGTACTCTAGAAGTTCTGTTATNTCCTGATAGAGTGATGTNGAGTAACTGGGCATCTCACAAAACAGTGCCTTCTTCCAAGGGAGGCTGCAAGCATAGTGAGAATGTATGTGCAGCTCACAGCAGAGGCTTTGCCCAGAGAGAGAGCTGGAAGCCCAGCACCCCGACTGCATGAGTGTGCTCCTTCCCCAACNCTCAGTCTCTNCACCAGCAAATTCAGCTGTCCAAACCCCGTGATGATCAGCCAGTTCACCCCATACTCTTCATTGAATATTCATTCTTTGTGAGGTAGATGTGACAGGTTCTCAATCTGTACTCCAGGATGTCCTGGTGTTTACTATATGATTAAGGTTGGCCACAGCCTCATGGAAATCCTCCTGGCTCAGCCTCTGAAGTGCTAGGATGTGGGTGTGAGAGCCACCTCTCCTAGCCACACATTGTTCTTGATTAACTACTTTGTGTATTTAGTCAACAGCTACTGGATTTGAACTCTTTACTTGGTTCAAGGTGTGATATGGGAAACATTCTCCTTAGATGCTTGTAGAAGGCCTTGGTGACAAGGACACTGGGAAACACTGATGTCTGTGCACATTCATGTGGGGATTTGAGTGTCTCCACTCTAAACCCATGTTCTAAAAGACATCTGTACCTCAAATGGGAAGAGGACGGCTTGGAGACAGCCTCTGATCCCTCCTTTGAGGCACTGTGAAGAATTTCCTAAGGCCAGCTGTGGTGTTCGTGAGTGCCGACCTTGACCCTGCACATCAGCAGGAAGACCACTGGATCTGGGGACTCCAGACCTGTGTCTGCTTTGTGGCCTNNGATAAGACACCGCCTATTTCTGGGTGTGCTTATATAAGCCTTACACACATCCCTTTTTGAGGTCCCTCCAAGCAGACACTACAGATCCAGGATGCTTCCCTAATTTGGAATGACAGAACAGATTCAGCCAAGATAGGCAAGAGGCTGCACTGGAGCATCTTGGAATTCTTCACCGTGTGCCATGGTTCAGACTCAGATACGGGGCTCCTTTTAGGGACCCCCAGGCCTGGGCCCCTCCGTTTAGTGCTGTTCTGCTGACTTCTTCGGTGTTCTGAATTACTGGTTTGGGTTTTACACTCTGAGAAACCCCAGCCATCCCCTCTATGGAGANAAATAACTTGCATAGGAAGCCATCTGAATGATTAGACACAGTCACAGAAAAGAAAGGCAAAACTTCACAGAGACTTTCAAAGAAGCGTGACTGTCACTAGGACAGCTCTTGGATCTGTCCTGAGATGGACGAGCTGCCAGAGGCTATGGGCATGCTAGATCTGAATTAGCTTGTGTCCGAGGTTAAAAAAAAATAGAAGAAGAGGAGGAGGAACTTAGGGAAGGAACTGTTCACCAGGGTTTAATGTCCTAATTTTATTTTACATTTGAAATCTGCTTAATGATAAACTTGGTTTTGTACGGGGCTGATAGAACTGGGAAGCAATGATTCTCGGGCTTTCAGGGACAGGCGGCCTTTAACATGAAGGTCCATTTCTTTCCTCACCCTCTCCTGACCCTGCCATGTCCTTAGCTGAGAGAGTGTTTTTTAAGAGAGAGAAAGAGATGGAAAGAAATCATCAGGGACAAGTCCAGGGTGACAAGATGCACCATCCATCATGGCTTCTGACTACGAACAGTTGGAGCCTTTCTCTTTACACTGTTTTTTTTTTAATTAACCTTTTTTCATTTTTCCTACTTTAGATTTTCACATTATAGTCCTTTGTTCATCCTCTTCTTTCCTTTAGATAATGAAAATGGATCTAATATGAACTTAAACTCACTTGCCCTGGGTCATTGCCAGTGCTTAATAAACTGTATTAGTATTTGTAGTAATGATAATAACCCACAGATAATGATGTCGCTAAAGACCAAAGGGTCCCCTTGCATGAGACACCCCTGCTTCCAGTTACCCAGCCTTGCCAGATTTAACAGGGACCTTGACTGCTTCGGATAGTCATTGTCCCCTTTAAATTACAAAGGTTTCATGGAGACAAGCATTCTTCACTTAAGGGTTTTCCGGACGGTCTGATGTGCTGGGCTCTGGATAACCTTGTGCCTATGTCACCATATGTCATACTGCCTCTCAGAAAATTGTTCCCTGATGTTTGCAAAAATGAACTACTTAAAGAAAACTAGGAGAAATTCCCTTTGTGTGCTGAACACACACTTCACTATTGGGAATGGTTACACTCAGGAAAGGGGGAGGAGGGCTGTTCAGGGACTTGGATCTGTGTGGGGTGAGGCACAGTGCAAAGACCAGAGGTGACCCAGCAAAAATCTGAGGACTTGTGGAAGAGGGATTTGACCTTTTCTAGGTGGACCCATGGGGTACAAAGAGTATCAAATGCATGGTGTAAGAAGCCAGGTTTGGCCCCATCTGAAGAAGGACTTCATCTTTAGTTTCTGGAGGAAAAAAAAATGCTTATGCTGAAAATGACAAATTCCTGTCCCTGGGTACTTAGGCAGAAGTGGGTCTCCTGGGACTCTTGACAGGAGGCTTGAGGGTCCAGCAATAACTAAGTCACTTGAAGTTTCCTTTGAACCCTGACAGTAATGNTGGTTCTTTAATAAAAAGATTTTGATTTCATTTCATGTATATGAGTGTTTTGTACATTTGTGCATCACATGATGGCCCCCACAGAGCCAGAAAGAAGGCATCAGATCCCCTAGAACTGGAGTTACACACAGCTGTGAGCTGCCATGTGGGTGCTGGGAGTCAAACCTGGGTCTCCTGGAAGAGTAGCTAGGGCTCTTAACTATTGATCCACCTTTCTATCTTGGGTTTGAATTTAGCAGTAAAGTTCTTCATAGCCTCCCATGAAAGTGTGTCATGGTATCTCACACTTAGTTTACACTATATTAGAAAGCGTGTGTGTGTGTGTGTGTGTGTGTGTGTGTGTGTGTGTGTGTGTACGCATTCCCATGTGCATGGCCTCGGTTGACACTGGGTGTTCTAGATCACTTTCTGCCTTACTTATTCAGGTAGGTCTCTTGTTGAAGCCATGGCTCACCAATCCCAGCTAATCTAGCTAGGCAGCTTACCCGTGGGATCTCCTCTGCCTCCTGAGTGCTGAGATATGTGTCCACCCAGCTTTCTATGTGCGTCATGGGGATCTGAATCAGGTCTTCACACCTGGGCAGCAAGGGCTTTCTCCACTAAGCCATCTCCCCAGACTTCCAACAAGGTTCCAGGTAGCTGAGTTGATATTGGATA
>LZPO01005771.1:397345-407348 GCA_001675575.1 Neotoma lepida | reverse complement strand
CTCTACCACTGAGCTAAATCCCCAACCTCACATCTTACTTCTTAACACTGTCTAGCAAGATTAACAATCATGTCTCATCTCTTAGTATCTCAGGTTTTGTTTAANAATTTTTAAACTGGATTTTGTGTGTCCAATGCTAGCCATGAGTCACCGTGTAGCCTGAGATGACCTTGAACTTCTGANCCTCTCTCCTTTCACCCGAGTGCTTTGATGACAGATGTGCATTGCCACGCTCAGTTTACNTGGTGCTGGGGACCGAACCCAGGGCTTTGTGCNTGCTAGGCAAGCACTACCAACTGAGCTGTGTCTCCAGCTCTAGTTTTGTTTTTAATCGAGCATGAGATAGCATGAAGTGCCTCAGCGCAGCACAGCTTCCTGGGAGGCTATGACGCACTTTGCTGCTCAGTCTGCCCCTGAGCATCGGGGACAAGAAGGCTCTGGGAAGTACCTGTGTGATGGCCTTTACAGAATCCTTTCTGCTATCTTTTCCTTCACTGCTGATTGTTCTCTGAGCCTGATCTTGGCTAATAAGTCATTTGATTTTGAAAAAAAAAAATCACTTCTCCTTTCTGAGCCTTGTAGCTCTCATTCATAAGTGAGGTTACACTAGATACACTCACTGCTGCTCTGTCACTGGGTGCCACTCCCCCTTGCTTGAGGAAATCTAGACATTTATGTCAGCCATGTATATCCTATATATGCATGTATTTAAGCTATCAGAATCTGCTTTGTTCTTGGCTGAATGCCGTCTCATCCTCATACACTCAATTCTTAAGCTTACCATCCCTTAAATGTCGAATCTTCTCCCCCTCCCAAATTCTCTAATAAAGCTTATTATTCCAACCATTTATATTTAACATTAAAGTTTAATCGTGAAGTTGCTCACCATAGAAAATTATTAAATAAGTGAGTTTGGAATGAACTAGAGCAGCTGAAAAACATAAGAGAGTATTTCAGAATGAGCTCGGAAAAGACATTTATGCATAGAAAACAATGGAGAATCACAATTAAGAGCTCTGGGGAGCTCAAGCTGATTTGTCCAGCCATTACATAGTCATTTCAATTTAAATTAAAATTGTAACTATTTTCTAGTCTACTAAAATATGAGGTGTCACATTAAGAGTTTTAATGGTGTGTTCTCTGGGGAATGCAGAAGCGGGAGACTGCAGTACATAAATAGCGATATGGTACAGGGAGAATAAATTCTCTGCCCAAAATGAATATGATCAAAACAGAAATGACAGCGGATTATCTTATCCCCTCTAGTGAAGCGCAGCTCACACATTAGAGCACAGAGACAGTTCACGGGGTGTCCAACTCCATCTCACTTTGTCAGAACTGATGGAAAGAACACAAAACATTTGAATGGGTTGATAGACAGGCGCAAGTGAGGCCACGGATTTTGTTCCCAAAGTAAAGTACATTTTNAACCACAGAAANTGGGTGGGTAGGAANGGNTGATATTTCTGATTANAGAAACNAATCGGTCTAGATTTTAACCACTGTAGAACATGCTTCTAGCAATCCGGCTTCTAAAGGAACGTGGGTGAGGGCATCACAAATAGCCATGTGACTTGAAAAAGCAAGCAGACTTGGTGTGTGTGTGTGTGTGTGTGTGTGTGTGTGTGTGTGTGTGTGTGTTGGAGTGGGTGGTCAGGCTGGCAGTAGGCCTAGTGACTGGACAGAGGCGATTTGGAACTTTATTGGATTATAAGTGAGTTAAGATCAAAGAACATTTGGAAATCTGGAGAAAGGAGGTGAAGTGACAGCTAAGACTAAGATTTACTAAAACTAAAGTCGGCTGAGCCTCCTGGTAGCCAGAAGAAATGGAGATTAGAGGGTTTTGTAATTATGATCTTCAGAAGGTTTTCATGCTTATGAGTTCCTGGAGCAATGATCCTCAAATATGAATGCACACTACAATGAACTGCAGGGTAACATTGACAAATGAGACCCACCCCAGACATTCTGCCTAGCTCAGTCAAGCAGGTCAGGACGTGTACATGTCTGTTCTTAAAACATCTCTCAGGTGGGCTGGTAGCCAGGCACACTTACTGTCAGTGGTTTAGGAAAGACAAACTAATGTTCACTGTTCTGTAGAAGATACAGAAATCCTTTTAAAATATTTAAATTCTGTTTTAAATTGTGTGTGTGTGTGTGTGTGTGTGTGTGTGTGTGTGTGATGTGCACATGTGTGCAGGTGCTGAGGAGGCCAGAAGCGCTGGATCCCAGGACTGGAGTTACAGTTGTTTGTAGTTGCCCTGAGGGCTTTGGGAATCTGCCAAGCCCTCTGCAGGAGCAGTCAGTGATTTTAACCAGAGTCACCCCAAACCCACGATACAGAAATTCTTAATAGAGCCAGTTATCATATTGATTTTTTTTCTTTCTGGGACAGGGTCTTAGTATGTAGCTCAGGTTGGCCTCAGACTTGAAGCCTTCCTGCCCCAGCCTCACAGGTTCTGGGCTAACAGACACACACTGCAGTACCCAGCTGAAACCATTCTTAATGTAAGAGGGGAACCGAGAAGTATTTCCGGGAAGACATTTCTAAAACAACTCATATCAGGTTTCCTTCCACAGGGCGCTACAGACACCTACATTTTCAGTAATCTATCCTTGAAAAATCACAATTTACAGAGAAACACGGTCTAAGAACCTGTTTTCTTTTGAACTTAAAAAAATTAGCCTGGTAGTGGTGGTACTCACCTTTAATCCCAACACTTGGGAGGCAGAGTCAGGGGGATCTCTGAGTTTAAGGCCAGCCTGGTCTACAGAGCAAGTTCCAGGACAGCCAGGATTACACAGAGAAATCCTGTCTTGAAAAAAAAAACCTTTTTTTTTGGTGTTTTGAGACAGGGTGTCTCTGTGTAGCTTTGGCGCCTTTCCTGGAACTCACTCGGTAGCCCAGGCTGGCCTCGAACTCACAGAGATCCACCTGCCTCTGCCTCCTGAGTGCTGGGATTAAAGGCGTGCGCCACCACTGCCCGGCAAAATTAAAAAAAAAATGTATGTGCATAGGTGTTCACCTGTGCATCTTTCTGTGCACCGTGTGTGCAGTTCGAGAGCAGGCCAGCAGAGGGTGCTGAATCTTCTGGAAATAGAGCACCCATCTTAATGTCTTAGTCTGTAGGTGAGTAAAGGCATTCTTTTACATTGCAGCTAATATTTTAGGGGAATTTGTTGCAAAGTTTTGGGTTGACATATGATAAGTTGTATTTTTATTCCATCTAAAAATAATAGATAATAGGCCAGACAAGGTGGTGCACACTTTTAATCCCAGCACTCAGGAAGAAGAGGCAGGCTGATCTTTCTGAGTTCAAGGCCAGCCTGGTTTACATAGTGAGCTTTAGTCCAGCAAGGGTTCCATANTGAGAACTTGTCTCAAACATAAATATAAATAAATAAGTAAATAGAAAATAGGTCTGTAGACATGGCTCAGCAGGTTGAGTGCTTGCCGCACTTGCAGAGGACCCAAGTTCAATTTCCAGCACCCACATCAGGCAGCTCATACTTCTTGTAACTCCAGCTCTGGGGGATCTGAGACCTCAGGCCTTTGCAGATGCCAACATGTACACACACAATTAAAAATAAATCTGTTGTTTGTGTTTTTACTCTTTTGCTCTTTGGGGGCCCACCACCCAGNTCCCAAGTAAATCACACGGAGTCTTNTTCTTTTTATGAATGCCCAGCCTTAGCTTGGCTTATTTCTAGCCAGCTTTTCTTAACTTAAATTAGCCAGTCTACCTTTTGCCTCTGGGCTTTTATCTTTCTTTATTTCTGTATTTCTTTCTTCTTTCTCTGTCTTGCTGTGCAGCTGGGTGGCTGGCCCCTGATGTCCTCCTCCTTAACCTGCTCCTCAATCTCTCTCTCCCCAGATTTCTCCTTCTATTTATTCTCTCTGCCTGCCAGCCCCACCTATCTTTTCTCCTACCTAGCTATTGGCCATTCAGCTCTTTATTAGACCAATGAGGTGTTTTAGACAGACANAGTAACACAGCTTCACAGAGTTAAACAAATGCAACATAAAATAATGCCATACATCTTTGCATCATTAAACAAATGTCCCACAGCATAAACAAATGTAACACATCTTAAAATAATATTCTACAACACAAGTCTTTTAAAAAATAATAGAAAACATGAGCTGGAGAGATGGCTCAGCTGTTAAGTTCTCTTCCAGAGGACCCAAGTTTGGCTCCTAGCACTCATGTTGGGTGGTTCACAACCNTCTGTAACTCCAGTTTCAGGGGATCATCACCTCTGGCCTTTGATGGCAACTGCATTCTCCTGCACGTGCACACCCCCACATACAGATGATCAAAAATAATAAAAAATCAAATATTTTAAAAAATTAAAAAGATGTAAAATGACCCCATCCCTTCAGTCCTTGTGGATAATACCAGGATCCTTCTGTTGCTGGCCCCATCTGAGCAGCACTGCTGGGATGCAGTTCCCATATACTCTTCAAAATTTGCATATGATTTAGACAATAAAGCAGTTGGAGTTTGGATTTAATGAAGACTTTTTTCATATGTTGCTGTGTTCATAATGTCACAGTGAGTTTTTGAATTGATGTATGTACAAAATTTCCTTCANGATATTGGCTGAAATGATATATTAGAAGATAAACAATTTCTCTGAAATCTGAATCTTCAAACTAAGGCATCCCACCAGGAAAATGTTAAACAGGAAGGCATTATGAGTCCAAGATGGGAGAGACAGCGAGAGCAGACCGACACTGGGCAACTCTTTGCCTCGCAGGAAAATCCGCTTAACGTGGGCAAAGAAGAGGCTAGGAAGCTGAGAGGCCAATGTCCTCGCATGAATTCTTTGTGCAAGCTTGCCAGAAGGAGCACAGAAGCTCCAACAGACGCTTCTGCCAGTTCCTCAGTGTTCTCTAAGAAGTGCTCGGAGACCCCGGCAGGGACCGTGTCTGCTGAAGAAAAGCGGAAATAAAGACACGGCAAAGGCCGACAAGACTCGTTATGAAAGAGAAATGAAAACCTACATCCCCAAAGGGAGACCAAAAAGAAGTTCAAGGACCCCAGTGCGCCCAAGAGACCTCCTTCAACCCCCTTGTTCTGTTCTGAGTATCTCCCCAAACCAAAGGAGAACCTCATGGTGTACCCGTTCGCAAAGAAACTGGGAGCGCTGTGGAACAGTACTCCCGCGGGTCACAAGCAGCCTTGAGAAAAGGCTGCCGAGCTGAAGGAAAAATACGAAAAGGATATTGCTGCCTACAGAGNTAAAGGAAAACCCGGTGCAGCAGAAAGCAGGGGGGTCAAGGCTGAAAAGAGGAAGACGAGGAGGAAGACGAAGATGAATGATGAGTAAGTTGGTTCTAGCTAAGCTGGTTTTTTCCTCATCTATAACGTGTTTAACACCCCATGTACACAATTCCCTCCTTTTAATGAAAAACAAAACAAAACAAAACAAAAACCAAACATTGAAATGTAAGACTGTGTAAGATTTGTTTTGAAGTTGTATTACAGTGGTTTTTTGTTTGTTTTGTTTTGTATAGTTAACACACTGCTGAATGTGTCTCTAGATAACCCTGTCCTGGTGGTATTTTCAATAGCCACTAACTGTGCCTGGTACCGTCTGGGATTGTAAATTGATATGGAAATCTAAAGCAGGTTCTTGTTGGTGCACAACACAAATAAGTTATTTATGGGGATGGTAGTTTTTTTTTTATTTTTACTTTTTTAATCTTCAGTTGTCTCTGATGCAGCTTATTCAAAGATAATTGTTCTGTTAACTAAATACCACTCTGTAATTGCAAAAAGAAAAAAACTGCAGCTGTTTGGTTGACATTCTGAATGCTTCTAAGTAAATACCGAGAGAGAGAGAGAGAGAGAGAGAGAGAGAGAGAGAGAGAGAGAGAGAGAGAGAGGAGCCCAAGAGGGATGTCAGGGTGAGACCTGAATTGGTAAGAACTTGTTGGCTGTAAGTAATAGGATGTCCTCATTAAAGGAAGTCTAGTGAGGGCGCTCAGCGTTGGTCTAGCACAAGATATCAGCGTTGGTCTAGCACAGGCTATCCTCATTCTCATCTGCTTTCTGCTTTATCTCTCTGATGGTGTTGGTGGCGTGTCTCCTCCTGTCACAAAGTGGCTGCAGCAGCTCAGAGCACCACCTCTGCTGTCAGGAGCAGGAAGAGAACTCCTAGTCTCCCTCTCTAGGCATGAAATCTTTCTCACAAGACCTGCAACAGAATTCTGTCATCTCACTAGNGGAACTGCTCACACACCATTCAGACCTGTGAAGAGGGTCGGGAAATGGTGACCTTGCTTCTTGTGCTTCCGTAATGCAAAGATGGGAGAGAGAAAAGGCCTCTGGGAAGGGCAAAGGAGTCTAAAGTCCATCATGTCCTTGGGATCAAGGTCTCTCAGTCCCTATAAATTGCCAGCTGTGGTGGTCTGCAATCCCAGCACATGGGAGGCTGAAGCTTGTGCTACATAGTGAGATCCTGTCTAAAAGCAAAACAAAACAAATGCCCAAGAGAAATAAATNTCCTCTGTAAACCAATAAGGACTTCTGACAGCTCTTCCGCTTGCAAGTCAAGGTGAAATACTCATGCAGGCTTGACTGGGAGTGTCTCTCTGGTGATTCTCAGGGCACAGTGGCATGCCGGAGTCTGACAAATTCTGCAGNAAAGAGAATAAACTTTCTTTAAAGCCAGCCCAGCACTCCCAAAATGTATCTGGCTACGGAATCATTTTTATTAATGTGTGTGTTCAAGTCTGTATGTGTGTGTAGGGGGGTGCGCACGTGCATGCTTGTATGTGTGTGCATGTGTACTTGTAGGCTGGAAGACAGCCTTGGGTGTCATCCTCGGGAATTCTGTCCATTTCAATTTGAGATGGTGTCTCCTATTGTCCTGGAACTCACCAATTAGCCTGGGAGGTTGACCTGGGAGCCCTGGGATCCTATTGTCTCTCCCCAGCACAGGGACTATAAGAGAGGGGCACCATTCCCTGCTTTTGACATGGGGTCTGGGTTTTGAATTCAGGTCTTCTCACTTGCAAAACAAGCGCTTTACTGCCAGAAGCATATCCTCTGTGCCCCACAGAACCGCTTTTTTTTTCTTTTCTTTAGACCAATCAGAAACTTGTTACTATGCTGTGGAGCCAGGGTTCTGTGTAATGCTTCAGCTAACACCACTGGGTTAGATTGGCATTTACTGAATCTTTAACTTTGGTACTTCAGCACTCAGGGGTATCATCTGCCACTCACTGTTCAGTCTCACTTCATTTCAAAGAACAAGTTACTATCCAAACTTGGTCCTCCCTCCCCCCTCCCCCTTTTATTTCCTTTCCTCTCCTGACCTTGTTTGGTGTGTATCTTGTTCTTGTGGTTTGAAGTGAAATGTCTGTCCCCTACAGTGCTCTGTGTTTCATTGAGCACCTGGCCCCAGTGGGCTACACTGCCTGAAGACGTTATGAACCTTTAGGCAGATGAGCCTAGCTGGTGGAGGTGGGTCACTGGAGGGGAGGCTTCTCTGAGGCAGCCTAGCCTGGCCACTTCCAGTCCTGTTCTCTGCTTCCTGAGTCACCAGGAAGTAAGGACCCACCATGCCTCCCCGCCCACGATGGACTGGCCCCTCAGAAACAGAGCCGGAATAATTCCCTCTTCCCTTCAGCTGCTTCTGTCTGATGCTTCGTCTTATCCCTGGGGAAAGTGACTACTTCAGGTCATCCTGCTTGCGTTTATAGTACCACAACTGCCAAAACAATCAGGGATGACTGAGTATCACGTGACAGTAAGGGTGATGTCATGGTCATCGCTGGTGACCAAGACAATGGCTAGCACCAGTAGGTGCCCATTATACATTTGTGAATGAATCTGTCTTGCACATGGTAGACTCAAGAAGGGTTTGTGTTAAGAGACACATTCTGTTTTGTTTCCCCTGATGGAGATACATCCTCTTTCAGGACGGCCCTCCAGTCTTATGGTATCCATATGGGGGCTCACACCACTACAGTCCAGGAGCGGGTACCTACGTCAGTGAGCCCCGCTCCTAGGGCTCTTAAGGTTGGATAGAAGAGTGGCCAGATTTCTTTCTTCCCTGTGGGTAGAAAAGTAAGAGGTGAAGCTCAGGAACTCTTGGCTGTCATATTTCTTTCTCTTTGAGTCAGAGAACTGGAGAAGACTGGTCCAAGAGAAGAGAGACAGGGAGAGGGAGAGGCCATGGCTATTACCCAGCTACCCCATCAGAGAAGGGAGATGAAGGAGGGCGTGGCAAAGCTTGAGCCTTCGAGTCTTTTTATCTTCATAATAGCGTCATTCTTTTTTTGTTTTTGCTTAAGCTTATTTGAATTTGGTTTATACCACTTGTGAGTCTTAACTAATAAATGTGTTAATTATTGATTATGAGTCAAGAAGGAAAAGAATGGAGTTCTGAGGTTCATGGACATAAAAAAAAAAAAAACAGTGAGTGGAAGAACTGAGTTGCAATCAGACAAAGTGAACCGAGACACAAGCACAGCATGTCAGATTCAAGACAAAGAAAAACCCACTCTATTTATGTCCACACGGTTTTGAGGGTCAAATGAGCCAAGAGGTGTGATTGGGCTTAGGTGTGAAATCAAAGAGGATTTTATAACAGGCCTAATATTTATTCTGGGGTGTGGGGAAAACTACAGAAAGCCCAAAGCACAGACATTACCACAATCCTGATGGCCTGTTTTCTGTAGCTGTCATTGTGCCCCAAATGCTCGGCCCTCCTGTGCCTTCCCCAGAAGAGTGCTTTGTCCCATGCTGCCAAAGCACCTGGCCCATCTGCATCGTGGAGGTGTGTTCAAAGTCACCGGGCTCCTAGTCCCCGGTCTGCCCTACTTGGAGAGACTCTCAGACTGTGAAGGACGCACTCAGGCCAGTGTAGGGTGACTCTTGTGACTGAATAATGCATGAACACAGCAGTGGCTAAGTGGGAACCTCCCTGAGTGCGTGGTGGGTTGGGAGTGGGGTCTCGTCTCCATCTGTGGGAACCCAGCTATCCCATCGTGACGTCTTTCAGACTAATGGTTCAGTTCATACGGATGAAGGATCTTTATCGAGTTTCCTTNAATAGTTCTTAGTTGACTGGAAGGGGGATGGGCTGGCAAATAAGACAATATCACTTAAGAGTGCACGGAGATTCTTAAGTCTCTTATGGGCCACAGGGTCCCTCAGGGTGGCAGAGGGACCAGGGACAGTCACCTGGCATCTATTGACAAGGAAACGGGCCTAAAGAAAGCACAAGTTGCTTAAGAGGTGGCCAGTCTTCCAGGTTGATGTCCTTTTTAAATACTCTTAGGTTGGTTGAATTCACAAATTTTTCTCTCAAGATACCTTAGGATATAAAGATGATTTCTCTAGAAAATAATATGGCATTCTGTTTTCCAAATCTGTCATAAACCAGAATAACCTAGAGAGACATTTCAAAGACAATCTTGAATTCCGCTCCTGGGGGTGCTGATTCAGCCTGGCCTGGGCCCGGGAGTCTGGATAGCTAGACAACATAACTAGACATTTCCCCAGGAATTCCTCATGAGCGGTGCAGTGTGGGGGGTGCTGGAGGGACGAGGGAGGGCCAAGGGTGGGTCAGGCCCCCGTGCTGCAGTCTGGGCATCCTGCTGATTGAGGTCACATTGTAGGTGACCTCAACCCTCAGTGTGGGTCCCATTTTCTCCATGTCTTTTAACCTCCCCTCCCCAGGACTGAGCTCAACAAACTTCTGGCCTCTTAAGGCTCCAGAATAAAGAGAACTCTAGTAAAACTGTTAGAGCAGCAGCTGCCGTGTCCCTTCTCTGTCCTT
This sequence comes from Neotoma lepida, assembly GCA_001675575.1. Taxonomy (NCBI): domain Eukaryota; kingdom Metazoa; phylum Chordata; class Mammalia; order Rodentia; family Cricetidae; genus Neotoma; species Neotoma lepida. The sequence goes on along the minus strand of LZPO01005771.1, from coordinate 397,550 downwards.
TTCTGTGTCTAATAAACTGGTTCTATTAGACCTTCCTTCCTTTCCCACACAGGTAGCCATCAACCTTGGAGAACAATGACTGCACCTCCCCCCCAGGGATGTGATTGATCATGAGCATGTGACCCACGTGGGGTTGATGTAGCAGGAGGAGGGTTTACTAGGGGTTTCTGGGAAAGGATGGTATTCCATGTTGGTATAAAGCTTC
>LZPO01005771.1:338184-355215 GCA_001675575.1 Neotoma lepida | reverse complement strand
TGAAAGTGGGTCCCATATTCCTGTGCTACAGGGCCCTTAGCAATGGCTTCCTTCCTTCTCTTGCAAAGAGTTTGCATTGCTTGTTACAGGATGTGAGCTGTTGGGGGGTGGTGAGTGGTGGCAAAATAGCACTATGCAGAGAGTGACATGGCTGGTATGGGCCTTCTGACATGTTCGCTCTTGGAGAAATAGTTCTGAGGGCTAAAACTGAATGGGTAAACTGGCCTCTGCTCTGATGTCGGACACTGGAGACCCCAGGAAATTTCACAACCCGCCTTCCCTGGGCTCCGCTCCCTGCAGTCATGCTGACGTAGGTCTTCCAGTGCATGGGAGGCTGCAAGTGTTTAGAAGTCAGAGACGCCACAATTCAGGGAAGGTGCACCCATTGGAGCCTGCCTTCTCTAGGAACCAGGCTTTCCCTCCTAACGTGTCCTTGTTGTGCCTGATGCAGAAAATCAGTCCAATAATTTCCTGATGAAGTCATGATTATTCAGGGGACTCTCACTGCTGCAAAGAATCATTCCAAGCTCTGTCACACTCAGAATTTCTTTTCCTCACAGTTTTTCTCTCTGCCACTCTCTAGACTGCCTAAGAGATGGGAAGGCANACTCTTCAATGCTGTAAAGAATCATTCCAAGCTCTGTCACACTCAGAATTTCTTTTCCTCACAGTTTTTCTCTCTGCCACTCTCTAGACTGCCTAAGAGATGGGAAGGCACAGTGACTATACCTTTCCTTTTGTGGCCTTGGTATCCTGCTCATGTGACCTTTACCCCCACATCAGAGATGTGTGTCTTGGTCTTGGCCAGTGATCTCATGAGACCACATGGTAATGGGCAGATGGCTCTAGTTTAAGGATACTTCAGACACACTGGGCTCATTCTCAAAGCCCAGTTCTGGAAGAGGAAACCTACCAAGCATGGCCACACCTGTCTCTGGCCCCTCAGGAGGCTGGCCTGTTCACAGTCTTCTCACTGGCCCATGGCTTTCTCTTGTAGCCAAGATCCAGTGTCCCATTTGGAAACCAGAATTCTCTGAGTGTCTTCCCCAGTGGTTCTGGGGCTGAGGGGAATTTCTCAGGGTGAAGACAGCTCTGTCCTCTCATATCATGTCCCACATCTGTGCCAGAGCCACTGCTTCAAGGAAAGTAGTGGGTATAGGTATGTCTGTGATTATCTACAAGCCTCTAGTACATTCTCCGTTCCTATGAGATTTGGCCTAAAGATGGTGATGGAAGAAATTAGGGGTCTCCCACTCAGCAACAGAATACAGGCTCCCCTGCANTTCCCCTTCTGGCCTCCAGGCGGAGAGGGTTTGGGGAGTAACTGGTTCTGAGGGCCATGTCTGCTTCCTGACGTGTCTCTCCTCCCCAAACCAAGGAAATCACTCTGCCTTCCTCTCAAGGTGCTGTGAACCTAATTGGCTCTGAGGAAGAAAAGGCAGAACAGCATCTGATTTTGCTGCTAACGGTCTGTACATCATGAGTATTTACCACAATCGTTAGTTTTAATGGCTACACCATATTTCATTGTATACAAGCTTTATAACTTGACAAATTGTTGAGTGCTCAATTGTTCTCACCATCTTTTTAAAATTATTCTTAGAAAAATTGCTGGGTTGAGTTTCCCTAGGGCAAACTCCATCCGCTCATAAGTAAGGGTATCTATTTTTACATGAACATTTGAGGGTATCCTGTACCACTGCAACATCTATCCTGTGCACATTTCCAGAGATGCAGATACACACATCTAATCTATGCACACTGCACACACACACACACACACACACACACACACACACACACACACACACACACACAGAGTCTCCTTGCTGTGGATTGCTGTGGAGAGCTGGGCTCATTGTCTTGAATCCAGACACAACATAAACTGCCCCTTCCTCCTTCCAGGCACTGCCAGAAAAGGGAGGCACTCGAGGACTGTGACACATGGAGTGACTAGTGTTTGACCCTTGAGTGCAGCCGTCNTGTGCAAGGTGGTCTTCCTTGGGTAGCAGAGTGAGCTCATTCCAGCTTGGCTTTCACAGCGTTAGGACTGAAAGTTCTGAGTCCGTGGAACCTCCCTGCTACCTGGCCAAGTGAAAACCAAGATGGTGGACATGTATGCAAATTGCCAGAAAGAAGTCTTCCGACTGCAGGGCAGCCACTAAGTGCAAACAAAGGTGTGATGACAANGACACAAATTTCCGTGGCATCTGAGGGATTTAGGAAGATTAAGAAGGCCCTCCTCTTTAGGGACAGCTTTGTTCCCTTGTAGCAGGTACTGGGTCCCCTGGACCTGCCCTGAAGACCCAGTGGAAGATGCAAGAGGAAGTGAGATTGACTGTGTGGAGAACTCCCCAGCCCGTTAGGTCTCTTGTTTATCTGAGCTTGACTTNATATATCAGAGAAAGGGTCGTTGGACAAACACAGACAGTGTGCTGAACTTGAATTTCAGACAAACAGTAAGCAATTTTGTAGTGAAAGCAACAGACACACTTATTTTAAAAGTTATCTTTTGGGCCACAGAAATGGTTCAAAATGATGATTTCACAGGTAAACAGGCTCAATAAGTNAAGTGCTTACTGTGTAAACACGAGGACCTGATCAGGACCTTGGCAACCACACAAAAGCTGAAGCAGCCGTGCTTGTCTGTAACCCCAACACTGGGGGTGAGAGAAGACAGGCAGATCCCTGTCCGTAACCCCAACACTGGGGATGAGAGAAGCCAGGCAGATCCCTGTCTGTAACCCCAACACCGGGGGTAAGAGAAGACAGGCAGATCCCTGGAGCTCACTGGCCAGCCAGCCTAGTTGAATCGGTGAGATCCACGTTCAGTGAAAGTGCCTGGCTCAAAAAATAACGTGGCACTCTATTAAGAAGGACATCTGATGTAACCCTCTAACAGTTCCCCAACACTCCTGCACACACATTGCACACACCCACACAAACACACACACACACACACACCCAACAAAAATAATCTGTTGCTTGTGTGCAATTCAAATGGACCATGGTGTTCTGTGCTTCCGTTTGTGGAGTCTGGCAGGCCTAGGCTTGAGGAACGCAGTAGTGCTGCGGCATCAGAGGTGTCATTACCATTTTTTGGGCCATTGCTTCATGAGCAAAGACAGATCGAAGCGTGTGAATCCCCACTGCACCTAAATGCAGATAAACATGACGAACGGTAATGGCTCAAGAGGAGCTGTGCTGCGTTTCCGGAGCAGGTGAATGACGATGCTGGGAAGAAAGAGCATTGGGATGCCAGAGCCCAGACCACCTGCATCCTCAGTGTGAGCATTGGGATGCCAGAGCCCAGACCACCTGCATCCTCAGTGTGAGCATTGGGATGCCAGAGCCCAGGCCACCTGCATCCTCAGTGTGAGCATTGGGATGCCAGAGCCCAGACCACCTGCATCCTCAGTGTGAGCATGGGATGCCAGAGCCCAGGCCACCTGCATCCTCAGTGTAAAGGTCCACAAGAGCACATTCTCTCCTGAAGAAGGAAGGCTCAGGCTTGGAGAGACAAAGCTAGCAGTAGTGCCTGAGTTCCCAAGGCNGGTCACANAGTCTGTTCTGATGCCGAGGGACAAGTTTCAACCACCGATGAATAAGGCCGGAGTTAGACTAACTAGGAGTCCAACTTCTGTTAGGAACCCTGTTTCTGTGGTGATGGGAACTCTGTGGTACCCTGATGGAAAGAAAGACGGAGGCACCTTAAACACTTTTTCAACCCAGCCCTGGCTGAAGTGGCCTCTCGTCCATAGAAGTAGAGGTGATGATGTTCATATTCACGGGAACTAGGGAGTGATTAAAAAGCAGGGTCCTCCCTGCTTCTCCAGCCTCCGCATCTTCTTTCTTTTCTTGGNCACTGACTATGAGGTAAGTATTTGGGTATGCTAACTTAGATGGTTTTACTTATTGTTTAGTTTTGGCTTTCTGTCTTGGGTGATTTTATTTTATTTATTTATTCATTTATGAATATTATTTTGCAGTACTAGATATGTAAGCTCTGGTTTTACATAGGCTAGGCAAGTATTCTACCACAGAGCTGCATCTCTGGCCTTCTTGGTGATTTTGTAAAGCTTGTTTGATGTTAGCTCATTTTATGGAGAGGAAACTGAAGTTCAGAAAGGTGAAATAACACACACGCGCACATACACATGTATGCACACATACATTTACACATGCAGAGAGAGAGAGAGAGTCATATAGTTCAAAATCAGCAAAGCCATGACCTGAATTTATGTCTGTTTAACTTCAAAATCTTGCTTCTAGGGGCTGGAGAGATGGCTCAGCTGCTGAGCACACTGGCTGCTGTTTCAGAGGACCAGGATTCGGTTTCCAGCACCCACACAACGGCTCACCATCACTTGTAACTCCAGTTGCAGGAGATCTAGTGCCCTTTTCTGGCCTCTGAAGGTACCAGGCACATATGTGGTGCACATTCATACACACAGGGAAAACACCCATAGACATAAAATAAAAAAAAGAAAAAAATCTTTCTCTGTGCTCTGGGCTATGCTGAAAATCACTCCCTGGGAGCTGCTGCGATGGTCCTAACTTCAAGAGTCCGTACACCTGAGCCAAGACACATCTTCTGGTCCAGCCACTTCCACCGTGATACTTGGGCTGGTTGATCATTTACCCACTGAGGCACTGGGACCCGAAGCTGGAGGATATTGTGCCTCTGGCAGGGACTCAGGCTTGTCTGTGGCTTCCTTCCCCTCACTGCTTTCGCCATGAGACTATTCAGACTCTGGGCTCTCCTAGCCTTAGACTGTGCTCAGTTTATAGGCCTACTAGAATTATTGTTGACACTAAGTGGAAGGCTTCTGGAATATGNGCTGAGAAAGAATCCAATCCATTCTCTCTTCCTCCATGACACCCCAAATGTATCTATGGAAGGGAGGAACTCCCAAGCATGTGTTCACTGATATCTGCCCAGGCAGGAAGAGCCAGTGAGGATGCCCCCTGTTGTGGAATATTTGTTTAACTATGCAAAGATGTGTTGCATTTGTTTAATTATGTGAAGATGTGTTGCTGTTTTACCTTGCCTGCCTAAGGCACCTGACTGGTCTAATAAAAAGTCTATGAGACTGCTTTATCTCTGGTGCCACAAGAGAGTAATGCTAGCTTGGGCATGGTGGCGCACGCCTTTAATCCAGCACTCAAGAGAGGAAGAGGCAGGCAGGTCTCTGTGAGTTGGAGGCCAGCCTGGTCTACATAGCAAGTTCTAGGCTAGCCAGAGCTAAATAGTGAGACTTTGTCTCAGAGCGTGTGTGGGGTGTCATGTTCAATCATACTTATAAATGCTAGCTGCTGTGACAAAGTTCCAAGTGTGTGACAGCTTGAACACAACATTTATGTCTCACCTGCGAAGCATGACTGATGTTCTGATAGGTAGGAGTATGGCTGCCAGATAAAGATAGGATAATCAGAGGCTGGGAGATGGCCAGTCGGTGAAGTGCTTGCCATGCAAGAATGGGGACCTGAGTTCAGATTCCTTTTCCTAGCATTCCTGTAAAAGCCATGCACTTATAATTTTAGTGCTGGGGTGGCAGAGACTTGCTGGCCAGCCAGTCTAGCCAACTGATGAGTTCCAGGATCAGTGGTAGTCCCTGTCTCAAAAAAGAAAATGGAGAAGTGATTGAGGAATACATTTAACATTGACTTCTGCCCCCACCCCATGCACAGGAACCCAAATGCATACTCACTCGCATACACANGCACACAAATACGTGTGCATAGAAAGGACAGCTGGTTGCATCGGATTTTTGATAAACAGGGCCTAAATTTAAAAGTCTAAGACATTTTCCAAAACACAACCCAGTGATCTTGAAGGCTCAGAACTCCTTCAGAAAGGTCATTTGGGGTCACTCTGTCCCAAATATGGGACACATTGTAACTGAGGGCATATTCACCGCTTATCTGAAATTAAAATTTAATAGANNATTCTGTTTTGAGTTTTGCTAATTCTGGCTGCTCCAGAAATATGGGACTCCAATACTGCCTCAGGGGTTCCGGTTCCCTCCCACTTCAATTCTGCCACTTTCAGCTGTGGTGACCAATGTTATGTTTTCAGTTTAAATTACTGTGCTTAAGAGATCTATAAAACAAAACACCACTAAAGTGGGGTTTACCCCACTTGCCCATAACTTCCTGGAATGCTGCTGTCCATGTAAGAGGACGAACATCGTGTTTTTGCCTCTGTAAACAGCTTGGTTGCCCCAACTGCCCAGGATGTACTTGATCACACACAGGCAGGAGGTACATCAGGATGTGTGCTTGCACAAAGGCAGGAAGTGCATAGCCTTTGTAATCCCTTGACTAATATAATTGGGGACCATGCTCTGGGGATACCCAGCCTCGGGTATGGACCTGGCCAGTATTTAATAAATCATCTTATTTATTAAAATGTATTTATGGTTAAATTTGTGAATCTCTGAATGATCCATAACACAACCTGTGTGTTAGGTCCAAAGGCCTCCAGCCATGGCAGTGCTGTCCTAGACAGAAGGATTTTGAACTGCCGCAGGCAAGGGTCAATCTGGTCAATCTGGATAGATTCTGATGCCTGTATCACCTCAAAGACCCCATCCTGCTGTCCTATAAAACCCTCCTGCTTTTCCACCATTTTGCTCTCCTCTCTGTCCCCTGAGAGACAGACAGCCTTGGCATTCTCATCACCATAAACCTTGCTTTCCAGCCACGGAGTGGTCTAGTGTGTGGTTCCAGTGCACCACGGCTTACACCGTGTCTAAGGCTGTGATGTCATTCCCATCAAACAGATGGAGGGACTGCAGGCTTAAAGTTTTTTTTTTCTTTTATTGAAAAAAATGTTTTCATACAATATATCTTGATCATAATTTCTTTTCCCCAGCTCTTGCCAGATCATCCTCATCTCCTCACCCACCTAACTCCCTGCCCTTCCTTTTCCTCTCTTTGGAAAACAAACAGGTGGGAAAAAACCAATCTAATAATAATAATAATAATAATAACAACAATAATAATAATAATAAACCAAAGGAAAAAACATAAGACACATACAAAACAAAATCCATAAAACCAAAATTGGAAACCATAATATACATGTAAAAGGCCAATAGGATGAAAAATAAAGCAATATGAAGACAAAAAGTCTACAAAAATACCACTGAGTTTGTAAAAATAAAACAAAATTCAATGTTATAGTATTCATAACATTGTACAAACACAATGTGCCATAAAAACAAATTCAAGGCCACTGTATCACAAAATGTGGACTGTCTTGTACTTTAGGAACTATATTTCTATTCATATAAAGAAACTGCACAATTTTTATAAGAGAATGATTTTAAAAAAATAGAGTATAGGCTTGGAGACCTACAGGATAGTTAGAGCTCTGATCCAGAGGGAAGGGCCTAACTTTGAACTTACCCAGACTCACCTGTTGAAATCCTAACCCTCAAGGTGGCTGTGCTAGGAGATGGAACACAGTGACTTGGTCAAGGCAGGTAGAAACTCCACAGATAGTCGACTCAGTGTCTGCTGTGGTATCTGTATGATTTGGGTGGGTCTTGCACGTGTTGGAAGCTTGGTCTAGAGTACAGCAATGCCAAGGGTGGTGAATCTTTATGGGATGGGGTCCATTGGAGGGCACTGGGTCACTGAGTTGCTGGGCTGTGACTAGTGAAGTTCTCATGAGAGTCCAGTTAGTTCCTTCAGTTGGATTATGTTAAAGGACAATGCCAGCCTCACTCTGATTTCTGTGTTCCTATCTCCCATGTTGCCTCTTTTACTCATGCTCCAGCCATGATGTTTTCCCCATGGTGTGATGCAATCCAAGGGCCTTTACCAGAGCTGTATTATGCTGGTTGAGAGTTCAGCTCCCTGAACTATAAGCTAAGTAAACCAATTTTCTTTATAAATGAATCAGTTTCAAGTATTTTGTGACAATGCAAAACTTTCTAATATAACCCCCCTAAAAGAGATCCCAGAGAGCTTCTTTATCTCACACCAAAATGAGGACACAGCAAGAAGACAGTTTTCTATAGACAAGGGAGTGGAGTCTCACCAGATGTGCTGTGAAATGTTGGTAAAACATGGGACCCACAGCTTCTTGGGACACCAAAGTGGGAAAAAGCTGTCCCCAAAGGGGCATAGGCTGGCTGTGGACCGTTCAGCTATGTCCATGGCACTGTGCAGTACGGTGTTACTTAGGGGTGGGCACAGGACAGAGGTGGGTCATTCTCCTGTGAAGAGGAGAGGATCAGTGGCTAGTAGCACTTGCTAGAAAAAACACGTGAGTTTTCTGGAGGTAACTGAATAGGTGGCAGCTGGTCAGTCAGGACTGTCAGTTTGTTAGAGTGGGCCTAACATATCAAGGAGCTGTCAGTTATCAGTAGTCCTGGTGGGGAGGGGGTAGTTTGTCCCAATCTCACAGTTGCTGCAGCTATGGTAACCCAGGCTGCGTCATTTTCTTCAAACAGCCCCCCAAACTGGNGTTTGCTTGTCCTCACCTCACCCCATTTTACTGGAGACAGGATGTTGCTTTATTGTTCAGGCTGGCCTTGAGCTCACTATGTAACTAGAGCTGTTCCAGAACTCCTCAGCCTCCTGCTCAGCCTCCTGGGTGCTGGGATTACATGGGGGTGTTTGCTTGCTTTCTGCATGGGTATGTCCTGATTCCCATTCTCCACCCCATCTGCCTCGTCCTCCTGTTGAGGGTCTGTGTCCTTTAGTGGAAAATGGTTTGCCGTACTTAATTCCGACTCAACCTCTCTGCTTTCCCCCTCCAGCCTCCCACACCCCTCTGATTGCAGAAAGATTGTCTTTGGGTCTCCNAATCATTAATTTTGGTTGTGTAGCTGCTGCCTGGCAGAGCTTTTTCTGCTCTGAAAAACTCCGATTATAAATAGTTCAATAATACATGTCCTCCTGAGTTTAAGGCTCTGGCTTATGTAATTGGAAATCTGGATGGGAAGCAAGTTAAAGTTGATGCCATAAAGACAGTAAAATAATTAATCACTTTGCTCTGTTTAATAGATTCAAGGGCACAAGAACAGCCCTGTGGCTAGAGCCAGTCATCAGGAATGGCACTTGCTGTCACCATGATCTTGGCAGGCCCTGGGGACACAGGGCCCAGAAATCATCCGTGGGGGTGGGGCCCGAGGATTGGGCCTGGCCAAGACACCCACCCCCTCCATCTCATCCAAGGCCTGCTCGTCAAGGCAAACGTGACACTGCCCATCCCCCACACTTTATCTGTGTCTAGTCCCAGGATTCTTGTGTGTCCTCCAGCAAACACAGGCTTGGTCCATCCACCCAGTTAGCTCCCAGGTTCAATCCTCTTCAGCCCACAAAGGGCTTTGGCTTCTCCTGTCCTGTTCTGTCCTCGCCTCATGAAGTGGGCAGGGTAGCTATGCCCTCCCTCCTCATGGGTCCCAAGGAAAACTTGAAGATTCAGCTGGCTTCAGGAGAAACAGGCCGTCTCTCATGGACCTTTCTCAAAGGTACCTAGGTAGGGAGTGCAGCTGGGCTTGCAGTCTCACTGTGACTCCACAGCCTGTGTTCTCTTCCCCAGCTCAGTGGCAGGGATGGGAGATGCAGGGGTCCCGAGGAGGCTGATGCAAGGGTAGGGCCTTACAGTCAGTTGAACTCACTGTCTGCATTAGGATGCTCCAAGTACCTCTCTGACTGCCCTCAACATGGCACAGCATTTGCTTTTCATATCATAAAGGCAACTTCTGTCCCAGGACCTTGTGCTGTTAGCTTGAGTCTGTCCAAGGTGATTTCTGGAGTGAACAAGTATCCCAAGGCAGGGACAGCCACGCTAACCCACTTTTTGGCCTCATTCCCACCACTCAGAGACTGTATGATCTTGGGGGCAGAAATGACACTTCTCTGGGTCCCAGTTTTTCTGCCTGTAAAGTAGGGGTGGTAGTGATGCTGTTCTTACAGCCTTGAAGCCTAAATGGCCCTTATCTGAAAGGTCTGCCTGCCTGGTGGTTGTCAGCAGGCAATTCAGAAGTTGCAGATGGCTGCTGTTGACCTGTTGAATTCTGGCAGGCAGATAGTGCAGGGACCTGGGTTTCTGAGGAGGGAAGATACTGCCTGCTGTGCCTTCCATGCCTCTGTCTCTGAGAGTAGGACCCTAGCATGGGGTGGGGGCTGATAAAGAAGGTTGGGCAGGGTCCATTCCCTGCTTGATCTAAAATGAANGAAGTCTGGTGGGTCCCAATTGGCCTCATCCACCACGGTTTACCTCACCAGCCTTCCGCAGCAATGCTGTCAGTCCAAGCTGCCCTGTGCTCCTATTTCACTGAAGAGAGAACAGGAGGTGCAAGGGATAATGGGGTTCTTTAAAGTTTCCCTTGCAGGTGAAAGCGACTTTTGGGTACCTCTGTAGGGATCCTAGAGTAACTTGAAGTCACCTTGTGGCCGGCTGGTGGCAGGCAGGCACGTGAGCACTTCTGTCTCCAGTGAGGGATGCGCTGACCAGGGGAGGAGGCCTTGCTCAAGGTGACTATGAGTTCTGCTCCTCCTGTGCTGGTGAATGAACCATCCATCTTGGGGAGAGGGGCCAGGCCTCACCCCCCTCACAGGCCTCCTGGGTGGCTGTGAGCTTTCCAGACACTCAGCTCTCCAAGCTAAGGNCAGAAGCTGAACACTCAGGGGCTGCTGGGTGATCTTGAGGATGTGCCTTTCCCAGCAGGGGCAAATGGGAGTAGAGGAACTGAGCGTAATCACAAGGAGACAGGGAGTGTGGAGGTGTGGTAGGTATGGGATGTTTCTATGGTGTGTGTGTGTGTGTGTGTGTGTGTGTGTGTGTGTAGTATGGTGGGATATCTATATGACATATATGTATGGTGTGTGTGTGAGGTGTTTCTGTGGTGTGTGTGGATGTGTGATGTGTGGGGTGTGTGTTTGGGATATGTGTGTGTAGGGGATGTACGCAGTGTGTTTTTATGGNGAAGAGTCATGGAGGAGGGAGCAGGGTTGGTTACTCAAGCTACAAGGGGCAGAGAGGACACTCCAGACAAGAGGGACAGCATGACTAAAAGGACAGGTGGCAAGAAGTGAATGTACAGCTTTGTTGGAGGGACAAGCTGTTGTCATGACAGGTAAGACCCAGCATGATTGGTTAGAGCAAGGTGCTGGAGACCTTGGTCACCAAGCTCCAAATGGAGGATTTATTCTGAGGGGACTCCGAAGCCACCATAGGTCTTCAAGTAGTGGAGGGCTGTGCTTTGAAGAAGCTTCTAGAAGGCAGTTGTGGCAGCGGTGTGNGAAGATGGATTCAGAGGGTTGAGGATGGGGCAGGAGGCTGAGAGCAGTGNAATGAGACACTGCAGCCTGAGTGAGAGGGAGGGGACTCCAAGAGGAGACACAGGGCTAANGTCAGCAGCCTGCATGGGACTGAGCTGGGGACTCTGGGTTTTCTGGTCAAGAAAACAGAAATGGAGGCTGGACAGATGGCTCAGTGGTAAAGAGCACTAGTTGCTCTTGTAAAAGACCCTGGTTCGGTTCCCAGCACCCGTATGGTGGTTCCCAACTCTAGGGGATTCCAGGGGATCCAACACTCTTTTCTGAACTTTGAGGGNACCAGGAACCTATGTGGTACACATACATACATGCAGGCAGAACACTCATACACATAAAAGAAAACAAATAAGTAAAAAATAGACAGAAATGGAGATGTCCCTGCCCAGGAAGAGGAGGAGCCAATTTAGGGAGAACCTGCCAGGATGGTCTGTCCACAACTGTCTGCTCAAACATAGCCTCCCCAAGGGCTCAGCTTTCTTTCCTTAATGAGGCCAGACTCACGGGAAATGACCACACTCACGAGTTTGCTTTTCACCAGACTAGCACGGAAGATAGCAGGGATTCATGTCAAGCACCTACAGTGGTGCCCACAGTAGGTGGTCATTAAATATTTGTCAGGGCGTAAGTGAATGGCTCACACTGTGCCGGAGAGGGACTCTGGGACAACGATCCAGCTGGATTAGAGAGTGAGCAAGAATCCTCTACTCTTGGAGGTCGGCAGCAGGAGCCTAAAGGAGTATGAGATGGTCCAAAGAGGAACTGGGCAGAGAGCAACGGTTCACCTTTTGTACCCTGGACGGTTAGCACAGAGCCGGGAAGAAGATGATGGGTGTTTCTTCATGAACGACAAGCCTGTGCTTCAGCCTGAGGAACCTTTTCTTTGCATAAGAGGCTATAGCAAGAAGGCAACAGGGTTGAAGAACTAGACTTGAGGAAGTGACCTCAGCTTCAAGGCTGATGTATGTGGTTCCTCTTGGAACCTGTGGTGGAAGAAAGTGGGGACAGAGGCAGGGGGTTTGCTTGGGTGGAGCCCCCAAGGCAGAGAGGTGGGGCTTTATTGTACAGGAGAATGACCAACAAGAAGGCTCACTGTGGAAGAGCCTGCTCCAGAACTGGGCCGTGGTGCTGCCCTTAAATGATGGGCCTCTGGCCACCTCCACCTGAGGAACCCTGGCTCTGTCCAGCTGGCACCCCAGAGTAGGTGTTCAGGCTCATGAGCNCCACCCACAATACCATCCTGAGCTCTCATTAGACACTCATCAGCTGCTTCCTTTGTGGCAGCCAGTCTTCCCATCTTGAGGAGTTCTAGATGCCTTTGGTCTCTTTTCACTTAAGCCAAGGCCTTTGAGGGCTAGCTTAGAGGGTGTGGCTTAACTTAACTTGGAGGGCTAATTTAGCGGGCCTGGGCACTTCCTGTACTGGTCATTATTCTCAGTTTGAGGTCACGGCTTCAGACCTACTCTCACAGGGCTCACAGTCCCTGGCTGAAAGCAGAAAGTAAACACACTCTTNGGTCTGCTCTATGAATTTATGCACCGTGATAGGAAGCATGCCCAGAAATAAAATAATAGCAACATCATTTAGAGACAGCTACTGGGAAAGTGACATTTTTAGCAGGGCCTGGGAGAAGGGCACCATTCACCAAGCAGAGGGAAGTTGGGAGGGGGCTTGTCCCTAGGCAGAGGGAACAGCATGGACCAAGGTCAGTTGTTGAAATGAGCTTGCTCCATGCTGGGCTCAGCAGCCAGCCTGGAGGGAAGGCCTGGGGTGAACNCAGAGGCTGGCAGGCAGCACTCAGTCCTGACTGTACTCAGGGTTGAGATTTTTTTTCCCCCTCAGGACCTGGGGGAGCCGGTGAAGGTTTTTACAGAGAAATGCCGTGTGGTTTTCAAACAACCTCTCCGACTTTGTGTGAACAAGATGAGGACAAGCAAGGGGATTTTTATTGTGGTGGCCTGCCTTCCTCCTCAGGTAATTAAAGGAAACTTGGAGAGGAGATAACACCCATCTAGAACTTGAGGGTGATGCTGAGGAGGTGTGATTGTCTTCTGTCCTCTCCAGCCGGAGATGAGCTGGTCTGTGCAAGCCCCTGGCATGACTCAGGTCAGGAGGGATGGCTGAGGTGTCTCATAAAGCCACGTAAGTTTGCTTGGCTCCATGCACCTGACTACATCCCTTTCATTTTGTCAAAGGCCAGTTTCCCTTTCTTATCACAAGCCCACCATTCAGTTTTCCTGGACGGGAGTCTTCTTGAGTCCTGACAGTTGAGAGGCAGAACTGAAACTCTACTTGCTCCATCTCCACATGGAAGCTCTAGCCATTTGGCTGTTGCTCTGGCTTCTGAGAGGTCTTTACCTTCAGGAAACCTGTCCAGTGGAGCTCATGGTTGAAGCAGAATTCAGACATCCCCAGCAAGGGGAAGCTGTCTCTGCCACAGCAGCACCGGAGAGAGGCTGATCTTCTAAGTTGTGGAGACCATTTGAGCAGGGGCTGGTGAATGCCTACTCATCCCAGCCCCTGCCTGGCGTGGGACAGTTCCTCCAGAAGTATTTGTCATGTGAATGATGTGTTTACTAAGCTTTCTCAAGCCCAACGTGCAAGTGCCCTAAGAAACACCGTAGAAACAAAACAACCTTCCCACAGAAACGGAACCGGTTTCAATTTCTCAGGAGCTACAAAAGGCAGGCATGCCAGTCAACATGCACAAGGATGAAAAGCAATGAAAAGAGGCGTCCTAATAACAGAACACCAAACCGTGAAAAGACAATATGCTCATTCCAGAATCAAACACTTGTGTGGTAAGAGCCATCTCCCAGAACCGCTTTGCAAACTGACTCTTCAGGCTAGGTCCACTGTGCAGGACCCATTGCTTTCTCGGTCACCTGCCTGGGCTCCCTTTCCTGCCTAGGGATTTCTGGAGCTCAGTTTTTTTTTCTCCTTCTGAAAGTAACCACAGCCACATCCCCTCATCAGTAGCAGTGTAGTGAGGGGCTCTGTGGGCCACCTCGCCATTGACTTTGTAAATGACCAGCTCCGTGTAAATGGCCATATTTTCTTCAGAGTTTATAGGCATAATGGAACCATGCAGCCAGATTCAAATGAAAGGACAAATGTCATTGGCCAAAATGAACAATTATAGGAAACAAAGGGAAAGTAACGATTAAAGATCTTTCATTACAGCCGGCTAATTATCATGAGTTCTGGACTTAACTGTTCAGGCATAGAATTAAAAACCTTAATTATATTGTCACCTTTGTCTCTCAGCTCCCATTGCCACAAATGAATCCATTTACTGTAAGTGCTGCTGATGAGCAGAAATTGATGGCAGTCCCAGCGAGGTGGGAGAGGGGGCCCAAGAGTGTGAGGGGGGAAGTATGTGTACCAGGCAATACTACCAGGCCTGCGCAGCTGGGCGGCATCTGCATTCCAGGACATTATAAATTAGGAAGACTTTTAATGAGACAAATACAGGTTTGATGGATTTTATGATTTCTTCTTCCCCTTCAAACCACTAACAATGCTCCTCCTCTTTCTTCCTTTCTATTAGAGCAGGGCGCTTGTTAACTGATTGCGTTAATGGTCTTTGGAGACAGGCTGAACGTACGAGGACAGGGGGGACCTCCCTTGTGAGGGCATCAGAGGGCTCTTTTCTCTGAAGAAGACAAGTCCCGTCTGTTGTTCCAAATGGGAGCCTTTTAAAGCCCAGAATTGTGAGCAGAAAGGCAAGCGCATTCTGAGAGCTGGGCAAACGGGAAAAGACAGCTCTAGGCTGGCTGGGAGATAAAGCCCTCCAGCAGCCGGGGATGGGGTCACTTTGAGAGGCCAGCCAGTTCAGTAAGAGCCAGGTGTGGACACCAGAGAGATGGCTCATGGCCAAGTGGTCAGTTTCTTGACTTCAGAGTGTGGTGGAATGTAGCTGGGAGCGAGGACTTGTAGAATTACAACCAACCCCAGAATTGTGATTCTGGCCACAAACTAGGGAAATGAATTGCCTGGGCTTAGATCTAGGCTCCAGCCTTTCTTGTGATTCTGGGCAAGTCACCCGACTTACTGGTGCCTCAGTTTCCTCATTTGTAAAGTGAATTGACAGTGCCTACTTCTTAGGAGACTACAGGCCGGCAAGATGGCTCAGTGGGTAAGGGCACTTGCAGCCGCACTTGACAACCTGAGTTCAGTCCCTAGCATANACATAGTTGAAGGAGAGAACCAACTCCTACAAGTTGTCCTTTTTCACACACACACACACACACACACACACACACACACACACACACACACTAAAGTGCCTGTCATACCATAAGAACTATTAAGTATTAAATATGCCAAGCAGAATATAGCCCTGGTTCAAAAGTTAAATCCTCACAGCATTCCCTAACCTCTCTGGGCTTCAATTTCCCTTCTATGTGGGAGGAGCCACACATAGACTTCAGAAGTTTACAACAGGAGTCAATGAGAAAGCCTGAGTTTACTATTGCTGTGGACTGCTGCTGCGTAAGCTCTGGGTGTGTGATGAGCTAGCTTAGATATCAGAGAGACAAGGTGGGGATGTGATCCTGGGGAAAGTTAACACAAACCAGGTGGAAAGCCATCTGCTAACACACTCGGTGGTTATGGCTGTTTTAGGTGGAGGCTGGTTCCTGGGATAAGCTCTGTGCTGGGTACACGGCAGGAGGGCAAGTGGTGACCTCCACTGGAAATGAGTGAAGTCTCTACCCCTCCCTGTTCATCTGGGGATGGAATGCAGGCCTACCCTGGTGTCACTGGAGCATCTCCTGTCTTTGGGAGAGTCGGGAGCCTGTGTTACCATGGTGATGTGGAGGAGTTAATGGGATGGAACTTCTCCCAGGGCTGGCTGTGGGATAGCACAGTGGCATTGAGACGCTAGAAACAAAAGGGGACACATTGGCCACTCAGTGTCACCACCAAAGCCAGCCTGTGGGCACTGCACTCAAGAGTCTGCTGCTGGGGCTTTCCTGCCCCTGTTGGGCTGTCCCCTNTGCTACCACACNCTCAGTTCCCCCTTCCTCTTCAGAGGAAAGTCCTCAGGAAGGACAAAGATAAGACAGGGGGATGTCAAGGAGATGCCAAGGAGAGAAAAAGGGAGTGGGACTTGGAGACAGGAAACAAGGGTCAGGAGGACAAATGCCCACCCTGGGGTATGTACAGTCCCTCTGGTCCCATCATGCTCCAGTGGAGGAGTACAGACAGTTGGGTCTCAAGGGTAACCAGAGGCCTTTATGTTCTTCATTGCTTTTGTTTCTCCAAAGGCCTTGGCAGCAAACAAGGCAGTTACTTCTGGGTTCNTTTTACTGCAAGCTGCTGCTCTGAGGTGATGAGCTACTCCAGGTCGGTGCTAGGTCCTTANAGCTAGGAGACTGGCAGGGCTGAGGTGGANGGAGCTCTGAGCTTTNCTCACTCCAGGGGTATTTTCTTCAGCAGAGGCCTGGGATCNATTTTCAGTTCTGAAACGGGGTCTCTGAGGCCCAGAGGCAGCTCGGTGAGAGCAGCTGCTCGATCAGCAGGGGTAGCCCCTACCAAGCACTGAGTCCCACAGAGCTGACAGGGTCTGGGGAAGAANGACCAGACCTGATATCACAAGAGAGTGGGTTTGTATTCTTCTTCCTCAGAAACTCCTCTTCTGACCTTGAGTTGGCCTTCTGCCTCNGAGCCTCTGTGTCCCTGTCTATAAAATGGGGCCACACGTGACTTGTTCACCTCACAGTTGGCAGT
>LZPO01005771.1:315713-337969 GCA_001675575.1 Neotoma lepida | reverse complement strand
GAGAGAGAGAGAGAGAAAGAGAGAGAGAGAGAGAATGCACTGGGGCACTGGGAATGGCACAAGTCTTTTCAAACCTCAAAGCTAACCCTCAGTGATGCACCTCCTCCAATCCTACAAGGCCACACCTCCTGATCCCTTTCAAACAGTTCCACCAACTGAGGATCAAGTATTCAAATATATGGGGGCCATTCTCTTCCAAACCATGAAGAGGCAAGAGCTGGGATGCTGGCGGTGTGATGGTTGACCTGCTTCTACCACGGCCTTGAGACTCTCAGCCAGGCCCAGAGGCCATGTCCTCATCCGCCAGCCCTTCTTCTTGTTCCACACTTCATTGTTTCCCNAAGTCTCGAGACAGACNCACTTCGCTCTGGTTGGTTCTTCCATCTGAAAGTTCTTTCCCAACGGGAACTGTGCCACCCCTTGCACCACAGGAGCACATGGGGACAATGACTAGGCACTGGAAGGACTCAGCTCAGCAGGTGCAGGCCGCACTTCTGTCAGTCCTGCACATATATGGGCACTGAGGCTTACACTAGGCAACTGCCCTCAGTGAGAGCAGAGGCTCCGGTCTCTGGCCCTGAGTTAGTGAGTTCAATGCCTTCTCCCTGTCACTAATTTAATTTGGGTCCCACCCCCGAGGCCAGGTAGCTTGGGAAGAATGTACTTTTATGAGTCAGGGTTCTTACCCACTAAGCCATTGCTCTGTCCCCATGGATCAGGGTTCTTTAGTTGCAGATAATAAAAATAACTTCAGCTGTTTGAGGGAATGAGGGACTTTTGGTATAAAGCTAGTTGTTCATGGAATCCGAGAAGTGCTTGAGGAGCAGGGCTCAGCTGGATCTCCAGAAATCACTCCTGGGACCATACTACAGAACTGGCTACCAGGGAGTAGTATGATAAAGGGGAGTCCCCACCTTTATCAAAACGAGACACGTGGAGGAACTAGAAAGCAACAAGCCAGATGCGCAGCAGCAAAGTAGAATGGCCTTGGATCTGCTCTGCTTCCTGACCAGCCAGGACACCTGCCAGTGCTTCTGGACAAGCTGAAGCACACGGAGGGTAGCCTGGACTCACCTGCCAAATAGTCTCATGAAACCGAAATTATGTCTTGGCTGCTAGGGCATCTTGGAAATGTACTTTTTGGTCTTAATTCTATATTACAGTGTCCCCACTGCTGTGTCCCAGACAGTGTATTTGTCCCTTTCCTCTTTGCTGTGGCCCTAACACAGGGTGACATAAGGATGGAGAGATCCATGTTGGCTCCTGGCTAAGGGATACAGACCCTTGGAGTGGGGAAGGCACTGTGGTGGTGGGACCAGTTNTCGGTCATGGTGGCAGGAGGCTGCTTGCTCACATCTTGGAGGATCAGGAAGCAGAGAAAGCAGAACACTGGTGCTCAGTGACTGTTTCCTTCCTCCTTTGTCATTCATCCATGACTCAATCCCACAGGATGGCACTGCCCACATTTGGGGTAGTTTATACCCAGACAATTAATCCTCTCTAGAAAAGCCTTCACAGAAAATACGAAAGTGGTCCTCACCGAATGCCCTAGGGGTTTCTTCTCCAGTCAAGTTGACAACCAAAAATGACCATAATGACCATAACAATCTTTCCTTTACCTCTCCATGGGAAGCCCCTGGCAAGCTCATGGGACTCGGTCAACCATTTAGTACATAGGAAGGGGATGGGTGTGACGGCACATGGCCAGAGCTTCTCATCCTGGCTGCAGACTGAAAAGTCCTGGGGTCACTTCTCAGCCTCCTGGCTAAGACCACGAGAAAAGCACTGGTGCAAGTCCACCAGCAGCCAGGAGGTGGAGCTGTCCAACCTGGGGTGGGCTTCGGGCTTCAGTCTTCTATTTAATTTTACAGTACTTCAGGGATGTTAACATGTAGCTCAGGCTGAGACACGCTGGACCGGATGTTCTGCCATGATCTGATTGGTCAGGATGGAATAGTGCCGCCCTTGTATTTTAACCAGANGATATATTTGGTTTCACCAAATCCTTGCAGAATAAAGGCAAGAGTCCCCTCTTCGTGGAGAGGAACTGGAGGCTTGGGAAGCTGGGGAGACCAGGAAGGCAGCTAGGAGCCAGAAGAGCGTTCTAGTTCCGTTTCTGTTGCTGTGACAAATAGCAACTCAGGGAGAGAAAAAGGCTCGTTTGGCTTACAAATCCAGGTTACGGTCCATCATTTGGGGGAAATCGAGGCAGGAACTTGAAGCATCTAGTCATGTCACATCCACAGTAAAGGAATGAGAGAAATGTATTTACGATAACTTGTATTTTGTCTTTTTTCTTCACTTACACAGTCTGGGATCTGGATTGAAGGAATAGTGTTATTTCCCACTGGCCAATCTAATCTAACAGCCCCTTGTGGAGGCTGTCTTCCCCAGTGATTCTAGATTGTTCCAAGTTGACAATTACAACTAATAACAATCTAACGAAGAAGATGATCTTTGTGGCCTTGCCTTGTGAAACCTCATCACCAACAGTAGGGAATCTTTGTGTAGGCCCATTTTGCTCTTGGAGGAAGCGGGAGTTTGGACTGTCTGTTGAGGGCAGGTTTCAGGGACTGTCTCCCTCTGGTCCCAGCCAGTCTTTCTATCCAGCTGCAAGAGGCCCCAGTGCTTTGCTTACTGAGACAGGGTCTTACACTCTCCATCTTCCTACCTCTGCCTCCTTTGTGCTGAGATTACAACTAGGAACACCAGGTCCCTGCTGTTCTTCGAGGCAGGATTCCTCCTGCTCCCGCCCAGTTCAAGAGGCTGAGTGTGAAAAGGGCGGGGTTCTGGCTTGGAGNACATTTCCTTCTGGGAGACCATTGGTGTAGAGGCTACTTACACTCCAAGAACCCTGAACAGGCTGTANACAGGCTACCCTGTGATTGGCTGCCCGTGCCTTCCCAAGAGGATCTGACCTCTTGTCTGTGACCAAGATCCATTCATCACCCTGAGCGTCTCCCACATTGAAAGAGATGGGATTATGGACGGCCCTGGGAGAAAATGGACCCCAGCTTCTGAGTAAATGGATTTATCTATTCCCAGGCCCCAGGTCGGACCACGCTGGCTGGCAGAAGTCATTTATCTCTTTGAGAGATGATTTTA
This sequence comes from Neotoma lepida, assembly GCA_001675575.1. NCBI lineage: Eukaryota > Metazoa > Chordata > Mammalia > Rodentia > Cricetidae > Neotoma > Neotoma lepida. The sequence goes on along the minus strand of LZPO01005771.1, from coordinate 334,864 downwards.
GAAATACAGTCATGAGTGTGTCATTTCTGTGCTGCCTAACGGCAGGCTGAGAGAGGAAGGACCAAAGTGTCTCCCGCCACTGGAAGACAGCAGGAGGCCACACTGCAACCAAAGCTCTGCCTGACAGCAGGGTCCAGGCATGGATGCTAATTACTACATCCTTTCTGAATCCGAGTCTGGGTGGTTCCTCTTCACTTCCTTTTGATTATCTCAGGGCTATTTGGAGAGAGCCAGGACGAATTAAGCAGAGCTGCTGTGCACATTATTATGGCCCCTCTCTGGGTTCAAATGAGTCTCTTGGAAATAGGCCTTTTTATTCTGTTTGCCTCTCCTTAAATTGTAGCCCAGCCCTAAAGGCGTGGATTGATTGTGCATATCTTTGCCTTGTAATGAGCCAGCCTGTTTATCACTTCTGTGGTTCTAGAATTGCCAGTGTAGATGGGCTTGCTGGGGCCATGGCTCCTCCCACCAACNTCTCCTGTCCACTCAGAGCAGGGGAAGCTCTGCTCCCAACCTTTCAGTTTTTAAAGAAGCCACTTACACCTCANACTTGGGAGTAGTGGATGTGAGGTGAGTATTGTGAGCAATGGGAGTCTATTTCCTCTAAGTCCATGTGAGTGCATGGACCTTGATTTGGGGACAGGATCTGTTATAGTCTTCTTCAATGAGGGAAGCTGTACCCATGGAGTCACAACAAATGGTTTTCAAGCAGAAAAGAGGCGGCCATGCCCAGGGGTTTGTCATCAGCTAGGGGCCTAAAAATTCTGTCCTGGCACATGGATCTTACCCAGGGCTCTGATTCTGGAACTTAACTACAAAGCTGTGACCAACTTCTTTCCAGTCTTTCTGTGATCTCAACTTTGTCAAGATTTTAACTCTTTGGTGACTCTTGCTGCACNCCTTGGATATAGGCCTCNTGCAGGCAAGATTTCATAAGGGAACTTNCAGTCAGAAGACTNATGGTGATTAGTCAGTACTGTTGCTCTGTCCTAGGCCTTGGGCTAAGTATTTGTCTGTGTTGTCATTGTGTCTTCACAACAGCTCAGGACATAGTGTTATAAAAATGAAGATAGTGAGGCACAGAGATCATATAGCTTGCTTGTGATCACAAAATTGTAGGTGGTAATGCCAGAGTAAATCTCAGGAATTCTGGTACTGTGGGCTCTTAACCTCTGTCTCAGCAGGCTCATGTCAGGTCTTAGAAGATGGGCAGGGAATAGTCCAATGACTCTATCCACTGATCCACCTGGCCNCATTCCAGCCTCTCTATTTGTGCCATGCCTGTGGTATGGCCCATCCAANCACTCTCTACACTTGCCTGCAGACACTGTGCTGAGAGAGCTTTTCTAAGTCCCATCACGTGACCTAACATCCCCAAGTGTGGAGTTCGGATGTTTCCAACCCATCTGGTCTAACCGCCCCCCCCACTACAGTTTTTGTGGCTCCCAACTGGCCATGCAAAAGAACTTACCGTGTTCNCCAGATGAAGTGTTTTCATATCTCCAAGCCTTTTAAAAAATCTTTTATTATGATTACTGTCATTATTGTGGGATAGGGTTCTNTGTAGCAGCTGGTCTCAAACTCACTATGTAGCCAAGTATGGTGGTTTGAATGGANATGGCCCTCAGAGGCTCTTACNTTTGTATGCTTAGTCTCCAGTTAGTGGAACTGTTCAGAAGGATTAGGAGGTGTGGCCTTGTTGGAGGATCTGTCACTGTGGTAGGCTTTGAGGTTTCAAAAACCCACACCAGGTCCAGTATCTCTCTCACTGCCTACTGTCTGTGGGTCAGGGTGTAGAGCTCTCAGCTCCTGCCCCAGTGCCATGCCTGCCTGTCNTGCCATCTTGACCATGGACTAACCCTCTAAAACCATAAGCAAGTTCTCAACGAAACGCTTTCTTTCATAAGGCTTGTCTTGGTTATGGCGCCTCTTCACAGCAATAGAACAGTAACCAAGACATCAAAAAATGACCTTGAACTCCTGATTCTCCTGCCTCCGCCTCCAAGACACTGGGCGTACAGGTGTGCACCACTGCACCCAGGTCCCAGGCCCCAGGCTTTACCCAAATTCTTCTCTTCCTCTTCTATCTCTTCCTGCCTCCACTGTGGCTTCACAGACCTCATGGATAGTAGGTCCTCACTGGCCAGATGNGTGTATCTGCAAACNAAGTTGAACTTTTTCTCTTTTTGATTCTACAAAAATACTCACTCAATTTAGAAAATTTGAAAAATCTAGACAATCTCTCAGAAAGAAGAAGAAACCTTGACACCATGCTAATTAGCATGGACTGCTAATATTTTGGTATATGCATTTTCAAAACATATCCTTTAGTTTTTCTTATTATTTCAGATGTGGACAGAATTGAGAGCATTATCTCTTTCCCTGTGACACACCCTCTTTTTAATCAACGCAGCAGCTTTCCTATGTATAATTGCAAGTTGAAACTCTTCTGAATTATGATATGTGAACTGTCTACATTGTTTGAAAACTCTCCCTCTCATCCCTCCTCANTTAATAATTCACAGATGCTTTCCATGGTTAAAGAGCATTGCTTGTAAGACATACACTAGATTTCCAGTTAACTCCTCTATTTTGGAATCTTTATAATGACTGTAAGCTCCTGCATGACTATTTACTGATAGCAGGCTCAGAGAAGTCGAATTTTAGGCTCAGAGAATAGGAATAGCTAAGTTGGCTGTCCAATTGATCATGCTAATTTACATCTCCATAAGCAGCATGAGAGAATGTCCATTTGGTTCAACCTAGCAAGCATTAAGTATTACGATTGTGAAGTATTACCAGTAACGAAAAGAGTGAAGAAGTGAATGGAAAGTGCCTTTTGTGGGAGTGGGAGTGGGAATGTCTTCCTAGGATGTTGACATCATACTGTCCCTGTCCTGTGAACTCAGATGTCACCGTGTGTGTGTGTGTGTGTGTGTGTGTGTGTGTGTGTGTGTGTGTGTGTGTGATGGTTCAGAGGTAGGGAGACCCAGAAGAGGGATGACTTTCAGACTGTCCCAGCATGGCTTTTTGGCTTCAGTCAGTTCCTGAAGTGACCATGCAACCATGCATGTGACCAGGCTAATGTCTCCTCCCTGGCTGCTTGGATCAATACTATACTCAACTGCAGATTAGCTAAATGAGCCAGCACAGCTGGGAATGAGCTTCCAGAGACAATGACTATGGAAAATGCAGTCATATTTTAGTGAACACCACATGCACGAGCCTCTTAAATATCAATATATATATTTATTTGCTTGCTTGACAAAAATAGATCAGACNCAAGTCAGGAGATTAATTCAAATGATTGGACTGTAAATGTCCCTTGTTGTGGAAACTGNGATGAATCCTTGACCTTTCCCATGGTTGCTATTGTTCAGATTGCACTGGANACATCCCAAAGCAGGCAGTGGTTGGCCGGTGTTGTTGTCTGACAGTTTGCTGTGGGCAGAAACATCGGATGAGGAAAANCATTCATATTTGTGTAGTGTTAGCTCACTTGATCCCTGTCACAATTTGGAAGGGCCCAGCAAATGTTGACTTAGTAAATTAATTCATCTATCTAACAAATAGCTATTGAGGAGCCCTCAGGTACTTGCCCTAGGCTTTTTCAGTGCAACTTGAACCAAGGAGGGCAAAGCTGACTTTACCCAAGGAAAGATGCAAATTNGGGAAGCACATGCTACAAAGAGAAAGATCCATGGCTCTGGGAAGAGGAACGGTGTGGGAAGTCCTTCCTTTCAATGAGTGTCTGGAGAAGGAGTCTCTGAAGAAGTCCTGTTTAAGTTGAGGTTTGGTGCCAGGGCCAGAGGGGAGGAAACGAAGTGGCTTGCATTGGCACGAGTGGGAATGAGAAGACAGGAGTGGGTGAGACAGAGACAAATTGTGTTTAATCTGTGGGAGAAGCAGACATCCAGAGCCCCACAGAATGTGTAAGGAACTTGGCTTTTATTCTAAGGGGCAGAGGAAGCCATAAAAAGTCTTTATACAAGGGAAGGAATGACCCAATTTATATTTCTAAAAGATCACTTTAGGGAGAGAGGAGAAATGTTGTCCGTTCACCTTCAGGGCTGGTTCAGAAGAATAATGAATGTAAGCAGATGAGCTACAAGGTGGGGACTTTGGGTAGACCCCTGCACAGGGCTTTCTGGGGTGTGAGGGCTTCAAGCTCTGTTTCTGCATTTTGTCTGAGTCCTTATCTTGTCCCACAGATATGAAGTGCTTGGTGCTGGCNTGATTCTTGGTCCAGTAAAATGGAAAGGTGTAGGACAGAGAAGAAAAGAGACATCTGGGACTCTGGGATGTTGATGGTGTTATCCCAACTCTGATACGTCAGTTTTCATCCTGGAGGACAGCATGGGCCCTTCCTGGCTGTAGGTGGGTCATTGGTGCATGAAGGAGCAGTGTCCCCTTACTCAGTCTCTGGACTGATGGTATCCAGGGTTCAGGGGACAATTCCTCAAGTCAGTCTTTGCTGAAGACTGGAAAGCTGACTGTCAAGGTCTCTGGCTACCTGCACACTCAGTGTGCCCACAGTCTTGAGACTGTGCACTGCTATGGCCAGAATACTAAACACCCTCAAAAGGCTTATATGCTAAAATGATCTCAGGGTAGTGCTGTCNGGAAGTGGAAGAACCTAGTGTGACTTCTTTAGGCCACAGAGGGTGTGTCTTCCTTTTCTTTTTGCTTTCCCAGCAACTGAGGTGAGTGGCTCAGTTTTGCCACCGACTTCTGCCACAGTATGCTGCCTGGCCACAGGCCAATCACTCATGGATCCAAACCTCCAAAACTGTAAGCCAGAACAAACCTTTCTCTTTATAAGTAGGTAACCTCAGATAGTTTGTTATGGTAAGGGAAATCTGACTGACATCCTTACCCAGCACCATGCCCACATCAGTCCCCTACTAANTGGTAATCTAACAACAGGTCTTGGTCCCCTGCTTACAACACCCATGTTAAGTGGATCACAACCATCTATAACTCNAGCTCTAGGGGAGATGACATCCTCTTCTGGTCTACACAGGTGTCTAGACACATGTGATATACACTTACACAGACACAACACACATGAATAACAAAAATAATAANAAAAACCTNAGGGCATAGTATCTCAGGAACTTGGGGGTGGGGAGCTCAGGTAGGTTACCCCAGGGCCTGTGTGTATCATTCACTGGTTTATGTCTGCCTCCTCTCAACTTTTAGCTTCATGGGGTCCAGGGAAGACCCATTTCATCTCTGCCTGTCTCCGCACAGCAGGAGGGGCTCCCCCATATGTGTAATCTATTTCCTTTACTCATTTAAAATGTGTTTATTTATTTGTGTGTGTCATGCCACAACATGTGTAGAGGTCAGAGGACAACTGGAGTGAGTTGATTCTCCCACCATGTGAGTTTTAGGGATCAAGCAGGATGTCCGGCAAGCAGCAAGCGCCTTTACCTGCAGAGCCATCTCGTTGGNCCCCGAGGTCTAGTTCATGGAGAAAAGAAGGGGTCACACTGGCATTGTTTGCTACCATTTTCTTCCCTCCTTTTGACTATTGCTGTTTTGTGAAAGGAGGGAGCTCGGATCCCATGTTTCAGGAGAGAGGATGGGGCAACGCTCAGGGCCACGGCAACGGAGGTCTTAGCGAGGAGAAAACCAGGACACAGGAAGCCCTTAGCACTGGGGAAGAGGCTTTGTTTCCACANTGGGTTCTTTTGCCATTTCTCTCCCTGCCCCTTCCTGTCTTCTTCCTCTCCCCTTTCCCACCTTCACCTTCTCCTCATCTTTCTTTTGACTTTAGCTGGAAGTTGGCTCCCTGANGAGTTAAAGAAATGTGAGGACTTTTGTTAATTGCCATGGGAGCCCTTCCCTCCTTCAGATTTGTGGCAATAAGGGCTATAGAGGTAGTGTAGTACATAAACTATTTACTAAGTAAGCATCATGTCCTGAAATCAAGCCCAGAGTCTGTGAAGAAGCTAGGCATGATGGTCCAAGGAGTGGGAGATAGGAGGATCCCTGGGTGGGCTGCTCAGCCAACCTAGCCTACGGCGTGAGCTCCAGGCTAATGAGAGACCCTGTCTCAAAAAGCAAGTGGGAGGCTTGTGAGGAATGACACTCAGGGTTGACCTCTGGTCTATATGTGCATGTGAACACATGTACTCACACCGGAGCACGGAAACTCCTGAGAACAACATGGATAGTTATGTGTCATCAGCAGGAGCCCCCAGGAACAGGATCTGCAGAGATGTAGGTGCCCTGGGCACCTGTGGCAGAATCCCACGGAGACAACAGGAAAGCGCCCTTTTGGGATCTTGTCTGGCCGGGACAGTGAGTTTGTCCCTTCCCAACTGTTGCTAAGTATGTCAATGAATGGTTTGCAGGGCATGAGAGATCTTCATGGCCACATGAGCTATAATTCAGACCCAGCCTGAGGAGGCCACAGAGCCAGATTAATCCCCACCCTGCTTTTCTTTACAGCACTCACCTTAGAATGAGGNAAATTTGTGCTTACTTGANGTTTAAAGGAGTTTCACTCCTAGCAACCCTNTTGGAAGNTCATTATTTCCNTGGGAGCNNNGGAAACCAAATATTGATCCTTTTTATTAGAAATAATTGTTTAGGTTTAAAGTCTATCAAATANGGAAAAGTCAAATTAAGCCATTTGTGATTTTCTGCTAATGAAGGCCATCANCTGAGATGAGAGACTGTCAGTTAGTGTCACTGGTCAGTTATCTCNCTCTCTCCCTCTACCGTTCCTAGTAGGCCAGCTTCTTCCTGTGAGCNCCNNTGTGCTGTNGGATAGGCCTCCTATAGGGGCCTCTCTGCCCTGTAAATGATGGTGATATGTCACNGTGTTCCCATTTTTTGTTGTTATTGTGCTGGTGGTGGGGATTGAACCCAGGACCTCATGCATACCAAGCAAGCATCCTTCCCTGTATTCCAAATTCTCTTTTCCCCTCAAACCTTTCATGTCCTGATTGGTCTCTTGTGTCTNCTTTCTGCTGTTTGCCCCTTCGGCTTCCCATCTTCCTTCTGGCTTCCTGCCGTGTACTTTGTTATCAGCACTAAGANCAGGAAGGATTACAAACCTCTCCACCTGAGCTCCCAAGTCCTTCTCCCACAAGCTCCCAGGGGGCAGCACGGGGGCCTGGTTATTAAGCCACCACTCACTCTTTACTCATACCGTCTTTCCCTCTGAAACTTCATCTTGAACACACTGTGGACTGCCTCTCCCCCGCCCCCCAGTGCTGGCACCAGGGGATTTAAGACTGCTCTCACAGGCTCTTCCTCCTCCTTGTTCACCTCTTCCTTCATCTGCTTCCCCTCCTCTTCTTCCTCTTTCTCCTCTTCCTCTTCTTTTTCCTCCTCCTCTTCATCCTGACTCTTTCTAAGTCCACTTCCCGAAGCCCCACTTCCTGTACACTTGTCCTTTCTTCTCGATATCCACTTTGAACTTGAGAGTGAGACTTTCCTATGGATTCTTTAGTATCCCTTCAGTTCCTGCTACTATTTGTGGAAGTCCTTCTCAATGTCTTGCCTTATAACATCTGAGTTTCTTAAAAACAATCCAAGGACTCCCTGGACGNTTCCCATGCTCCCTACTAAACACTTTCTGTCTTTTNGTTCATGAGAACAATCCAGAGAATCCACATGGCATTAAAAACAAAAACAAAACCCAAACCTTCCNTATAAAGCACGGCATTTGAAAGGACATCCTTAAGTAGGAATACATTCATGGAAGGGATAGAGATGGCAAGGGGACAGAGACCCTAGGAGCTATGTCCAAGACTTCACAGAGCTGAGATACCCATGGCATGAGCAGGTCATTGACAGATATCCAAGCAAAGGAGCTTACACAGGAATGCTTATGAATGCTTATTGGATCCCACTGGGCCCATGATCACTGAGATGCCTCGTCTCTGGAAAAGGCTTTGTCTGTAGTCAGCAGGCCTGGTTTTAAGCTGTGTGGCCCTGGGCAAGTTGTTTGACACCTATGTGCCCCAGTTCCCTTATTTTCTTTATAGGGCTTCTGCGAATATTTAGGGAGCTAATCTGTGTAATGTTCTTAGTGTGGACATAGGGACACTTCTGGAAATGTAGACATTTGTGTTAGTTGTTTTGTGTGTGTGTGTGCGTGTGTGTGTGTGTGTGTGTGTACAATGTGTGAGCCATGGCGCACATATGGAGGTCAAAGGACAACTTTGTGGAGTCAGTTCTCTCCTATCTCTGTGTGGGTTTTGGAGATCAAGGTCAGATGGCCAGGCTCGTGTGGCAAGTGCCTTCACTTACTGAGCCATCTGGCNACCCNAAACAACAGAAATTTATTAGCTCCCAACTTGTGGTAGTTCGAATGTAATTAGCCCCCATAAGTTCAGGGAGTGGCACTATTGGGAGGTGTGGCCTTGTTGGAGGAAGTGTGACACTGTCAGGGTGGGTTTTAGGGCTCATATATGCTCAAGCCAGCCCAGTGTCTCAGTTCACTTCCTGTTGCCTGAGGATCAAAGATGTAGAATTCTCAGCTCCTTCTCCAGCACCATGTCTGTCTGCACATGGCCATGTCCCACCATGATGATAATGGACTGAATCTCTGAACTGTAAGCCAGAAAAATTAAATGTTTTCCTTTATGAGGGTTGCCATGGTCACNGTGTCTCTTCACAGCAACAGAAACCCTAACTAAGGCAGGACTCAAGTCCTAAATCAAGGTATCTTCAGGGCCATTCTCTCTCTGAACCCTGCAGGACTCTTCCATGCCCCTCCTGCTTTCTGGATCTTCACACCATACCCCTCTCATTTCCCCCCTGGGTCTTCACANCATCTCTCTCATTTCCCTCATTGGGCTTCACACTCTATCACACATCACTATCCCCCTTCATTTTCCTCTTAGGTCTTCACACCATCCTCTGTCTGTTGGGATTTCCATTTTTACAGGCATGCTAGTCACGTTGGCATAAAGCCCTACTCTGATCAGCTCGTTGTGACCAGATAGCTTCTGGAAANAGCCTCTTCCCCAGGACTGAGAGCTAGGAGTTCACATCACTCTTTTAGGAGGACATGGTCTAGTCAGTGATGAGAGGTCTTTAGTCTCTCCCTTCTCTCTCTCTCTGTTTCCACCCCTCATTCTCTCCTTTGTGTGGGCTCCATTCTACAGCAGATCTTTCCCCAGGCTCTGGCAAAGATGGACATTGTAGTAGTTTGGGACTTCCTGTCTACCATCTTAGTTTCTTAATGCCCTTTCTAAGAATTGTGGCTGAAGTTCTTGGTTGTTTCTGGTTNGATCAGCTTGAGTCAGGTTCCCTCTCTGGATCCAGTCCCTGGGATGGTCACACTGGCCGCTTCTGGAGCCAGGGATGGAGCCAGTGTCACTAAATCATACAGACTGTGAACTAGGCAGAGGTGGTGGCTCAGTACAAAGGCCAAGGCTTTGCTTTCATAAGGGGTACTGAGCAGGCAAGAGAAAAAGATGAGCTATAGAGCCCCCAAAGAGCATGGCCAAGAGGTCTGTAGCACTGTCCTCTATTCCCCTAAGGCTGGTGTGGGAAGTGGACTTGGGTTTATTTAGAGGAGATGGTCAGAGAGCAAGAGAAAACTGGTGGGGAGGGGACAAGAGACACATATGAACTCCATGGGAGGAAGTACTTCCGGGGCACAGAGCAGTGGGCAGTGAAAGGGACCTTGGCCATGTGAGGAGTGACTCTCATGGAGGAGTAGGGGGTGAGCAAGAAATGCTATATGATTTATGTCATAAAGGCAGCCCACACCAGTGGGGTGTGGGCTAAATCAGTGGCTTTCAAACATTTGCTACTGTGACCCACAGAAACAGATTTGCAATTTGAACTAACACACACACACACACACACACACACACACACACACACACTCTTCTGAAACAAAAGTTTCACAAAGCAATTTCTTTCACTGAAAACAATATATTCTGACATTATCCCTTCTCTTCTATTTCATTTTAAAATCACTTTCAGTTCAGTAAATTGATTTCCCAGCCTGGAATTTGGACACCTGGGCTGGATGACCTCTGAGGTCCCTGAAGCTCAGTGATTCTGGGACTCTGGCAGGGCATACTTGTGTGATGATATTGGGGGGTGGTGAGAAAACCTGTCTGTGTTTGTCCTTCTCTGGGTTGTTCTAGGTTTGGACTAGGTTCTTTTAAGCAAGGGGGTGTCTCCGCAGAGTATTTTAGGTCAAACTCTGAGGGAACATTGTAGGAGCCCCCCATGCCCAGGTACTGTAAGGGCCTGAGCTTTAATGGACTCCTGTCCCTGAGTTGGGAGGTGAGAGGGGGGTGAAATTTGGGTCAGATGACTTGCCTCTAAGCCTTCTTCCTGTCNGGATTCTGGGGTCCTCTCTTCAGTCCCTCATCCTCACACCTTGCCCCTGGACCTCATTTATTCCATTCTGAAGCTATGTTCTTCTAGAGATGTTCCTAGTCTCTCCTTCATTTTATCCTCAGTTCCCTCAGACTTCTCAAAGAGCTTAGTGGCTACAACCTAAGGAGTAGAGGGGTGGTGACAAAATGAGTTCTGACAAAGATAATTGCATGACTCCTTTGTAGCTGAGACCTAAACATAGCTGTACACTGTCAGTTTCTATTTCTTTCAAAGCCTGAAGTCAGTGCTCTCCTGTAGGTGAGGGGATGGTGGGGATGATGCAGGGGTAGGGGTGCTGAGGGATGAGAGGTGTAGGGGATGGGGGTGCTTGGAGAGGAATGGGTCAGAGGTCAGAAACAAGGTACAAGCCCCACTGTGGGACCCCTCTGGGCTGCGTTGCAGGGCCCTGAACTTCCTTTGGTTTAGGGACCTAGACAGTCTCTGAGTTAGATAAACAGACACATGAAGGGCTTTGGGGACCATCATGTCAGCAGGGCTGCCAGGCTGGGAATCACAGCTTTAATGAACACTGAGTTTCTTGATGAAGCAGGCACAGGCTTGTCCCCCCACACCCGGATAAGTTGAGGGAGCCATTGGCAGGAGGGGTCACAGCGACCTTGCAGGATTGTACTGCAGCTGGCTCTCCTCAGAGTTCCCTGCCATCACAATTGACAGGAGTCTTGGGGCAGCTGGTGCCCTCCAAGTGTGCTCTCATGTCCAAATCCTCTGCTTCCAAGTGCTCCAGCTGTTACTCATGGCCTCCACACCACACTCAGGCTCCTGGTCTTTGTTGGATCAGGTGCCAAGTGCCCCCAGGGTCCTGAGTAGGGATGTTCCCATGTGGCTTTTACCTGTGGCAACCTTCTTCAATGTCCCAATTTTCTCTGTGTAAAATCTAAGTTATCCATTAATCCCTCACTCTGGTCCTCAGAATCCTTCTCAACACAGGCACCAAGCAGCTTCCACTGGAGAGTGGGGTGAAACATACAGTAGTTAGCTTTTTATCAACACCTGAAGAAACAGGTTAGAAGAAGAAGGATTTATTTTGGCTCCTGGTTTTAGAGAGATCAGTTTCTCCTGGTGGAGAGGGCATGGTAGAGCCCTCCACTCTACATTGTGGTGGTGGGGTGTGTAACGGAGGAAAGCTACNCCCTTGATGCCACCGAGGGAGGAAGCAGTGAGGCAGGAAGCAGCCAGGGACAATATACTTCCAAAGTTCAGTTTCTAGTGACTCATTTCCTCTGGTTCCACCCCACATCTGAAGTTTCCAGAACCTCTCTAAGTGGTGCCACCATCTAGGGACCAAGCANTTCAATCCTGAACCTTTGGGAAGGCATATTCAAACCATCACCCTATTTACCACCCTTGATCTCAAAGAGGCAATCAAAATTTAACTNGCATGAATGTTTTTAATACTATTGGAGTTGGGGTTGCAGAGATGGCTCAGTGGCTAAGAACACTGGCTGCTTTTGCAAAGCACCGAGTTCAAATCCCAGTACCCACATAGCAGCTCACCACCATCTGTAACTCCAGGTCCAGGGGATCCCATTCCCTCTTCTGGTCTCTGTGGACACACATACACCCAGGCACATACATAAACAAATAAAACAAATGTTTAAAAATAAAAAAAAAACACTATAGGGATTTGGTTTGCATGCCAACTATGCCACAAGTGCCAGAAGTTAGTCTGATGGTTGTCACAACAGTTTTTCATGGTAATTGGTTGGTGAGGATTACTGTATATAGTGTTGCACCAGGCTTTCTTTATTTTTAGGGGGGGCACCAATCAGCTCCCAAATCATGACAAGGAGACCCTATTATTAGTTATGAATGCTTAACCTTAGCTTATGCTCATCCCTGGCTCGCATTTTTTTTCTTTAACTTAAATTAACCTGTTTCTCTTCATCTATGTTCTGCCTTGGGGCTTTTTACCTTTCCTTCCGTATGTCCTACTCTGCTGGCTGGCCCCTGTCTGACTGGCCCCAGGCATCTCTCTCTCTTTCTCCCTCATTCTCTCCTCTCTTTTCTTCTTGTTCTCTAGATTTCTCTTCCTACTTATTCTCTCTGCCCACTAGCCCCACCTATCCCTCTCCTGCCTTGCTATTGGTTGTTCAGTTTTTTATTAGACCAATCAGGTGCCTTAGGCAGGCAAGGTGAAACAAATGCAATGTATCTTTACATAATTAAACAAATGCAGCGTAAGCAAATGTAACACACTTTTATATAGTTAAAGTAACATTCGACAGCACAAACAAATGTAACACATATTTGCTTAGGTAAAATAATATTCCACAACACAGTATTTTCTTTCATTAGAACAGTATACACAAGGGTCTGGAAGAGGCTCTCACATCTTGGACATCATGTTGAACCATCCCTTGGCTGCTCAATACTGTGAGAAACTACATATAGATCAACATTTGAACTCCCCACATTACATTCCTAAACATGGAGGTGACAATGTCCATTCATCACTTCAGTGGTATCAGTCAAATCAGAAAAATGGCCCCAAACCCTGGTTCAAGCACTCTCTGAGGAGACCAGCCACCTAGAGTTAGCTGGGACTTTGCCTTGCTTCTCTGTCTTGTCTGTTCCCCAAACCCACACCTCTGCCCTTTACCCACAGGTACCAGGAAAAGCTGGTGAAACAAATCCTGGGTCCCCGTCTGCATATCTGGTTCCCTCCTTTGGAGTCATTAAGGCCTCATGCAGTATTTACAAGAATCAGCCTCAAGACTAGAGAGACAAAGACAAGCACACACCATCATTTTCTCACAGCTCTGTTCAAAGAGAGCCTGGCTGGAAGTCATTGTGAGGCCAGATATAGAGCCCCACCAGGAACTCAGGTTGAAAAAGAAGTGGTGGGTTGGAGGATAGCTCAGTGGTGGTGTCCTTGGCCTAGCCTGCGCAAGGCCCTGAGGTCAATCCCCAACATCTTTAGGCATTAAAAAGCGGAGGGGTCACAAGAGACTCAGAACATTCCTTTTCAAAAGGCACAGATGGGCCTCACAGGCCTGGAAAGGCCTCAGCCACCTCTGTTATTTCCGAGGCTGGGTTTGTATTTGCTGCTCTTGAGGCTTCTTACACTGTTTGCTGTAAATCTCACTGATTTTCCTGCTTGCTCATCTCTGCTCATGCATGGCCCACAAGGGCCATCGCTGTAGGACACCTTCACTCTCAAGCTTGTAAGGCCTCCTGCTCCAGTCTGTTCTCAGTGAGAAGCCTATGAGAGATGGGCCCTGGTCCTGTCAGCTGGAAGCAGGGAAGGGTGGCCGCTTTCTAAGCTGTGTTTCTAAGAAAAGGTTGGAAGGATGTAACAGGCATCTCCAATAGGAATGGCATCCATCCTCTGAGCTGTCACATGGAGTCTCTTTTTCAGACTTCAGCTCCCTCAGGGGAAGCCTGTGCCTGTTCCTGACATTGTCAGGATGCTGGATAGTCACACCAGGACAGGAGCAGGAGACGATCTACCAAGGCTCACCTTACACCTTCCCTCTAGAGCCAACCAGGCCACTTTAAAAGGACATTTTATGTCTGTGTTGGCAGTGGGAACGATGGGTGACTTTATTCCCTCCTTTCTTCTTGCCAGGCCAAGCCTTTAACAGTGTTCACAGGTGTCCCCAGGTGCCTGTGGTTAACATACAGACTCTAAGTACTGACTGCTCGAGCTGAGACTTAGACAANNTTCAGACCTCAGAGCCGGTGGGCCTGTGGTAATTTACTTTTCAGGTCAGCCCACAAAGCTGCATAGCAATAAATCTTCTGTGGTTCCAGATGCCCATTAAATAAAAACCTCTGTTGAAAAGACAATTCTAGAAGGAAAACTTTTCTTAGATTAAATGGGAACTCCTAGCGACCCTATGTACCTATCCTTTCTTCTGGAGACTGGGAGTATAAGGCCTGTATTCCAGATCATATCCAGTAGCAGCATTGCAAGGAAAGCAACAGTGTAGCTATGAGCTGATTAAGGAAACAAAGTTTCACGTCCATAGAGCCCCCTAAGGAAGAGTTTAATTAAGGGTAACTGGGCCAAAGTTGAGAAAGGGGTGTTTATGTATAAGAGGGTCTCTGAGGAAACAAACAGAGCCAGGACGGGGAGAATAGGTGCTTAATGGTTTCATTATTCTCCTGTAGGATTAAAGACAATGAAGAAGCAGTGGTCCAACAGTTCCAGTTCTTGCCACCAGGGGTCCCCGTTGATCTAGTGCAGCTTGGTTTCTGTGGTAGCAGAAGCAGTGTTTGTGGTTGGCCAGCAGCCTGTGCATGTGCTGAAGAACATGGGGTAACAAATGACTCATCATTTGGTGCTAAGCACTAACATGAAGTTTTTTAAAAACAGTAGCTTGATCAAGAAATTATATCACCCCCATTTTTGCAGATGAGGCAGCTGTTAAGTTCAGAGCTGGGAAATGCCCTCAGCAGACAGGTTGTGCTATGCTGCTCCTGTGAGGATCTGGCCCCTGTCTGGGTCCGTCCTAGGATGTGACCACTCAATTGGACTATATCCACTCCTCTCTTAGTATGAACTTTCGGGAAGTTTTGTGTNAAATATTGTATTCTTTTACCCTTTCTTCCCCCAAAGTCGCTCCTTTGCATTTATTTATTGGCTGAGGGGCTCAACAACAGATGTTGAGCACACCACACACTGAGTCTGGGACAGCAAAGCCTCAGAGGGGGTGACTCTTGGGAATGATAAATCNGCAGGAGCTGGGAAGGGGATGGACACACCCACTGCATGCTGGGAGTATCAGATGTCTTAAGACAGGGTCATCAACAGAGGTGTGAGGGGAGAAAGGTGCTGATAGGAAATTCTCAGCTTAAGTCACCCTGTGTGAGACACTGAGTGGCCACAGCCTGGAGTGCCAAGGGAAGGAGAGGCAGCCTGTTAGGCTCTCCCTGCTGCCTCTCCACCGTGACCTTCTTTGGATGCACATGACCAGCTAGATGCTCGAGGCACACATTTCTTCCCAGGCCTTGCCCAGTGCCAGGCATCTGGATTCCTCGGAAGTCCGCTCTTGAGATCTGTCCGGCAAGGCTTGGAAGCCCAGGTCCCTATAGACCTGCTAGTTAATGAGTTCTGCAAAAACTAGGTCTGTCTGTAATCGAAAAGGGAGTACAAGGCCCGCATAGTCCCTGAATTAATTCATTCCTGCTTGAAAAGGAGCAAGGAGAGGGTTTCCGCCACTGCCTGCCGGATCCGGATCTNGAGAGGTCTGTGAGCATTACTTCCATTTGGGGACCCATTGTCTTCCATCACTTCAGCACAATCCGGAAAGTCCTCTCTAAGTCTATTACTCCTGTCTCCTGCTGCCACACCAAGGCAGTTTTAACAATGCCCTCTGCCCTCACAGGTCTCTCTCCTCTTTTGAATGCAACCGGACGGGCAGAGAGTATTTAATGACTGCGCTAGACTCAGAAGTCCCTATTATTTTGTCCCCTTCTTACTCTCATCCATTTTTTTCCAGGGTGGGGACAGGCAGGTAGAAAACAAATGAATCACGGACTCAGGAAGATGAGACATTAAGGCAGCGGGAAAATTGGATGTGGCTGAAGAATTTGTTCAGTTCTCTGTGTGTGTGTCCTTGGGATCTCATGGGCTACCCCATGCCCACAGTATGGCCTCCCCCCTCCCTATGCTCTGGGAAAGGGAGTCAGGGTATCTGAAGTCTGCTGTCTCTTGGGAGCTGTCTGGATATGGAATGAAGGAAAGAGGAGAAAAAGGCAGGGGCCCTCAAAGTGCCAGCCTTCAGGAGGCATGGGCAGTGTCAGCCTCAGGCTGCCTTGGTCCCAGTTATTGTGCCAGCTTTCCCACCATCCCTTCAGGATTCTCCTCTCTCCTCCACTGCTATCCCTCCTAGGAAGTATCCTTTCATCAGCCTGGAATTAGTCACTCCCAACTGTTCCTCACACTCTGCGTGTGTCCCCATTAAATGTGTTATTGGTGTCTGTATGGTTGATTGTCAACTGGATGAGACTTAGAGTCACATAGGAGACTTGCCTCTGAGCATGTGGGCTAGGGTTCTTACTAACTGAAGGGAAAGGAGGACCCGAGTCAAAGCGGGAAGCACTTTCTGAGGAGTGGCNGACACACAAAAAGGTCTGAGGAAGAGGCAGTGTGTGCTCCTTCACTTCTTTCTGAATGACAGCATCTATTGCTGCTGAGGTCACACTCCATCTTCTTTGGCCTTCCAACATGGACTCAAACACAGTGACTCTCTGGGGGCACTTCCAGGTTTTCAGGGCTTGGCAGGGACTGCTGAGGTGTCCAGCCTAGTGGACTAAGCGGCTGCCAGGCTCTCAGCCTCTGCAGCATACAGACTGCCACTGCTGGACTACCCAGCCCCTCCTGTGTACATAGTCTGTGTCTCATAGATTTCATAGAAATACACATACACATGTAAATATACACATATATATGTGTGTGTAGTCTTTGGATCTGTTCCTGCAGAGAACCCTGTCTGATACAGCTCCCTTATGCTTGGAAGGGAAAACAGAATATCTCCACTTTTCATGGCAGAGCACTTCCTCAAAGGAAGAAGCTTTGATGTTGTACCCTTGGGAACGAGTCCTGTTCCATCACCTGCTTGCTGTGTGACTGTATGAATCCCTCATAACTCTGGCCCCAATAACTCAACCTGAAACAGGAAAGCAAAGACCCACAGGCTGCTGTGAGCAGTAACTGAGATGCCAGCTCCCTTCTCTGGCAACTCTTTAGGGTATGGGAATTCTGCAGTCAGACCCATCTGACCTGAAATCCTGGATCTACCATTTTTAACCATCGTTGGCCCTGTCATAACCTCTCTGCCTCAGCTTCTTCATCTTTGAAATGGTGACAGTATCTCACCCATGCCTGTCCCCCTCTCTCTCTGTTTCTGTTTCTGTCTGTCTGTCTGTCTGTCTGCCTGCCTGTCTCTCTTTTCTCAAGAATGGGTTTCTCTGTGTAACAGTCCTAGCTGTTCCAAAACTAGCTCTGTAGACCAGGCTGGCTTCAAACTCACAGAGATCCACCTGCCTCTGCCTCCTGAGTGCTGGGATTAAAGGCGTGCGCCACCACACCCGGCCATCTTAGTCTTTTATTGAAAGGTAATGCCTGGCACAGTGTATCAGTTAAAATATTAGCCATTGCAACTGCTGCTGTTATTATGCAATCTGCAAGTTGATGGGGGCAGAAATCTCAGCCTACTATCGTGTGTGGTGCCCACGAAGTACTGAACATGTTTTAAAAAAAAACGGAGGAGAATGCTACATGGTAAATTTAGGAAGTGCATGCCACAAATATGGGTCCTGTTACCCCTTGTTAATCAAGAATATTAAGACATTCTGGTGATCAGAGCTTGCAGGGGAGAGTATGATGCTAGGCTGGATCTCTGGGGTACCCATCTCTGTGGCTGTTACAGCCCCTCACCCCTTAGCCTTCCAGTTCTTCCAGAGGTGGGGAACTGCAGGTAATAGACACTCATCCACTGACGGCCAGAAATTTAACCCAGAAGGAAAGAAAATCCATGGCTGCCAGCTCACACACAGTCGGCAGCAATTGCTCACGAGTCAAGGTCGATGGCTAGACAGATGGGAAGAACCAAGGAAGGGCTGGCATTTGCTGAGGCTGCTGATTCTTGAGCTCTGGCTTCTGGTGAAGCAGAAAAATAAAATGCTCCCAGTAGAACCTGTGGGTGCCTGTGGAGATCTTGGCCTTCCTTCCAGGCGGAGGGCCTGGGACTTCCCTGAGACATGCCTTGGGAAAGCTAGCTAGCCTAAAAACATCATTTCATATCTACATCTGGATCTGTGTATGTTCTGTGGCTATATAGAGTGAGGGTATAAAGAGCTATATCCACATAGCTAATGTTTATTAAGAACTAATTACATTCTAGTTTACACTGACCAAACCAGGTAATATTCAGACGTGCCCATGTAATAGATACCAGTTCCTTGCTGTGAAATGGAGAAGGTAACAGGCCCATGGGTATTAGTCAGGGTCAGCTAGTCTATGCTGTGGTAACGAGCACCTCCCAGGTCCTAATGGCCTACAGCACATTGCATAGGAATCAGCCAAGGGCACTGGTCCATGCTATTGTTGTCGTCAGCCAGGCCCTGACTGACAGGACAACTATTAAATGGAACACTGCTGCTCACTGAAACAGAGGGAGAGAGAAAGAGTGGCAGATCGTGTGTGGATTCTTAAAGCTTTCTCTTGGAAGTGACAAGCAGCACTGCCACTCACTCTTCCTTGGCCAAAGCAAGTCAGCCATGCCTAGCTCTAAGTGGACAGGTAGATGTGGTCCTCTTAGGTGCCCAGAGGAGAACTGAAAATGTTACGCGCACAGGAAAGCAACCACGTCACCCGATGCTGTGTTTGGGTCATCCAATGGACTTGGACTCTGCCCTTGAGCAGAAGGTGTCCTTGGAGCTCTGTGTGGAGATGTGCCAGATACGCTATTGCTGCTTCCATTTGTTTTGGGTGAGACAAACAGAAGGATGCAGTAGTGGTGTTGGGACTCACTAGAGGCTCTGGAATAGGTCCCAGCCCCCTGAGTAGTGGCCCTTCTGAGAGTCTAGGCTTTCAGGATGGCCTTGGGGATTGCTTTTTGCCCTTAGAGACAATCATTCTGTCAGGAATGGCACATGCAGAATGTCATTGAGTGCTTACAGAATTGTGACAGTGAATGGCCTCTTGGTTGCTCTCCTCAGGGATGGGGTCTTGGCTGTTTCAAAGGACTTAGGATCAATTCTAGAATGAACAAGTGCCACTTTCTATTCCCACAGAGGAGCCAGGCGTGTGTGTGTGT
>LZPO01005771.1:239736-282160 GCA_001675575.1 Neotoma lepida | reverse complement strand
ATAGTGTATGTGTGTGCACATTAGTGTCATGGCACATGCATGGGGGTCAGAGGCCAACTTTCCTTCCTCCCTTATATGGGCACCAGGGACATAACCAAGTTGTCAGGCTTCTGTGGCAATCACCTTTGCCAGCATATCATTGGCCAGTATAACTTTTTTTAAATGTTATCATNTTTGTGTATTTATTGTGTCTTTGTGTGTGCATAGTTCAGAGACAGTCTGAGGGAGGTTGTCCTCTCCTTCCACCAAGTGGGTCCTGGGAATTGAACTCAAATCGTCAGACTTAGTGGCAAGGGCCTTTACCCGCTGAGCCGTTTGCTGGCCCTTTTTTAAAGCACAAGACAGAGAAACAAATGGAAGCTCATTTTATGCCTCCAAAGGCCCTGCCCAGGTGCGTCATATGGGCATTCAGTGTTGCCAAGTGGCCATCCAGCTCCAACTTGGTGCTCGGTGACCAGGCATCCACCTTCTCCCCAGATGGGAAAAGGACGCCAGATTTCACCTGGGAGAAATACAAAAGTCCTTACAAGGCTGAGTGAGCGTGCTTAGCAGGTGTGGCCCATTCTTGCTGTTTGGTGACAGTACTGACTCCCAGAGGACACCTGTTCCACACAAACCTGCAGTCCCAAGTACCTTGCAGACACCGTTTCTGAACTGCTGAACCCCCATCTATTTGCCTCCCTGCCCACCAGAAGGGGTGTTCTCTCGAGTCAGGGACCAGGCTTGCTTCACCTCTGTCCTGCAGCCCATGTGCCCTGCAGAGACTCTGCCATGAAGTGGAGATCAAGGAATCCATGCTGGCTGAGGAACATGGAAACTGGCAATGTATTTCAAGTGCAGATCCAGCCAGGTGTGGTGGCACATACCTGCCAACCTAGCACTTGGGAGGCTCCATATGGTCTGAAATCAACCATTCAATCAATCAATCAATCAATCAATCAATCAATCAAACAATGAACAATAACAACAAAAGGGAAAAACCACAAAGAAACAATGACAACAGCAGTAACAGATGCAGAGTGTGGCAGCCTTCCACAGCCCAATGGATTCACGATTTCCCTCGTATTTTGGTTTGGCCTAGGTTGAACTGCACCCACTGGAGGCATAAGAATCTGAGAAGACCCCAAGAACCCTGCCTCTAGGGAAGAGTGAGCGGAACACCCTTGGCATCCTTCAGGCCTTTGCTGCCTACTGCATAGCTGGCTGGGGTGCTAGGACCAACTGAGTGCTCAGTTGGGGTTCAGAGGCTCGGTAACTTCCTTTTTGGGGGCCACACCACTTGGCTTCAAGTCTTGGCCACACTGCCTACCACCTGCATAATGGTGAGATCTCTCTCCAGGCTCATCGGGGCTGGTAATTGCACTCACCATGTTACTGTGCGGGTTAAATGAGATGACACACGTGTGGAATCAATCTATTTAGGAGGCATCACTCTTTGAGCTGTAAACATGAAGTGAGATCAAGTTTCACTTTTCACTAGGTAAAGCTGTTNTTTTCCATTTCTGGTAGAGTGGCTGGATTTTTATCATTTTGGGTCAGATTCTAGAACTTTCCGATTATTTCCAGTTATTAAAACAATTTCATTTTGACATCAGCTCTGTTCTTTTGGAAGTTTCTGTCTCAAACATAATTCAAAACTGATGTTCCCTCCCCCTCCCCAGTGCAAGCTGGGCCTTTCTGTGGCCTGAAGAGACTCCGTGTCCATTTTCTGTTGCTGCAAACCACGGATGGTGGCCTCAAATAACTTTGATTCATCATCTCATGGTTACTGTGGGCCAGGAGTTTGGTCATTCCTTAGCTGGGTCCTCTCCTTGGGGCTGCCAAGGCTGAGCTCAAGGTTCCCGAGAGGCTGCTACTTGTTTTTACAGCTCAGGGCCCCCTCTCCACTCCTGAACTGCTGATAGAGCCTGGTTCACTCAGGACAGAGAATCAAGTTCNGACAGTTCTNGAACTGATGTTCCTGGCTCCTAGAGGCTGCTGGCCATTCCCTATAGCATAACTCTGNCCACAACATGACAGGTATCTGTCTCTCTGATCCTAAACCCTCTTACAAAGAGATGGCGGTTGAAGTCAGGCCCACCCAGGATGCTGTCTTTCAATTGACTCACAGTGCCGTAGGGACCCACATTACACCTGCATGACCAGCCCACTGTGGTCCTGTGGCCAATGTTCCTCCCCTCCCCACTCCTGCCCCTGGTTCATGGATGTTGGGAGATGAGGCCCTATTTCTCCCCAAGTCCCTTAACGAAGACTTCCCACCCAAAATAGCCTGCAGTGTCTACATGCCCCTTTGCCAGGGAGAGGCTCTTTGGGGTCCCAGCAGGGCAATATAACCGTAGCTATCAGTGGTGGCATCCCATTGCCCACAAGGTACTGGCATGTACTTGGCATATTCTTTCTCTTGCTCCAGTAAGCAGAAGGGCAGGCCAGAATCTTGACTGGTGGAGAAGATGCTCCAACAGGAAGTGGAAATTCCAGTCTCCTCTCCTCGAAGTTACCTTGCAAAGGGTTCTCTTAGCTGTTGCTGCTCAGTTTGAGGAGGGATCAGCAATCCTCCTCACCGAGAGGGAGCATCTGCCCTCTCTGATGAGCGTGAGTGTTCCCCTTGCTGTCCACTTCCTTCCGTCTCAAACGTCTTGCATTTGTGGTCACTGGTTGTGGTCATGGATGGTGAATGGAGGCTGTTACTGAGCATCAGGTCTAGCCTCTGTAGTACATCAGCACTGCAAGAAGTGACATGAATGTTTGGCTTCAGTTAGGAGCCTTGGTTATGTAATTCTGGAGAAACAGGAAAAAGTCCGCTGAGTAACTGAGTACTGAGTGCCTGGTAACAGTTAGTACTCAGTAAATGCTAACAGGAGTTCTTGTTCATGGCTTCACCCAGAGTTCTGTTCAGAAGGCGGGCAGCAGAGCAGAGTGGGTCTGGAGCAGGTTTGCAGAGCATGTACCATGAAACACCTTCCATTCTCCCAGGACAGAAGTGTGCTAGCCTCCAAGCTTAGTGTCAGCTTGGGTTCAGCTGAGGGCAGGGTGGAGGTGAGGCCTGGAGCTGGGCAGGGCGTGTTCAGGCCATTCTGAGTGAAACCAAGGTAGCAATTCTCAGCATTCATGGGTATTGCTATCCTTCCCCAAACCTGTCTCCTCTTCTTCCTCATCACACAGCTAGGCCGCATCCCTGTCTCCCTTGCAGTGGTGTGTGGCCATAGGGCTAGGTTCTGGCTAAAAGACTATGAATGTATACCCTTTCAGCCCTGCTGATGGAAATGAGCAGACTCTTTCCCTCTTTGCAGGCCTGATGCTCTTAAATAAGGCAAACTTGAAAACGGCAAAGCCAAAAGAAGAAAGGAGCCTAGATCCTTGGGTCACCTTGTGGGAGGCTGCCCACCTTCTGGGAGTGCCAGTTATGTGGGCCCCAAACAGATTCTATTGGCTTGCCATTGAAGTTATGGGCTACGCTTATTTTATTATATAGGCTGGCATCGCCTTAATCAATCCACAAGTTTACCAGTGAGGGGGACAATGAGAGAACATCTATGGAGTCCATGGTTTAAGAATTTCTACAAGTTTTCAACTTACCTGCCATGCTCTGTAAAATACGCACAATGTTTTAATTCCACTTCAAGAAGGGCTTTCTTTATAAATGCTCTTCGGGGGCCTTCCCTATTAAAAGAGGCCCATTTACAGAAACCACTACTTAGCATTTTTGGAACTTGTTATCCTGTTCAGCAGAGTCCAAGGCGGGAGGCTCTGCACTCGGACAATTACTGCTCTTTATTAACAGCGAGAACTGATGAGTTGGCCTTCCCAGTGTGCTAAGCAAACCCAGCCAAGCAGAAAATATCACTGAAGGGGAAACAACAGGAAGTGATTTTCTTGGTTACATTAGCACTGTTGCGATATTTACACATGTTTGTGGATGATGGGGGAACCTCCGCTGCCTCGTGCCCTTCCAGACGACACCACTGATCTGGAAAAGCCACATCTCCCTCCCAACCTGAGCTGTACTTGTCTCTAAGACTACAAGCTGCAGCCTCTTGGAAAAGCCACATACCCAGAGATGGTCAGGCTAAGCTCAGGGTTTCTACTTTGTGCCTTTCAACTCCCCCACCCCGACTCTCAGGCAACTGAGGGACCAGCATCAGGCCTAGAAATGGAAGGACAGCTTTGGTCTCACACTCTCAGACAGCTCAGCGGCAGCCGGGTGGGGTCCATTTCTCTGTACCGTCTCCAGCACTGACACAACCACTGTTCTTTTAAAAACTGTGTGAGTTGGCTCACCTGTAAAGCCTGGGAGGCTGAGGCAGGAGGATCATCATGAGTTCAAGGTCAGCCTGGACTGGAGTGAAATCTCAATTTTAAAAAATAAAACAAAATAGTAAATATCCCTGTAAATTTGAAGTATGCTTTTACTCACAAGCTGAGCTTGTAGTGATAAGTAGTACATGTCCTTTTGTGAATGAGCCATGTGTGTCTGTGGAGGAGGGGACTATCTTCACATTTTACATGCAAAACTTTTGTATATTAAGAGCACTGTGTCTTTTCACATTTCTTAGATTTATTTTACCGAGCTATTTGCCTTTGCATTTTGTTAAAAAAATTTTAATCACACATAAAATTTTATCTGTATTATATTATATATATATATATATCATCCAAAGACATCACTCTTTTCTTTTAAGACTTTATATCTCTTTTTGAGGTACAAAGTCATGTTCCATGCAGTACCTATAACCCTACTAGTTTTATGGAAAATTGTAAAGTGACTCATTACTTAGTCCAGCAGAAACTGGATTAAACGTGGGGTGCGAGGAAATGGAGGTGGGTGGTGGGGCAAAAGTCTTCAGTACAGACAGGACACAGCGTGACAGTATGTGACATGCCAAGGACAGCTGGTATGTGAAGAGCCAGCCTAGGCTGGACTGGGATCTTCGAGTCTCTGTAATCTTGGGTGGAGCTGTGGATAGATCCCCAAATTCACACGCTGAAGTCCTANCCCTCAGTACAGCAGAAGGTGATGGTTCTGAGACAGGGTCTTCGAGAGGTGACTAAGGGAAAAGTGGTCATTAGGGTGGGCCCTAATCCAGACAGGCTGGTGCCCTTCTGCCATGATGCCTGGAGGGAAGACAGAGAGGCGTCTCCGCCAGTGGGGCCTCAGAGGGCTCCAGTCCTGTGCACACCTGGATCTTGGACCTGGAGCCTCCAGAACTGAAAGAAATCAAGTCAGTAAGCCACCCTGGGTGTNNNGCTGAGTTACTCAGCCTTGAAAACAAACACAGGGAGGTGCTTTATTTACTAAATGCCCTCAGGGTTGGCCTGAAGCAGGGCTTGAATGGCTCCTATTATCAGATCCTGGGGAGACCAAGCCAAGACCAGCTATGCTGATTTTAAAAAAAATTATTTAAAGATCATGTATAAGGCGTACTCCCTGAAGAAAAAGAATCAGCACGTAACAATAAGCAAACCAAACCCAAATACAATTACTTGGGGTGTTAATATCTCTAGCAGTCTAAAACCACAATGGCTGTCTGCTGTGAGGAAGCTTCCGGGTGCCAACCACCCCACTTCCTGGACTTGGCAGGCCGAGTACCTCTCCTGAAGTCAGCTGTGGCAGGTAGGCCTGGAGGTCCTCCTCCCCACATAGCCACGTGCTGGATATGCTTGCTTCTCTCACCCTCTGCAGCCCGCTGAGGAGGGGCTTCAGCCCTTGCCTACACTTGCCACCTTCCTTTNCTCCTTGGGCAGCTCTACCTGCTAGGAAATGACGTGGGCCCAGGTAACTATCTCCTTTGGTTCATATTCAGGTTAGCACTGAGTCTGACATACAGAGCCTGGGAGGGCAGGACCACAGTGTTCAGGGGTAAGCAGTCTGGGGTCTCCACTCAACACACCTTTGTGGGAATGTGGCTACCTTAGCTGGGGAGGCCTCTCCTTCCTGCCTCTCGAAAATCCCTCCTGAAATCCTGTGCATTCTTCTTGGCTCAGCTCAAAAGGTACCTCTTCCAGGAAGCCTTTCCCTAACTAACTCTCTCAAAACTGAATGGAAGTTTCCTTCTGAGGATACACTTCCCTGTCTGCCCAAGTGTAGATGACTCTGGTCATGTGGTGACTGGAATTAAAATCCACACATCACCTACCCCAGACAGGTTTCTTCTGTCACTTCCCACCTTGTTCTTTTGAGATGCTCAGGGCTCTCAGGGAACTGGAGCTCAGGCTAGCCTGGCTGGCTAAGCAAGCCCTGTTTCTGCTTCTCCTCTTCCCCTAGCACAGGGTTATAGGCACACACCGTCATGCCTGGTTTTCACAGGAGCTCTGGAGGATTTGAACTCAGGCTCTCATGCTTCTGCAGAAGGCACGTTAGCCGCAGACCCATCCCCCTCGTCCACATTTTGACTTCTTTACACCAGAGAAGACATCTTGGCGAATGTCACATTCACCATCTAGAAAACCTTTTCATACACAACACAACACTTACCCCTCACAACACTGAGGTAAGTGTGACAAGGAGCACACCCATTGTACAGGTGAAGGAATGAGGACACTATAAGCTAAGAGAGTGCTTGTACCAACAAAATGGCTTCTACCAAACCCCTTAAGAGACTGTGCTTTGTCTCACAGAGGCTTCACTCCCCACTCTGGGCATCCCTGTATGCAGCACCTACCAGGGCCTAGCTTGGAGGGAGTCTGTGGAATGAATGGACCCGAGGCTTCACCTTGCACTTCAGACCTCAGGCATCCCCCCCTCTCCCCCTGTGGTTGTTCCAAGTGGAGAAAGATGCAGGCTGGCTGGCACTTCTGCCCTTAGATTGATTACTTTTCTTTTGCTATGACAAACCCCCTAACAGAAAGAACTTATCCATGAAAAGAAAGATTGGCTTTGGCTCACCGTTTCAGAGGGGTCAGTACATATTTATTTGGTCCCATGCGCTTGGGCAGGACATTATGGGGGGAGGAGCATGTGGCAGACAGGCAAGTCCACATGGTGGTCCAGGATGTGCAGAAAAAGGTAAAGGGGAAATGGCCAGTAGTGATATACTGCCAAAGACCCACCCATTCTCCCCAGCTGGGCTCCACCTCCCAAAGACACATCACCGGGGACCAAACATTCTAAACACCAACTTGTGGGAAACATTTCCAATTTAATTATAATCACCCTCCTCTCCTGGCGGCTTTCTCCCTCACCTTCATTCAGCTGTCACGTGGGGCTGCACCTGCCCTGGCTATCACAGACACCATTGCCCTTCTTCTGAGACAGACAGCAGATGCAAGTCTTCTGTCCCCAGGGATGCAGAACCATAAGCCTTGGTGGCTCCCTCCCTGTGTTACCTACCCCAAACACAAGCGCTTCTCTCTCAAGTTGGTGCTCTAAGTCAGAGGCTTGGGAGAAAGAAGAGCTGGGCTCTTCTGTGCTCACTGCTCCCTCCTTCTCCCTCCCTGAGGAATCATCTTCGTCGTCACCATCCATTGCAAAAATGAATGGAGGCCATGCAGCCAGCTTTATTAAATATGAATGAGTCGCAGTCCATAGCCCCCACGTGGTCACTCGCCCACTCCATCTCTGGCAATTACTGAGTTGCACACACTGTGCCAAGGGGCACAGCGGTCCCCGCCTGCCCTTGCAGACTGACATAGCCCGGCAGGGGCATGGCTCAGGTCTACAGCTGCCCTTCCCCCTGATGGAAAAAAAAAGCCACCTCTGGCTCCCATCAAGCCCAGCTGCTCAGATCTAAAGGCTCAGGGACAGGGTCCCTCTCAAAACTATAGAGCCTAGGCACCAAGCTCAGGTCAGACAGAGCTACGCTTTGGAGACTACGGGTGAGGTATTCAGGTGTAAGTGGCTTCTGAGCTGTCAGTACCCAGCTTGAGATTCGAGGAAACAGCCTGGATTTAGGTTTAAGCATAGGTGCAGGCACAGGCCACTCACTCAGTGATTTAGCTGTGTTAACTCAGTGTTTCCAAGCTACTGGGTTATGAGTCTAATGTGTGCAGGCTTCTTGACTGCTCTGTTTACTGATGTAACGGGAGTAGAAGAGATGTTCAGTCAATTGTTGAATGAATGAACAAATGGAACAAATGAAGTGGGTGGTCCTGATGGTTTCTGAGTTGAAGAAGTTGAGGTTAAAGAACTTAGTGAAGGTTCCCAGGTCAATGAGCGACACAGTGAGTGTATGTGTGTGAGTGTGAGTGAGTGTGAGTGTGTGTGAGAGTGTGTGAGTGTGAGTGTGTGAGTGTGTGAGAGTGTGTGAGAGTGTATGTGTGAGTGTGTGAGTGTGATTGTGTGAGTGTGGTGTGTGTGTGTATGAGTATGTGATTGTGTGTGTGTGTGGTGAGTGTGAGAGAGAGTGTGAGTATGAGTGTGTGATTGTGTGAGTGTGATGTGTGTGTGAGAATGTGTATGAGTGTGTGAGAATGTGTATGAGTGTGTGATTGTGTGTGTGAGTGTGTGAGAGAGTGTGAGTATGAGTGTGTGATTGTGTGAGTGTGTGAGTGTGTGTATGGCGGGGAGTATCATCCATTACTCAGTTAACTGGCCTGAGGTCCCCTCAAGTGCAGAGTCTGCCCTGTCTGTCACATATACAGTGCTACACGCTCGGTGTCTAAATTTGTTTCTGACCCCAATTTAACCAAGAGCCATCAAGTTGTTCACTACTCCAGGTGACTTAGTCAGAGTTGTCACAGATCATGTATGGATTAGTAAAAACAAATGCGATCAAATCCTTTCTCTGAACTTAAAAAATTACTTTTATTTTAGGAACCAATAAAATTATGGCAAATATTTACAAATAATTATCTCACATAAAGGTTACATAAAATCAATTCTTCACAAGGAACAGTCACTCATGAAAAGACACAGATATTGAAACTACGCCAACCTTATTGCATGTTTCTCCAGCTAATTTAAAATAAAGGTGTTGCAGTCAACCATTTAACTTAAAATAAAACCACAAATCCCAGGTTTGACGAGGAAAAAAAAGTTAAAAAAAAAAAATTAAACCAGTATCCCATCCCAGAGTCCTCCCGAGTCCCACCCGAAGCCCCGCCCTTCCCCCAACAAAAGAAAAATATGTCCAACATCTTTGGCAAATTGGCACTGCTGTAATTACATTCAAATATTATCACACACAAAAGCAACACACATCACTAAGAAAAAAAAACCACCAATATTTCAAGTCAGTTCTACCAGGAAAAAAAGAATACAAAACATACACACTTTTAAGAAGCTTTTTGTTTCTCAATCTGTTGGAGACAGCTTGTCTCCCACTTCCAAAGGCAATTCAATTGTGTGGTTTTATTTATTTTTTTTGTTGTTTTTTTTTGTATATTTTTTTTAACAAGCGTCTATGCAGGCATCACAAACTTTGGCGGATACAGTAAATATGCATTTCTTTGATGCTGGGCCAGTCCCTAGGACAGTGTTAACCATCTAAAAGAATGAGTTCCATCGGAATGTCATCTGCATTNCTACAAATACTCAATGTCCAGAGGCCACTAGAGGGTGACAAACTAGGGCAGCATCGTCCAGCAGGAGCCAGGGCCACAAAATTCTACCCCCTTCTCACTGTGGGGGGGAACCCTGCGGCCAGGCAGAGAAGAGGTGTGTTGGCAACAATAGGCCCTCACTGCCCACTACCCACACTGTGCTGGTGGCTTGGGCCTTGAGGCCAGCTCTGTCCCTTTCTGAACCCCAGGACAGGCTGTTGCTGGGTCTGCTTGCCTGTGACCAAAGACCAGGAGAGCCAGCAAGAACTGGCAGTGGGAGACACAGCAGTTCTTCCGAGTTTTGTGTCCTAGTATTATAGAGAGAGTGTGTATTGTGTGGGTACGTGATAGAGAGAGGTGTGTGGGTGTGTATGACTGTGTGAGTGTATGACCGTGTATGCGAGACTGTGTACGTGTGTGTGTGTGTGTGTGTGTGTGTGTGTGTGTGTGTGTGTGTATGAACTCCCTTGTCCACGCACTTGTGCACACGGCATGGAGAGGAAGGCCTGACTATGAGGCTCTGAGTTTTGCAGGATGTTTAAAATAGACTTGGGATTTACTTTCTTTTTAACTTTATAGCAATTAATTGGCTATTGATTGGTTAGAATATTCAGCTCTCCATTTCCCCAAATACAATAAAATAGTTCCATTAAAATGTATTCATGCTTGGAAACAAGGGGGTCATTAAGTGGTTTCCTTTCTGTTCCACTCTGAGTGAAATGCACCATTTGGAAATCAAAAACCCATCGTCACGTGTTCTCAATGGCGCTTTTGAAGAAAACGAGGGATGAGCCTTTTGAATGGTGGTTTGGGGGACTATACCCCTGTGTGCAACTTAGCAGGTGAGTGAACCAGGTCAGGGCAAGTGACACTACAGGTTGGTCTCCTGAAGTAAGGTCTTAGAGTCAGTGAGAGGCACAGAACTGCCAGTCCCTCATCTTTCATTAGCTTTCCTTTCTCCCCTCTCTGCTCCATGCTCAAAGCTGTCCAGACTGAGCCAGATCTCACTGAGAGGTCACCAACATGCCATGACATTCCCACAGTGAGGACAGAAACAGCAGCTTGGTGTTGCTCAGGAGACTAAGGTGTGGGCAGAAGAATCTGGAGGTGCTAAAGGGTGCCTGTGTTCAGCCTCATCTCATCTGGAGACGAACTCAGAGGAACTTCTGGATTGAAACTCATGAATGGCAGTGATCAGATAGGAGTTTCCCATTGGTCCTGGGAGTATCCAGGACCTGGTCCTCAGTGCTGAGGAATTATCAAAGACAGAAAGAAAGATGGGTGCCTGCTGCTCCCAGCATGCAGCTCACTCTACAGAAGCTGCANCTACATCCGAACAGCACCTGTGCAAGGGACTCACTATGTGCTCTGCAGCTGGCCCTTGGGGACCTGGCTGCCACTGGAGGNACAGCCTTAGGTGACAGCAGGCAAGTGTGGATCAACTCTGTGGCTCCCTCATGAATATGCAAAGAGGAATCTTGAGGTCCATGGACAACAAGGGCCAAGGGGCTGAAGGGCCACTGGGAGGTAGGGCAGACTGAAGGCGAGATGTCGTGGCCTGACTGTCCAAGTCTCAAGTCATGTATTTTGTTTCCTTTTAAGAAATGCACATGCCTTGGACCTCTTGGATACTAAAACACTAAGGGAATAAATTTACCCAGGTGTACCACTGTGTGCCTGGAAACCATCACAGGCAGACTCCAGACGGGTGACAAGGCCAGTGCTACCATGGAGCTAGTCTAACTCAGAGACTTACGGGGTCAGCCTATTCTAGCCTGGCCTGGCCTGTGCAGGGGTGACTGCATTTCCAACACCACTTGTTCCTAGTATTTGTTTGGGAGTGCTCGGTTTGTTTTTAAGATTTGCTCCCCATGGCTTGGAGTTAAATTCCAGCTGAAATGTCACCCACAAGGGGGGGGATGGAGCTAAGGCTGCCAAAGGCATGGCAGTCACTCTGAAGCCTGACTCCTCATAAAGGGATTTCACTCCTCAATGCCCTGTGGCCACATCTGGGGCTCTATACATAGAAAACCAACAGCTCCCCTCATACCCACCACATGTCTTTCACCCTACCGCTACTTCCAAAGTTCAAACACTTTGCACACCTCTCCTCTCCCTCCCGTCTTCTCCAAGTACTCATAAAAGAATGAGGAGAGAACAGAAAGACTTTTTTACAAGACTGTGGCTCACAAGTCGGTGGCTAATGGGCTCAATTCAGCCCATAGGCATCTTTTCCTTTTGGCCAACAGAGTGTTTTTAAAGTTTTCACTATTAAGATGCCAATCCACAGGCCAATCATGCTCTAGACACCTGGGGATGCACTGTACCCTGATGCTTTGTACCCTGCCCAGAGGGTGGGTTTGAACCACCTGGATGGCCTCTGCCTATTGCCATCTGGATAGCCCAGGCTCTAGCCCAGGCACCCCTGCACATTGACAGTTTGTTCCAAAGTAGAAAGGGCAGAGAAAAGAGAAAGGAGATGGCTCATGGAACTGTCGCTTTATGCTCTGAGAGCCAGAGCCGGTTCGTGTCTGGGCCCTGCCAGGGACTGTGTGGCATGGGCTTGGACACACTGTCCAAGGAGCCTCAGTGTACATCAGAGAAAGCTCCATGTGAACACTCAAAAGTGTTNCTGTGAATTTAGGTAAAGACTGAAAGTGACAGTGTTCATGGGACCAGCAAGACAACCAGTCCCCAGACCTTTCCTGTTACTGGACCAGCTTTTGGGTTCTGTTCTTTCTTTCCTTGTTTAGGTCTGGGGAATTCTGGAGGACTAAGGGGTGGAAGTCTTCAAGTCATACACCTCATGATGGGATCTCAACTCTGTGCACAAAGAATGTGGCTCAGAAATCTGAGGATTCTCTTCATCCTTATCTTCACAGGGAGCCTCAGATGGCAGGATCTTTGCCCCATGGGATAGTGGAGCATTACAAAGCACTGTACAGTGCCGGTTATGAAGGCACAATCTCTAAGCAGGTGCCTTAGCAAGGGCCGGTGGGCTTGTTATATCACCACAAGTTCTCAGGCTGGAGCTAGACAACTGGTGTGAAAATATCTTTTTTCACAAAGTTCAAACAGGACTGAAGGCCTGTGGAGGAATAGCCAGGCCTTCTGCCATGGTGCTGGTGAAGCCCCAGACTCCATTTTGAGTTCTCTGGCACGTGCATCTGCAATGTGCGAGTGCTAGCTGGAGAGAGCAGGTGTGCAAGTGTGAGAACACTCACG
This sequence comes from Neotoma lepida, assembly GCA_001675575.1. Lineage (NCBI taxonomy): Eukaryota > Metazoa > Chordata > Mammalia > Rodentia > Cricetidae > Neotoma > Neotoma lepida. The sequence goes on along the minus strand of LZPO01005771.1, from coordinate 269,458 downwards.
TGCATCTGCGTCTCAAGAGCCNGNGAGAGCAGTGTGTGCGTGAACAGCCATGTGCCTCTGTGCCCTTGTGCTTCTACCTGGCATCCCAGGAACCACGGGTTGTCTAATAAATACAGACTCCAATCTGAGGCCCAGCAGCACCTCAGGTGAGAGAGGAAAGACACACAGATGGAGCTCCTTATATGGGCATGATCAGTTGGGGGGGCGGGGAGCCACTGTGGGGCTGGGTGGGCTTTGCTGAGGAAGGATGGAGGATGTATGCATGGAAGGCTGGTACAGGGAGGCTTCCCTCTGGCAGCTTGGAACTGTCAGGAGCAGAGTGAACATCACTATAAGAGACCGTGGCATGGGACAGGGAAGGAATGAGGACGGAGCCTTCTCCTACCTTAGCTGACAAGTGGAGGCTGAATGCAGGCCACTCAGCTTCTGGAGGTGGGCTGGGGCCCCGGCTACCTTCCTTTGCCTTGCAAGTTCCCCAAGCACTAAGCACTGTTTCAAGCTCATGTGTCTTGCCTCTGGCCTGGTGACAGGAATCCTTGGCAGTTCTACCAGTTCGGAANCCTGATCTGGACTACTGGGACAAATGGTACCTCTTGCCATCTTCACGGACACCTTCTCTCCCAGGTACAAGAGATGGGTAGATGGAAGTGACAGCGATCACCATGTATTAAAGGGACCCAAGTCCCAGCCCTACCTCTGCCCACCAATGGGGACTCCACTTAACTGAGCCTCAGTTTCTCCTTTTGTCCCACGACCCTGTGGGAGGTATTGAGGCACAGAACACTTGTGGGGTGGTCTATTTGGTCTCCCTGTCTGGTTCTGGGCTTCCTTAAGCTGATTCTCAGTTTCCTCTCAGAACTAAACTAGATCTTTTTGAAGGCTTTTCGGGTCCCATTCTTGTTTTACACTTGATTGGAACATTAGCAAGATCCCATATGTTTGCTCAAAAGTGAGGGCCTGACCCAGGTGACACTGTCACTGCCTCAGCTCCCTGGGACAAAGGGAGGAAGGGAGAGAAAGAAAAATAGTGAGGTAAGCCAGCTGTCAGCCCAGCAGAGGCTCAGAGAGGTAAAGGGTCTGAGGTCCCACAAGACAGCAGACCCTAGGGACACTGTCACGTGAAATGTTAGTTTGCTGTCATTGCTATATTCAGCCTCAGTTTAGACAGAGGTTCTTCTCTGCTATTCTGAGTTGGCAGGACAGACTGTGCAGAGAATAGAGGTTCCAGATGAATAAATTGTATCACCGGGCACCCCAGACTCAAACCCACCCTCAAGTCGCCCACNGGTTCCTCATTGCCTGTCCCTCCCCTAGCCCTTCCTCTGTCTTTCCCACAGTGAGTTCCGTCCCGACACCTTGTATGAACAAGTTGGCCTGCAGGTATAAGTTGGGCACTGCCACCATCCCCAGCACCTNGATGCCCAGCCACACTCTGTGCTCCCCACGGGTGGCAGGACTGTTTGAGAGGAAGCTCGGGTCTTGGCTGATGTCTGCAGGGTGTGCTGGTCCTTAGTGTAAGCATCAGTCCTTTCTGTAAGCCACTGTCTCTGTGGCTGGGACAGACTTGCCCAGAATCTAGTCATTGGGGTCCCAAGGGACAGTTGTGAAGTGCCCATGGCTGATGTCCAAAGTGATCTGAGCTTAGGCATGCCTCGGAAAACATATTCAGTTTGGTGGTTCCAGGGGCCAGGAGGACCAGGGGAGGGAGCCTCAGGCTTGTCCCTAGCCTGGGTCCGACAACCTTTTGATCCAGATAGCCATCAGAGGCACATTGCCATCAGCACCTGGATGACCTCTTACTTTAGGACAGCAGCTGTCCCAGGCAGTTCTCTTGGAGTCCTTTGATTAAGAAAAGAACCGTTGACACTGCAGTAGCTCCGTGGAAATGGAGGCAAGAGACCAGGGTGTGTCCCCGAAGTGTAGTCCTCTTGAGGGGAACCTCAGGGGAAGCTTGTGCCATGACCACCAGTGAGCCTTGTAGATATTAGAGAAGTGGGGTGCACTAGAGGCTGGGCATCCTCAAGGTGGCCACTATCAATTTCAAAGACAGCTTTGAGATACCTGACAGGGCCCCAGGGCAGAGGGGGGTGTTCTGTGCAGAGGTGGAAGGTAGCCTGTGGTGCATTGTGGGTAATCTGCTCTGGTTCACAGAGAAGAAGAAGGTATTTACATGGGTGCTGGGAAGCAACCAAAGCCAGCTCTCCTTTGCAGGGTTTCTGCCGTGGCTGAAACCCACAGATGGTCAGACAGTCAGGAGGACTGGCAGGCTGGGCTTGGCTGCAATGGTCTTCAGAACAGCAGAGACCCTGTCACCACTGGCAGAAGCTTGTCAATTGACTCTTGAAATGGATAAGAATCCAGAAGTCCAACAGCCCTGCCTGGATCCCAGGCAGGCAAANATGGAGGGAGGGTGCTTCAAGTGTGTGTGGGATGGGGTGGGAGACGGAACTGTTGGGCCCCTCTGTCNGTCTGGGGGATTGGGAAGCTGTCAACCTCAATGATAAGCGTTGTAAGAATTGGTACCCACATGGCTCTGAGGGTCAGTGGCGGTCATAGGCGGTGGCTGCGGCAGGTGGAGCAGCTCCTCGGGCTGCAGCGCTGTAATAGTATGGGGAGCCTGGAAGAGACAAGAGGGCACTGGGGTCAAACTGGGGGTCCCCTGTCCACCAAATCCAAACCATCCCTGACCATTCTCCCATATAGCCTAACTGGGGGCGGAGCTGTGGGGTTTTCTTCACAGACCCAGACATGTCTCAGTAAAAGGCCTTGACCAGGTGGATTTGCTCCCCTGGGCCTCAGTTGTTTTCATCTTTAAAAAGGGGTCACAGTGGGGCAAATGTGAGGGTACACTGACATGAGGGTGTGATAGTGCTGTGGGATGGTCACTTTCTTCAGAGGACTTACACCTGTTAACGCTCAGGGAGGAACTATGATTGTCCCTGCTTTAGGGATNAGGGACACTTGCCAAAGCCATTTGGCTAGCATGCAATAGGGTAGGAGGACACTTTAGCGTCTGGACTCCCTTCTACACTCAGCTTCATAGGCTGGTCCATTCTTGCTCCTGACTCAGGAAGACGGTATAGCCTCAGGCACTGATAGTATGGTACCTCCCCTTGCTGTGCCAGGAGGCCCAGGCAAGCATCTCACACCCAAGAATTCCCGAAGACATTCTCCTGCTGCCTCCAAGGTCACCTCCTCACTCCAGCCCTGACTCTCTCCTCTGTGGGATGGGACAGCAACAGGGTGGGGATGGGGTTCAGGTCTGGAGAGTGNACAAGAATATGAAAATCATAGGGGCTGCCCTCACAAAGGGTCCACAAGGGGCAGGAGGCAAAAGGAATGGCTCTCTAGAAGCCCTGTGGTGAGGCTTCCAACTCCCTCCCACAGCTCTGTTCACCCCTCAGGGCTTAGCCTGCCTGGGTGGCAGCCCTGGCTGAGGGTTTGATTTACCACAGAAAATGAAAACATCAGCTCACAAAGCACTCTGTCTTCTTGGTGCCCATTAGACCTCCACTAGAATAAACTTGTCCTTCCTTCTGTCATTTTTCCCTCTCTAATTCACATTATCATCAATTTACCTCGTGACACAGTCATTCCAGGCTGGCTCAGGGCTGGTTCCCTCCCTAATCCCTTTACATCGGCCACAGGCGCCCCTATTCTAATCCTAATTGACCATGGCCTGCTTTTCTGCTGCCGGCCCTGCCAGCTCTGCTTGCCTCTGCTNCTGCCTCACCAGCCTGGAGGATCCCACAGGATGGGGGGACCCGCAGGATGAGGTGCTGAGGGGAGCTGTCAGTCCTCACCCTGANTGTGTTGGTAAAGGAGGCTTCAGCCAGGCCAGCTAGGGTACCTGAGGGGCCTGTGCAAGGCTGTGTCTGAGTCAGAAGAGTGAGCTGTGATGTGTGTCTTCAGGGGCTCACCTGAGCCTGAGGAAACACAGGACAGGTCACCACATTCCTGGCCTCTTTCACCCTAAATCAGAGAAATCATCAGACTGGGTCTTTCCAGGCTGAACCATGGAATTTGTTTGGCCAAACCACTGAAAAGTCTGTGGCAGGGCCTGTGTGATGGGAGCATGGGAGCAGACTGGAGCTATTTGCAAGGCTTGTGGTCAGGTGAGCCATGCGTCTTCATCTACATGCGAGCAGGATCCCTATGGATTCAGAGCACCATGCCTCAGGAGCTTCATGTTCAGGGCCTGAGTGAGAGGCTACCATGGTAACCATCCTCATTTTATCCCTGAGCCAANTGAGGCCCAGGCTGGTGGNTGGCCTGACGGATCCAGGTTATGGACTTCAGCCATGTCTCATGTTTGCAGGCCCCACGTGATTTATACTCCTCTGTGTTGGCGCTTTTCCTGTGGCACAGGCCTGCCTCTGACTAGTCCTCCAGCTTCCCTTGCGGCTCAGGCGTTTTACCTGAGGGCTGCCTACTAGACTCTCTTGTGTTGGACATTGATGGGGAAGGAAGCAACTTAAGGAAGTGGGCTGGGGGACTCCATTCACTAGGAACAGGTGTCAAAGGCCTCCATGTCTGAAAGGTGGCCGGGAACAGCTTCCCNTGCTGTCGAGCACCTAGGGAAAGCTGCATCGTGGCATAATTGGTGNGTGCCAGCTGGTAGCAATGGGAGGACTTACAGCAGAGCAGCCCCACCGTGCAACTGGGTGTATTCCTGGCTCNTGTCCCATGCCCATCTATTGAGTCTGCCTGGAGAGTCTGGGAACCTCTGCTGTCCTTTACTAAATAGGTTTCTGCTTAAATTAGCCAGAGTGGATTCTGTTGTTTGCAATTATAAGTCATTAACCTGGCTCTCAAAACCAGCCTGCTGTCNTCATCACACACAAGGCTTGAGTGCTGAGGGCTCTCCCCTGTTTCTCCAGAGGTCTAAGGTCTCCTTCCAACTGTAGCTGTCCAGCCTGAATTAGGGAGCTTGAGAGAATCCCACCACACACTGCNTAAGGATACAGGCTCTGGAGTCAAGGTGACACCTTGTCTATCACCTGCCTGTGTGTGATCTGGGGTGAATGAGTCTGCCTTTCTGAGCCTCACTTCTCCTCTGGATCTCGGAGATATTACGATGGTTCCCATAGGGCTTTGGAAAGCATAAAATGAGACCCAGGTGAAGCATTTCCCCCGTGCCTAGTAAGATTGCAGATAATCTTCTTCTTCTTCCCTGTTTCTCTAGTCCTCCTAAAAATCCTCAGCACCTAGCACAGGTACATCTGCTCGAGGCTTCCTCACCCCCAACCCATGAGATCACTGGACAAAGTCTGGCATTATGGGCTGTGAATTGGCTTTTACTTAGACTTGAGCAGGAAAGCCTCAGGTCCCCACCCCCACCCCTTTGGACATGTCAGTGCCCTGCAATCTGTTCCCAACTTCTCANCCTGGTCCAAAGTCCCTCATTTCTGCATATTCTACAACCACCCCAACTCTTATACCACCCCTGGGCAGTTTCATCCCTGCTGCTGTGCCCCTAAGTCCCCAGAAGTGAGTGTGACTGTTAATCTCTGGGATGTCTTGTGAAAAGCACAAAATGGTGACTCCTCTTGGTAGGGCTTTGTGCCACCCATGGGCTGGATTTCTGCCCTTCTTGTGATCCCTAGGCCATGAAGTCAGGCCTGGGTCAGTGGCCTTAGAAAGCCATTCCCACAGGCCCNAGACCTCCTCTGAGACACACTCCCTGTGAGTCTCCGTGTAGAACTGGGACCAGGGAGTCTTTTGTAAGGCAGGCTGGAACTCTCCCTCACATGGAGCATCAATTGCCAGAGCTCCTATTTCATCCACANTTGCGCATGACACATCAGAATGCTTGGAGTAGTCCAGGGTCCCAAGGGCATATTCCACACCCAGCTCAGGTGGTAGTGAGGAATGTGGCACCCGTACCATGCTCTGTCTTAATAAAACCAGACTGGGGAAGGAGTCAGGCTGAGACTTTACAGGCCTAGGGGCTGGCAATAATTAAGGATCCGGGGAATTAGCATGCTCTCACTGAAGGAGGCCTTGCTGATGTGGACAGATAGGCCAGAGCATCTCAAAAGCTCCTCCACTCTCCTTTCACTGCTCCAAGTAGAACATCATTAGCTGACTGTAGGGGTGAGATCAGTATTGTAACCTGCAAGCTGATTGGGTGGTTCTACCTGCTAAGGGGTGATGTTTGCATCCAGGACCTCTGTTTCAAGTTACTTCCACTTTGGTGGATACTCATCTGCTGGTTTCATGTAGATTTAGGTTAACAAAACAAATGGCTCTTCTTGAACCTTGGAGGGCAAAGTTAGTCCTGCTTGGGGTGTAAGTGTGTGTGTGTGTGTGTGTGTGTGTGTGTGTGTGTGTGTGTGTATGTCTCTGTGTACAAATATACTGTTGATATTCACAGACCAGGCTGTTCCAGCCGTGGACATTCTGCCAATTTGAGTCTTGGATAAAGGTTAGGCACCAGCTGAGCCCTACACAGCATGCCTTGGCAGGCCACAGGGCAGCTGGTTCCTAATAGAGCTGGCACCAGTTGTGCCCATAGCAGACATCATTAATCAATCACTGGGCCTCAGAGCCCTTAGCAAGACAGTTTTCCAGGCAGCCAGCACCAATCAATCCAAGTTTGTATTTTCAGTGCCTTTTATTTAGAGAATTTGCACTATATTTAATAGTTCTTAAGAAATATGTTACTCACGGGCAAGCACTTTTTCCTACCTTTTCTTTCTCACATTCCCGCCCTCTTGGGCTGCAGTGGCATTAANTGCCCTAAGACCACCATAACAGCCCCTATATTCCACATTCATGGGGCAAAATTCCCATCTCACCCCAGTTGATCAGACCTTGAGAGGGACCCTGGTCCAATGAGGAAGCCAAGGAAGGCATCCAAGGACCCAGGGACCCATAGGATAGTACTCACCAAGCAGTCCTGGGTTAGGGAACCTCCATGAATCATTGTAGGAGGAATACTGAGGGTGGCTGTAGGGACTCCCAGAAAATTCACTCCCTGCAGGAGATGGGAAGAGAGACAAATAGGAGACAAATGTTAAATCAGGTTCAGAAAAGGCTGTGGGTTCAAGCCAGCTTAAATACTGAATATCGAAGGTGCTTGTCTCCTCCGTGAGCTTCAGGTACTTGTGGTAACAATTATNGCACATCGGGGCTATATCCTCATGCAGTGAGCTGTCTATTTCACCCCAAAGCACCCTGTATGAACGGGAATAGAAGTCACAGNGTCATCATGTGCAGGCTGGGATCTCATTTGGTACACCTTCCTAAGTTCAATCCTAGCCTGCTGGTCGGTTGGCACTGACTGAGGCTCCTAAGGGACTCTAGTGTGGGTTGGTTCCATTCCCCATGACCTCAGCTCTAGTGTGGCTTCTCTGTGCTGTGAATTCAGAGTGANTGTGCCAAGGGCAGCCGGCTGGACAAGGACATGAGACACAGGGCCACCCCGTGTGTCTGGAGAATGCAGACAGCACTCTGCTGACATGACGGGGCAGGCTAAATGCTTATGAAATACAAAAGAGTGAGTGGGCTGGGGTCTTCTAGGCACTGGGGAGGGCAGTTGTTCATGTTGTGGGCCTGCTCAGGCTGGCACTGTGAGGTGCACGTGGGTGAAGGGAGGGTTGGGTGGGCCCAGATCCAGCAACCTAAAGAGCTAAGCACCCACCCCTGGCTGTTCCCTGGGTTTGCAGTAGCCCCAAGGGAGTCTTTTCTGTCAGCTAGGCCAGGACACAGCTTCAAATCCTGTCCCCACACTCTNGTAGCAGCACACTCTGCCCATTTCCTCCTCCCTCTCCCTATAGCTGGGGCCCCAGAGGGCAGACTGGGTTCTCCAGCCTCCGCACTGAGTGTCTGAGAGCCCGGCGTGTCTAGCAGAGGCTTTGGAGTAGGGCATGCAAAGCCAGTGGGGCATTGAATGGTTCTCTTAAACCCCAGGTAAGGCCCTCCCCTGTTGGAGATGACAGGAGTTACATGGTCCTGAGAGACAACCTGCGGCCAAGCATGACTCCATGATCCCCCTAAAGGGAACGCACAGAGGCCAAAGGGCAAGAGGCTTCGGAGGAGGCCAGTCCTCCTCCCACCTCATAGGCAAGCACAGGGAGAGTGTGTACACACACACACACACACACACACACACACACACACACTCCTGCTCAGGCCTCTCCTGGGGCCACTCCCAGCCTGACAGGCTGAGCCTTCCAATTCTCTGTTTTTTATGCCTCAGTGGTCAGGGTGTCAGGTTCCGGCATAGAGAGGGAGAGAGTGGTGACAGTGCTGGGCCGCATAGCCCAGCCTCGGCATATCCATCAGCGCTACAGTGCCTCCTCCTCCCCCTCCTCTCCCTCTTTCTCCTCTTCCTCTTCCTCCTCCTCCTCTTTGAGAAACAGGTTGGGGGGATTGTGGTTGGAGGGAAGCCTGGCTAGGTGGACACACTGTCCCCAAGGCTCTGACACCATAAACTGCCCATCAGAGGTACATCCTGATAGTGCTGTGCCTGGTCTATCTCTGAGTAGCACCATTGCTGATACTGCCAGGCCACTTCTTCCAGGAAGCCTCTTTGAGCTNCAGACCAAATGGGCAAGTCTCAGGGCCACTCAGCTGGAGTGAGTTGGCATGGACCCCTGGAGGCCTTTGAAGGTGCATAAGCAACTTCCAAACCCACCAGAAGGTGAGCCTAAGCCAGCACCACCACGTTCTTCCANCTATGTGGNTTCCAGGAGGCNCCCTTTCCTGTTCCTCCACTGGCACACAGAGTTTCCTGCATGATCNTCTAGCGTCTCATTGGCCTTGGGTGNAGTCCCCACAGCGTGGGAGAGTCTGGTCCTGCCAGTCTGTGCCCTGCCTGCTCCCCACATATCATCCTGTTTCCAGCAGACAGGGTGCCCAGTAGTTTATTGGTATCCCCATGGCACAGAGTCCCCGAGGCTCTCTCCTACCCCCTTTCTGGGTCCCCTGCAGGAGAGGCCCTCCCTGGATGCTTCCTGTGATCAGCCCGTCCTTCTGTCCTGCCACGGTTTATTCCACAGAGCTTATCACATCCCAACCTGTCTTGTTCACCATGCTCATCTTGTTAATTATCTGTCTCTTCCACGAGGCTGATAACTCCTTGGGGACCGAGTTTTGTCTGTTTGTGTCTCGATCCCAAGCTTCATCATCAGGCTTGGCGTCCATCTAGCACGCATGGATGACTAATTGTTAAGTGAGTGACTGAGTGAGGGAATGAAACTCCTAGGTCAACCAGGGACACATTACCGAGTGGACCTCTAACTTGGACAATGGCCACCACTACTTCCGTTATTAGTTTCCACAGCCAGGGACATGCTGTGGCACCTGCTGTGGGCTAAGATTGAAAGCAATTTCTGATTCATTGTCCACCACAGCATCCCGGGCTCAGGGGGAAACCAGCCCACCAGGACCCCCACCTGGTGTGCTCAGCGTCATGGTGAGGTGGACACCTGGGTCCTTGTCCTCTGACATGCCCTGTTAGACTAGTACATTCTTGGTAAGGGGAGCTTGGCCATCTCAGGGACATGAGGCTGACCTAGAGGCTCTCNAGCCACCTGTTGGGGACTCTGCAATGGTGCCTGATTATGTAGAAAGCTAAGGGTCTTACGACCAGGGAAGCTATCCACAGGTCTGGTCCACGCAGTCCCAAAGCTGGTTGTGGGACAGCAGACTGACCTGGTGGACACCACAGTCCTTGATCAATTTGACACAAGGGTGAAGATGTGGGGCCAGGCTTCATGGGTTCAAATCCTGAGCCTGCCTTTTCAAAGTTCTGGAACTCTCGATGGGTCACTCAACTCCTCTGCCTCAGCTCCTTCTCTGACAAGTTAGGGCAGTTTCAAAGCTCATGTGGTACTCGTGGAGTGTTCAGAGGAGGCTCAACATCTACCAGCCATGGTGACATGCTCCTCCATCAGTCACCAAGCCCTCCTCCACATCCAGGATCTCACTGAACCTCCCAGGCACCCGTGATGCTCATGATACTGACAAAACTGCATTTCAGATGTGAAATGTTCTTACTCAGGCCAGAATACAACGCCAAGGCCAGGTTCCTGTCTCCTGGCCCTGAACTTGCTTGCCTTTAAGACATTGTTTTCCCACCCTGGACCTCTGTTTGCAGACCAAATGTTTTCAGCCTTCCTAATGCTGTGACCCTTTAATACAGTTCCTCATGTGGTGACCCCCAGCCATAAAATTACCTTGTTGCTAATTCATAGCTATAATTTTACTGTTATGAACTGTAATATAAATATCTGATATTTATATATACATTTATATCCGAAATGAGACCCCAAAGGGGTCAGGACCCATAGATTGAGAACCACTGCTATAGACCCTTCCTGGATCCACTCAGCAGCTATGGGGCTCCAACATCCTTACCACCTATGGGACTCTAACATCCTTACAACCATCCTGACACTGAGGATTTTTTTGCTGGAACTTCACAAAAGCAGCTTGTAAAAGCAAGGTATATTTAGCTTAGAGTCCTGGTGCACATTCTGGGCCCACTGAAGGGTTACTGAGCCCAGCCTTACAGATGGGTAGAATGCCAACANCAGAGGGAGGCAGGGACTCGGGGTCAAGCTGAAAGCTGGAGCTGAGGCTTNAGGCCAGCCAGTGTATGACGTGAGGTGGTGAGGCCTTCCAAGAAGCCCCAGCACGAGGCAGCTGCAGAGCAGGGTATGTGAGGGTCAGGATAGAAGGGTTTTCTTTATCACACCCCTAGCTGTGGAAGTTAATATGGAAGTAGTGGTGGCCACAGCAAAGGGAACTGCCATCCACAGGTATGAAATTCTTCTCCAGAGCAGGCTTTCCAGGAGTAGGAAACCCACGTCCCTGCTTCCAGCTTTTGCTGGGGCTTCCAGAGGTGAAGCCTGCAGGCCCAAGGTCAAAGGTCACACAATGAAACACCTTCCCTTGTGAACTTGCCCAGTGAAAAAGACTGCCCCACCTNGGGGCTCCTTGTTTCTTTCTACTGATTCATACTCTGGGGACCTCTCAAAGCTGTGAACNNCCTTAAGTCCTAGCTTTTATTTCTTTTTAATAAGGAAGTTCTGTAAGGCCCAAGTGAGGGGTGAGTTTGTGTCCTGATAGCTGTCACTCAGTCTGGGGGACCTCCATCCAGGAGATACCAAGCACGTGTAAGACCCAAAATTAACCTGTAAGCCCCACCCAAGAACCAGGCAACTTTCTGGAATGCTGGGAGTTGTAGTTCTTAAAAAAATTAACAAAGCCTCATGGGAAAGTATGGTGGCCTATGGGTTTTGTCCATAGAAGCCCCAAACAAAGTGTGTCTCAGGGCCACACAGCTGGGTTATTTCCAGGAGNGGTCCTGACCAAATTCTATCTTGGTCAATATTTAATATTTTAATAATGCTTGCTTCAAATTTGGCCCCAAATGGTGGNACTGGTTTTTCTCCAGTGATCTCAGGATTAACACTTGTTGGCTCTCCTTCAAGGCTTNTCCTAGAGTTGGACACATGGAATCACCTAAGAACTCTCCAAAAGAAACCAGTGCCATGGTCTTCTCCATCCTGGCCAGGGAAGTGGCCCNATGGCGGGGAACCATGTGGACNCAGGCCTGTAGTTAGCAGGCAAGCTGGCCCCACATGGTGCCATGGGAGCGCCTGGGAGGACTCAGGCTGCAGCACTCCTGAGGAGGGCTGAGAGCTTGCTCAACCGTCAGCCCTTCTCCTCAATGTCTGTGTGGCCTTGGGCAAGTGACTGAACCTTCCTGAGCAGTCTTCTCATCTCCGATACGGACTAAAGAAAACGTTATTCANGGTTTGAATGTGCCCACACAAGAGTCAAGTTGACGGTCATTTCCATTAAGAAGCATTAAGAGGGTGGAAGTCTGATCTGACATTTGGAGCTTTGGGGAAGTAATTAAAGATAGCAGAGGCCATGGGCAAGGGGTATCAACACCGTGGAACTGTGGCTTTATGAGCAGAGAAGCCTGAACTGGGGGTTCTGTGGTCATCTGAGGTCCTGAACCACCTCCAAACTCACTAGGGTCCCCATTAGCATGAAGAACTTCACCAGATATAGCTACCTGACTGAACTTCCCAGTCCTCAGGGCCNTGAGCTGAATCAACCCTTACTCTCTGTAAACTACAGTCTGTGGCATTCGGTTACAGCACCAGAGAATGGACTAAGGTGAGCACCTGCATCACAGGACCAGAGAGAAGGGGTGACACGATGTTACTGGAAGGAAAATGGAAAAAAGCCCCTCTAACAAATTGGAACCAGGCTCTACTANGATTCACAGCTTTCACTGAGTTCTTAGATACGCAAAAGGAAGCCAAGATCTGGGTTTAGAGGTGAAAATAGAGAGAGCGGAGGGGCTGTGCCTGAGAAAATGGAAGGGCCTGTTTGGAGGGACTTGAAGATGCAAATGGCCCCACATGGAATGTGTGTGAGTGTAGTGTGTGTGTGTGTGCATGTGCATGGGTGTGTATGTGTGAACACTTGAAGATTGCAAATCCTAGANCTAGTTTTAAGGTGTCCTGGTAGGGGTGAAAGTCACCCCCTGTTCATCTCCCATGCATTCACAAAGCTTGCCATTCACTGCTGTGGTTTGCACATGGATGCCACCTCCAAAATTCATGGAGAAAATTGGATGTCATGTGACTATTTTGACTATTTTGGTCTTTATGAGGTGATGAGGTCATTCAGAGAGACTTAGGTTCTTCTCAGGAGAGTGGGCTGTAGAAAGTAAACCCAAACTTTGCTGAGTATCTCTTGTGTGTGCCCTTATCCTTCACCTTTCTTCCACATTATCATGTCCTGGCTAGATGCCACTGCTATGCCCTTACACTTTCCAGCCTCCAGAACAGTGAGCCGAGATAAACTTCTCTTCCTTATAAATGACCCAGCCTCGGGTATTTTGTTATAGCAATAGAAAACATCCCAAGACAACATCCTAAGACTAGAGTTGGTGTTTTCCCCAGACATGGAAGTCAGAGGCGATACCTGGGTGCCATCTTTGTGTAACCAATGAAGCTACGAGGAAGTCATGTGGTCAAAGGACAGTGTAGACCATAGAGTCACAGGGCAGTCAAAGGACAGTGTAGACCATAGAGTCACAGGGCAGTGTGGGAGAGAAGCCTGGGAATGTTGCAAAACTCTGAAGGACATTGTAGTTTTCTACAAGGTGGCAAACAAGGGTCTGATTCCATCTTGCTATTAGTTGAGGTGCTAAAGGAGAGCATCCAGAAAGGAGGCACCTTGTGAACCACGGTGGGCAGGAGTTGGCCAGTGGTGACTCAGGATGGGATTCTAGCTGTATCAACAGGTCAGAGAGCAGCAACCCCAGACCATGCCCTGGGCATGCTGCAGCCTGCTGTTGCCTAGAGACACTACCATGGAGAAGAAGGTAGAAGATGGTCTTTAGGGCGCTGGAAAGATGACTCAGCTGGAAAGAGTGCTTGCTCTTCCAGAGGACCAGAGNTCAGTTCCCAGCACCCACATCAGACAGTTCACAACCACCTGTAACCGCAGCTCCTGTAGATTCTTCTAACTTCTGAGGACACCCACACACATATACATACACAGATACAGATACACAGACANGCATATAAATGAAAACAAAATCTTTTTAAAAGAAAAGAAAATGACCTGTGATGTCCCAGGGACCCAGGCTACACCACCTGCAGGCTGTGTGGCCATGGGCATATGGATTTACTCCCTCAAGCTCAGTTTCTTCCTCTCTAAGTAGCAGGGAAGGGAAGTCTCAACTTCCTAAGCTTGTGGAGAAGGTCAAGTGGCATCATGGTTATAAATGATCTTTGCAGACCCCAGTTGGAGGCAGTGGGGCTGGATTTCAACCTTCTTTTCATGACTGTTAGAGAAAACTCCAGGCAGGGGAGAAGGGAGCCCACCCCCCACCCCCGATCCCCTCCCCCAGCACAGCAGTCCCTAGAACTTCAGAGGACCTCCTTTCTATAGTCCCCTACCTCAGGCTTGTCTGTGCTGTATCTCTCCACCACTCTATCCGTCACTTATCATTTTTGCATTTTTAGGTAAGTTATCAACATCAGTACATTTTCTCTTAAGTATTCCAGTGTGCATATCACGTACTAAAGCTCATAATTGATGTAATGAACACATTTTCCCTTTAGATATAAAGTTTACATGTAATGAAACCAATAAATATAAGTGTACAATGCTTTCATTTGACAAATGCATGGACCATGTTACCCAACCTTAGATCTGGCAAGTTCTAGAATGTTAGTATCACCCTACAGAGAATGATGAGAACCCAGCTGTGTGGATATAACATCAGATGCTCTCAGGTTAGCAGTGATGACCCGGGCTCTAGTCACTGAAGGAGGCTCCTGATGGCCACCAGAGCCCCCATTGATGTCACTAAGCAGACTATGTTGGGGAAGGGTTCTTCTCTTAGAAGTTTAAGGAATGTAACTACAAGTTGAGCCTGCTGGTACAGGCCTGTCATCCCAGCCACTGTGGAGGCTGAGAAACAAGAGNATGACAAGTTCAGGGTCTATACCACAGAGAGAGTTCAAGGCCAGTCTGTGCAACATANTGACAGTCTGTCTCAAAACAGAAAGTAAGAAGACGACTAAATGTGGGAGGGCTAGAGTGCTTGTCTGGCATGTGCAATGCCTAGATTTGGATCCCAGTACTGTCAAAAACAAACAAAAACCAAAATCCAAANGAAAACAAACAAAACAGAACATTTAGGATAGATGTGGGATTCCCCCCAAACATCACAGCCTTCCAAATCCAGATGCATCAAATACAAAAGTGAAACTCTCACGACGATCAAGTTTAGAGGGGACTGTGATAAAATGTTCTGATGCAGCTGCCTGGGAAACCCGGGGTTCCAACGTCATAGGTGTTTCGTTTTCCCCTTCCCTCAAAACCCAGAGATGGCAAGAAAGTCAAAGTTTCCGAAAATTCTCAGAAGTGACAGGCAAACAGGCTCCGCATAGCTCTTAATTAACCCAAAACGACACCTGCCAGATGATGGGGATTTGCGAGCTCGCTGGGGGCCGACCTGTCTGCAGATGGTGGGCTCCCACCTCCGCTCCAGACCTTGGCCGGCTGCAATTAACATATGGAAAGTCTTTCAAAGTGACTTCGCAGTCAACTTCTGTTTCTGAAGGAGTCAAACTGGGCTGGGAGAGAAAATCTTTGTGGAGGAGGAGGAAGAGGAGGAGGAAGGAGAAGAGAACTGAAAGGGGCTAAGGTTACCTCAGCTCCTCCCAGTGGTNTTGTGGAACCACATGACAGGCGGTGAATCAGGAATCCGCAGGTACCTGGGCTGTTGCCATTCGGTACTGTCTGTGACCACAGTGATCAAAATGAGGACAGGACAGACACAGCCAGNCTATGCATTATTATGTTATTTAATATACATATTACATATAGACAGGATATATACATATATGCATACCCATGTATGAATATACAGCAATATGCACAACATATACCTAGGTATGTCTGTCTGCATATGTGTGTATTTGACAGAGCTCTGTCAGAGTCTCTCTGAGAGACCCATTAACAACTTATTTCTCACCAAGCCTCAGTTTTCTTACCTGTGAAGGTGGCACATATGCAAATGACTTCTAAGAGGCTTCTCTTTCCCATCTTCCCTGAATCCAGCCTCCACCTGGCCCTTCCCAGGCCAAGGGTTGCTTGCCCTCCCTCTCCACAGCAAGACCTTCCTGGGCTCCCAACAGGGAGGCAAAAACCCAAGCTCAGGAAAGGTCAGCCTGTCAACGCGGACAGCCCTGCATGGTGCGCATCGATCCACCACCGGGAAAAACCTCCTCTCCTACCAGCTCAGGCTTTCCTTCAGAAATGCCGAGGAAGAGAAAAACCAAGAGAGAGGGTGGCCATGAGGAGAGAATGCACAATGGATTCTTGTCTGTTGCTGGTGGCCCATGGCAGTGCTGGAGAGCTACAGAGACCTGGGTGAGCACAGGCCTGAGCACTGATTCTGCTACTGGTCAGCCAAAGGCAGTCATGTGACCTCCTGGCCCCATTNTTTTGTGCTCTGCTTCCTATGTCTACGCTTAAAACCTGCAGATTCTTCAGGGACTCAGGGCTGCATTGTAGCACCCCCACCTTAGGCCATGGCACACCCAGACTCTACCCTGTGATGCTCCATTGAATGCAAGAAGGGAGCTTCCAGCTGCACAGTCCTATTGACATTGACAAAGACTGATGAATAACTGTGTTTTAAAGGCATAAATGTGCATTAGCCATAGACCAAGCAATGTAGGTCTATTGTCTTGTCCCCCGAGGCTTATTTCCCCTCTCTCTTTGACATGCTTGTCCCAGGAGGCATTTCCATTTGAGATCATTGGTTACGCTGTAGCACATTTTCAACAGTTCTGGTCCATATAAATCTGCTTTCTTACTGAGTCTCATTCCAAAATTCTGATCCATTATGCTCCAGTTTAAGCAAACAATGAGCAAGACATCACACATGACTTTCTTCTACTTCCCATGGTGCCAGATAACACCAGATTTTTATGGGCAAGGGAACCTGGAACTCCGCCATGCCTCAACAGGATGTGCCCACAGGCTTCCCACTTATGAGGATGAACTCCCAAGACACCTCATGCAGGCTAGTCAAGGCCCTTCAGGATCTGCTTACAATGGACCTTCCAGCCACACTTCACTGCCCCTTGCCACATGCCATGTTCCAAGTTCCCTCCCTACTGTCATTTCCCATGCATGGTCCGTCTCCATCTGAATGTGCCATTTTCTTCAACCCAAGCTCTGCCTTCCTTTCANCTTCATGTCCTATTCCCAACTCATCAAGACCCAGCTCAAATGCCACCTCCTCCAGGAAGCCCTTCTGGACAACCCTCCCTAGTGAGAGAGTTCTGCCTCTGTCCCCAGCCCTGGGTCCATCACTGTACTTTCTGGCCAGACTCAGGGCCNCTGTGAACTGCTTTGGTCTTCCCTGCCACTGAGTGTGGCTCCTCCAGGCTGACTCTGGCCACCAACAGACCCCTCCAGCCCTAACACAGGGCCCTGCCCATATCATCAATGCTGACTGTGGGCACTGAGTGTGGCCTACAGTGGTCACAAAATATTCCTAGGAGTCCCCATGCCCCAGGTTCCACAGCTCAGATNGAATGACACTGAGGTGTTGTCTGTCACTCACTATAGATAACTAACTTAAAGAGAAAACAGGTTTNCTTTGACTCGTTTTGAGGTTTCAAACCCATTGGTTTGAAGTTTGTAAGGGGGCAGCCTATCATGGCGGAAGACATGACACAGAGAAGCTGCTCACCTCACAGCCAGGAAATGGAAAGGAAAAAAGAGGAAAGATCTGTGCCTAGAATCCCCCTCAATGTCTCAATGACTTAAAGAACTCCCATAGGCCCCCACCTCTTACAGGTTCCATTACCTGTCAATAGCACTAGGCTGGGGCCTTTAACACAAGGGTCTTAGGGATCCTTCCAGATCTACACTATAGTAGTTACCAAGAAAACCCACCCACATATCCATGAAGGTGTCTAATGGTCTCATGAGGTCCATATTGGACTCATTGTGCTCACTGTGAGAACACACTCAGGGCAGCTTATGAGTTGGAAAGAAAGAGTAAAATGGTTCTTCTGACCCTTGAAGTCCCAAGACTCCTCCTGCACCTCAGACACGAACTTAGGGAAACTCACCTGCCATCTCTGAAGTGTGGCTACATCTTTAGTGTTAGGGTCACATACTAGTGATAGACTTGATTTTGTCAAATCCATCTCATTCAGCATTCACAGTGGCCTTTCTCCCAGAGGTCAACACCCTCGGTAGAAGGAGCCCAGGTCCCAGACCTGTGAGAACTTCTGTATCAAAGGCACATGGATGTCAGCAGAGAGCCAAAAAGGTTCAGGAGCAGCGTGGAAGCTGAGAATCGTTTTGACTAAGAGAGCCAGGAGATGGCTGTTGTCTGGGTCTCAGAGGACATTGGAACCTCATCATTTACTTGCTTCCAAAATTCATCCCTGTCCACCTGCCAGTCCAGGCAACATTCTGAAGCATCAGAAAGCATGAAGGGAGGCCCATCTCCTCCCNCTATGCATTATTATGTTATTTAATATACATATTACATATAGACAGGATATATACATATATGCATACCCATGTATGAATATACAGCAATATGCACAACATATACCTAGGTATGTCTGTCTGCATATGTGTGTATTTGACAGAGCTCTGTCAGAGTCTCTCTGAGAGACCCATTAACAACTTATTTCTCACCAAGCCTCAGTTTTCTTACCTGTGAAGGTGGCACATATGCAAATGACTTCTAAGAGGCTTCTCTTTCCCATCTTCCCTGAATCCAGCCTCCACCTGGCCCTTCCCAGGCCAAGGGTTGCTTGCCCTCCCTCTCCACAGCAAGACCTTCCTGGGCTCCCAACAGGGAGGCAAAAACCCAAGCTCAGGAAAGGTCAGCCTGTCAACGCGGACAGCCCTGCATGGTGCGCATCGATCCACCACCGGGAAAAACCTCCTCTCCTACCAGCTCAGGCTTTCCTTCAGAAATGCCGAGGAAGAGAAAAACCAAGAGAGAGGGTGGCCATGAGGAGAGAATGCACAATGGATTCTTGTCTGTTGCTGGTGGCCCATGGCAGTGCTGGAGAGCTACAGAGACCTGGGTGAGCACAGGCCTGAGCACTGATTCTGCTACTGGTCAGCCAAAGGCAGTCATGTGACCTCCTGGCCCCATTNTTTTGTGCTCTGCTTCCTATGTCTACGCTTAAAACCTGCAGATTCTTCAGGGACTCAGGGCTGCATTGTAGCACCCCCACCTTAGGCCATGGCACACCCAGACTCTACCCTGTGATGCTCCATTGAATGCAAGAAGGGAGCTTCCAGCTGCACAGTCCTATTGACATTGACAAAGACTGATGAATAACTGTGTTTTAAAGGCATAAATGTGCATTAGCCATAGACCAAGCAATGTAGGTCTATTGTCTTGTCCCCCGAGGCTTATTTCCCCTCTCTCTTTGACATGCTTGTCCCAGGAGGCATTTCCATTTGAGATCATTGGTTACGCTGTAGCACATTTTCAACAGTTCTGGTCCATATAAATCTGCTTTCTTACTGAGTCTCATTCCAAAATTCTGATCCATTATGCTCCAGTTTAAGCAAACAATGAGCAAGACATCACACATGACTTTCTTCTACTTCCCATGGTGCCAGATAACACCAGATTTTTATGGGCAAGGGAACCTGGAACTCCGCCATGCCTCAACAGGATGTGCCCACAGGCTTCCCACTTATGAGGATGAACTCCCAAGACACCTCATGCAGGCTAGTCAAGGCCCTTCAGGATCTGCTTACAATGGACCTTCCAGCCACACTTCACTGCCCCTTGCCACATGCCATGTTCCAAGTTCCCTCCCTACTGTCATTTCCCATGCATGGTCCGTCTCCATCTGAATGTGCCATTTTCTTCAACCCAAGCTCTGCCTTCCTTTCAGCTTCATGTCCTATTCCCAACTCATCAAGACCCAGCTCAAATGCCACCTCCTCCAGGAAGCCCTTCTGGACAACCCTCCCTAGTGAGAGAGTTCTGCCTCTGTCCCCAGCCCTGGGTCCATCACTGTACTTTCTGGCCAGACTCAGGGCCACTGTGAACTGCTTTGGTCTTCCCTGCCACTGAGTGTGGCTCCTCCAGGCTGACTCTGGCCACCAACAGACCCCTCCAGCCCTAATACAGGGCCCTGCCCATATCATCAATGCTGACTGTGGGCACTGAGTGTGGCCTACAGTGGTCACAAAATATTCCTAGGAGTCCCCATGCCCCAGGTTCCACAGCTCAGATNGAATGACACTGAGGTGTTGTCTGTCACTCACTATAGATAACTAACTTAAAGAGAAAACAGGTTTNCTTTGACTCGTTTTGAGGTTTCAAACCCATTGGTTTGAAGTTTGTAAGGGGGCAGCCTATCATGGCGGAAGACATGACACAGAGAAGCTGCTCACCTCACAGCCAGGAAATGGAAAGGAAAAAAGAGGAAAGATCTGTGCCTAGAATCCCCCTCAATGTCTCAATGACTTAAAGAACTCCCATAGGCCCCCACCTCTTACAGGTTCCATTACCTGTCAATAGCACTAGGCTGGGGCCTTTAACACAAGGGTCTTAGGGATCCTTCCAGATCTACACTATAGTAGTTACCAAGAAAACCCACCCACATATCCATGAAGGTGTCTAATGGTCTCATGAGGTCCATATTGGACTCATTGTGCTCACTGTGAGAACACACTCAGGGCAGCTTATGAGTTGGAAAGAAAGAGTAAAATGGTTCTTCTGACCCTTGAAGTCCCAAGACTCCTCCTGCACCTCAGACATGAACTTAGGGAAACTCACCTGCCATCTCTGAAGTGTGGCTACATCTTTACTGTTAGGGTCACATACTAGTGATAGACTTGATTTTGTCAAATCCATCTCATTCAGCATTCACAGTGGCCTTTCTCCCAGAGGTCAACACCCTCGGTAGAAGGAGCCCAGGTCCCAGACCTGTGAGAACTTCTGTATCAAAGGCACATGGATGTCAGCAGAGAGCCAAAAAGGTTCAGGAGCAGCGTGGAAGCTGAGAATTGTTTTGACTAAGAGAGCCAGGAGATGGCTGTTGTCTGGGTCTCAGAGGACATTGGAACCTCATCATTTACTTGCTTCCAAAATTCATCCCTGTCCACCTGCCAGTCCAGGCAACATTCTGAAGCATCAGAAAGCATGAAGGGAGGCCCATC
Source organism: Neotoma lepida (assembly GCA_001675575.1). NCBI lineage: Eukaryota > Metazoa > Chordata > Mammalia > Rodentia > Cricetidae > Neotoma > Neotoma lepida. The sequence continues at coordinate 248,737 of LZPO01005771.1, read as the reverse complement.
TCCTCCCNGTCATGGGGCCAGTTCAGCAGGATGTTGGATGCCTCCTGTAAGGCCCATGTGATAAAGACTTAGCGCCCAGGGTAGTGTTCCTGAGTGGGGCTGTGGGTCTTTCAGGGGTGGACTAGTGGGAGGNCTTTAACTCTCCGAGGGTGAGTGTCTGGTCCCTTCCTCTCTCTGCTTCCTTATTCACCGTGTCACTGTTTACCGCAATGCACATGCCACCCCTGCCACAGGCTCAGACCAGCGAGACTGTCNNGTCTTGAACTTGAATCTCCATAACTACTGAACTCGGATAAAACCTCTTTCCTAGGTGAGTAGCCTGTCTCGGGCATTTGTTTGTTTGTTTGCTTGTTTGTTTGTTTCTGTGGGGAATCCANGGTGGGGTACACACTTGGCAAACAGTGGGCCACACCCCTGCTCTTCTCTCAACACCGAATCACAGCAGCTGCAGGGATTGGACCCTCCTTGGCAAACCCGGGAACAGGGCAGCTCTGCGCTGCAGCATGGGTTTAGAATTAATGACAGAAAGGTGTGCAGTTTTCTGCACAGGCTAAGAGCATAGTGGCTGCCACTCTGTTAGTAGTTGGAAGGCTGCCACCAGGCCTGGCCAATGCCCACTGGCACTTACTTGAATGGCACTGGAAAAGTCACTGTAACTGAATCTGAGGGGCTGCACTGTTGTTATCCCAGCACTCATGGGGCCAAATAATATTGACACACTTGAAAGTTCTTTGTGAATTAAAAAGTGTGACACAAATGTAAGGGGCTATTTGATATTAAACTCAATGCTTTGTATGACTGATTGAAAAAANAACATGTTAGAGATTTTTATTCTCTGTGTTAAAAGATATATTTCAGATGGTTATCATAAAAACCCACAACTGGTCAAAGCACAGAAAATGAGTGTCTGTGGAGTATTCAGCCACAAATGAGATGTCTACACCACATTCTCTCCCTCCAAAGCTCAGTGACCATCTCAGGAGAGGGGACAGAAAGCTTCTAAGAGCCAGAGGTCAGGGAGNATTGGAACAAGACAGCATCTTCTAGACATGACAGGAACACTGCACCTCAAACTCACGGCAGCTGTGGTGCCTGCACAAGACCCACACAAGACCAAGCTAGTCAGCAGTCTAGNATGGAGGAGGAGGGGCTCACAAGCTCTGTCCCCTAGCTAAGGAGCTGTGCACAGCTGACTGCTTCTGGGAGAAGAGTNGGTTTTCTTGAAGGGTGTGGCCCCTGGTGGGTCTGCACTGCTCTGATAGCCCCACACCTATGAGTATACGAATTGGACTTGGTGGGTTATTAAAAACAAAAGGAAGAAGAAGACATGAAGTTGGGAAGGGGTGAGGAGTGGAGGGTGCATCTGGGAGGGAAGAGGGGTAAATAGGATCAAAATACTTCGTATGTAAGCATTAAATTCTCAAAGAACTAACAAAATATAATATTAAAATACATTTCGGATGTTTCTCTCATGTCTCAACAAGTGTCTAAAATTCTTGATTGTGAGGAAAACCTCAATCAATCTAGGAACTAGGCCTCCTGATCACATGTCTCTTCCAGCCTGCCCCCTCCAGATTATCTTTGCCTGTTTCCCACAGTGGGCAACAGTAAGGTAGACACAAGATGAGACTACTGTCTGGGCTTTCTGCCCCTGGGTAATACTCCCGGGACCCGCACCCTGGGCCAGTGACTCTGCTTGCTTAATGATACCCCAACCCCCATCCTTTTAACATGTTCTCTTTGTTTATTTGTTTGCGTTTCAAAAACAGACCATTTCCTCCAGGCTGACTTTTGTAAAGACTTTCTCCCTGGCCCCTATCATTGAGATCCTGGTCCCTATCACCAGCTCCCAGTCTCAAAAAATTGTCCCAGGCCACTCCAAGTCACAGACCTTCTAATATCCCAGCACATTCCAAGGGCCTATAGGGATTCCATTCAGCCTGGTGCCAGCCCAGTGCCAGCCCAAAGCAGCTGTACCTTCTTGTGGCCTTGACTTGGCCTGTCCCTCAAAGCAGCCGTGGGTCTGGGAGCCAGCAGTCCCCTCTGCTGGTGAGGCTGGGCTTTCCTTGAGCATCCTGGGCTGACTAATGAGATGGAGGGGAAGGTGTCATACCTTGCTGGGAAGTCACAGTGCTAGTCCCGACCTGCACTGCCTGCCATCAAATTTTAATGCTGCTGCTGACATATTTATGGAATGCCTCCCCAAGTGTTTGCGAGGAGACCAGACAAGATTTACCTCTGCAATTACTACTGCGATGTGTGGCTTCACTGTGGGCTAGGAACTCCAAAGCCCAGAGCCCCACCGCACCCCGAGGAACACACTCAATTTTGCACACCTTTCCTGCCCCCAGCATGCAGGGGTAGGACTGGGAAATAGAGATGAATCAGATACGGTTCCTGCCCACGGAGAGCCCACAGTCTGCAGGAGGGGGCTGTACACACATAAATTACCTTCCTCTGAGGTGGCTGGGACCGATGTGCTGAGACAGGTACCAGAGACAAGCTGGGGCTTGGGGGTGTGTGTGGGAAGGTGAGGGGAGGCTTATTTCTTTCCTCAGAGTTAGGGTTTAAAAGGAAGCCAGAGATCAGAGCCTTCGGAGCCTTCAGCTGCTGTGGCTCTCCTGGTTTCTTCCTTGCAAGAAGGGGCTCCAAGGCTCCCATCCATCCCATGCTGGCCTCACGAAGTCACAACCCCCCTTTTCTACAGTGCTACATCCTTGCACAATCTTTTGGGTTCTCCTTTCTTAAAGGAGGTAGTGGGATGCACCCACTTCTTGCTGTTCACCCTTCCTCACTGTGTCAACAATTGCATTCTTAGACTCTGCCCTCCAGCTCCCCCTGCAGAGCTGCCCAGGGCAGGAGTAATGTTCAGTGATGGGGGTCAGGGGGTTGGGGTGGGCTGCGCAGCATAGGCTGCACAGTCATCTACAGAGCCCTGGAACTTTAGACACACCTCAGACTGAGTTATCTGAGGCCTTTAATCCCAGCACTCAGGAGGCAGAAGCAGGTGGATCGTTGTGAGTTCCAGATCAGCTAGAGCTACATAGTTTAACACNGTCTCAAAACAACAACAAACAAAGTAAAACAATAACAAAACCTCACCAGTCTAGCTTATTTGAACCTGGGCAGAGCCAGCTCTCAGGATACATTGAGTTTGAAAAAGAGGGAGCAAGGACTGGTCCTCAAAGGGGCAGGGCTGGCCTCCAGCAGGGAGTTGTTTCTGTAGATTCTTGAATTAGTAAGCTACAGAGTTGGCCACCTTCTGCTCAGGAGATGTCCCTCTGGCTATGCCCAATGGAGTTGGAGGTACGCTGGGCAACACTGTAGAGTTTCCCAGCATCCTGAGGCCTAAGGGTCCAGGCCTCTGAAATGGGCTCCTCAGAGGTCAATCGCTAAGAAGGCTGTCCCCAGCTATGTAGGAGGCCTCCAGTCATACTTTGGGGCCGCCATTCTTCAGAGTGTTTGGTAAGGTACAGGCACTGTGAAGGCAGCTGAATTTGCACCACACCCTGGCTAGAACATATATGCAGGTACTTGGCATGGTCCTGTCTCCACTACAAAACTCATTAAATCGAAGCCCTTCCCCAGCCTGGGCCTCAGTTTCCCCAGGAACATAGTGAGCAGGTCCACCTTGAAGTTGGCTGTCCTGATGGAAAGCTTTCTTCTTCTAAATGTCTTTTAAAAACATTGATCTATGTATGTATGATGTATGTGTGTATGTATGTATGTATTTGTGTACATGTTGAAGTTGGAGGACAACTTCTGGGGGTTGGTTTTCTCCTTCTACTATGTGGGTTCCAGGGATGGAGCTCAGTCATGAGCCTTGGCAGCAGGTGCCTTGACACTCTGACCATCTTATCTGTTTGAGAACTATTCCTTCTTAAATACTACTGACACTTCACCTATGTGTCCTCTGTGACTACCCCACAGACTTGCCTGAGGCAGCTTTGGGGGCAGGAAGCACAGGGGGATGGGGGGGATACCTTGGTGACCAAGAGGAGAAGAACGGAGATGTTTCCTTCCTAGGAGAAGGAATGCAGAGCAGGTGGAGAAGCCCCCCCAGGGGTGCTGGGGAGACCTGACAGGTGCCCACCGTGAGGCCAGGTCACCATTTCACCCCTGTGTTCATATTCCAGGCACACGAGGGTGTCTGAGCTCGACGTGGAGCCATGGGCCTGAGCAGACCAGACANCAGTCCTGGCCTTTTGGCGCTTACACTCTGGGGAAACAATCACACCATGAAGCCAGAGCGTAGAAACAGAGCACACAGTGTGCTAAACAGTGCTGTGCAAGGAGGGGACACAACGTAGGAATAGAATAGTCACAGCTGAGGGGGAAGTGAGATTTTTAGACAGAGTGCCTGGGGATGCCTTCCCTGTGACCAGCCAACTGAACATGGTGGGAAGAGCGAGGAAACAGAATGTGCAAAGGCCTTGAGGTGCGAGTGTGGGCAGAGGAGCAAGGNGCCCTGTATGGCTGGAGAAGTAAGAGGGAGGGAGGGAAGAGACAGGAGAGAAGTGGCCAAAGGGTCATGGGGACTCTGGCATCCACACCTCAAAGGAGACTATGAGCTGGCTTGGGATCACTGGAGCAGCTATTAGAAGTGGTCTGGAAGCTGGGAGTGGTGGCACATGCCTTTAATCCCAGTGCTTGGGAGGCAGAGGCAGGCGGGTCTCTGTGAGTTGGAGGCCAGCCTGGGCTACATAGCAAGTTTTGGCAGGCCAGTACCCAGTGTCATAGTTAGGGTTTCTATTGCTGTGAGGAGACACCATGACCACCGCAACTCTTACAAAGGAAAACATTAAATTGGGGCTGGCTTATAGTTCATAGGTTTAGTCCATTGTCATTATGGCAGGAAGCAAGGTGGCACNCAGGCAGACANGGTGCTGGAGAGGAGCTGAGAGTTCTACATCAGGACTGGCAGGCAGCAGGAACAGTCAGGGAGGCTTGGCCTGGCTTGAGCTTCTGAAACCTCAAGGCCCNCCTCCAATGGCACACTTCCCCCAACAAGCTCACACCCACTCCAACAAGGCCACACCTCCTAATCATTTCAAATAGTGCCACTCNCTATGAACCTATGGGGGCCATGTTCACTCAAACCATCACACCCTGCCTCAATGAGATAAAATAAAATAAAGGTCTGTAGGAACAATGCTGGCAGTGAGGAGACACGGGGAAGCCATCACAGACATTCACGCAAGACTGATCTTTCCAAAGGGTGAAAATCTCTGGTCCTTGGGGCCATATGCCACAAGGCTGGGGAGGGCCAGGCCACATGCTATGCAAGCAGATGGTCACTGGCCAAATTTAAGACCAAGCGTGATGGTGGGCGGCTGAGTAGACAGAAAATACCCTGGTCTAGTCCTGGCTGTGCTTGGCCAGCCCTGTCCTCTNGTTGAGTCTGTGACANGAGCAGTGCCAGATGTGACTCCAAGGTTGTGGTGAGGATTCTGGCAGAGAATAGAAGTGGAAACTGAATAAACCGTGTGTGCATGTGTGTGTGTGTGTGTGTGTGTGTGTGTGTGTGTTATCTCACCACACACAGGAGTGTAGGGAGAGAGGCATCTCACTTGTCCACTAGGGGGAGCCCTGCAACCCTTTCTCCAGCAGAAATTAAATTGGCAAGCCTCTTGCCCAACTCACGCAGAGAATTTCAGAAGTTCCCAGCAGCTCTCGGGGTGGAAACAGATGTGCCCCTGAGATGTTGCCATAGTGCCAGGGGTTCTGTGGTTGGCACGACATGAGAGGTTGCTATACAGAACCCAAGGTTCCTCCAGTGTCTTCCCATGACCCCCACAAAATCCAACCAGAATAAGTGGGGAAGGAAAGCTGTAGGGAGAAGAAAGCTGCCCCAGGCACTGAAGGGAGCATCCTGGTGGCCAAGCACCNTCTGCACGCCTCCTGGGTGGATCTCCAGCTTATTTAAAGTGGGTCAAACGGTCCACGAGCAGGCACCTTGTTTCAGGCTCTGTGCTGAGTGTGAAGCAGCCTTGTGAGGCAGCAGGAGTTCAGGCTCATGACCTGCTGCCTGTCCCCCAGAGAGTCAGGAGAAGNAGGGCTTTGAATTTCTTAGGGTCTCTCTTACCTCTTCGTTTATCTGAAGGTTTAAAAGGCCCAGTGAGGGCTGGAGAGATGGCTCAGCCACTAAGAGCACTGATTGCTTTCCAGAGGACCAGGTTTGGTTCCCAGCACCCACACNGCATGTCACATCTGTCTGTAACTCCAGATCCAGGGCATCTGGTACCATCTCTAGCCTAGGAATGACTGTGTTGCTTACTGAACAAGGACAGCCAGAGGACTGGCAAGGTGATTTGGGNATTAAAATCCAGCCTGCTTTCCACTCACCAAACTCTGAGTTCTGGCACGAGTTCTGCCTGCTCAGGAGAAGGAATTGGGTCCTAAGAAACAGCTGAGACTAACCCTGGGAGACTGGAATAAGCCATGGTCACATGCCAGGTAGAGGGTGTTTTCTCTTCAAAGAACTCTGAGGGAGAGTCCATGATGGAGTATTTGCCTTGGGTTCCACCCTCAGCACCACAAAAAACTGAAAGAGAAATGTACAAGAGTTCAAGGCTAGCCTGGGCAACAGAATCAGCCTCCTCCACAAGAAAAGGGCTCTGTGAGACTACAGGGTTTTATCTCAGTACTTCAATCACAAGGGGGAAGNCTGCCCCAGCTCTATCCTCCGTGNAATGGGGTAGCACCCACCTGACCTCCAGATGGACAGTGAAAGGTCAAGGGCTGAGGGGTGGGAAGGGTCAACAAANGGACAGTGCATGGAAGGTCTCAGTTAATTTCGCTGCCTCTACCATGCACGGCCTTCACCTCCTCACAAGNAGAACAAAAAGATGGCGCCACTGAGAAGGTGTCAACTGCAAGCCTGGATAGAAGCAGAGCTCCCTCAGAGGCCAGTAATCCTGGAATAAGGAGTTGACCCANCTTCCTTCACATGTACAGAGAGAGAGAGAGTACTCCCAGAGTCCCACGGGGTCACTTGGAGCCTATCAGCTAGGACTGGACCCTGGTCAGGGGACACCTCTCCATTCCCACGTTGCCCCATATGCTCAAGCCAGCCAAGGCTGGTGGGCCTGAGCATGGGCCAGCCTCCCCCACAGCCCACCCGCTAGCCTGCCTCGGGCCAGCATGGTGGCAGGCCCTGCTTGCTCCCTAGGGATTCTNCCGCCAGGCCTGATGGCGCTAGCAGAGGGAGGGAGGCCGCCAAGCTGTCAGTCTGGAGGTGCCCCTCAGAGCTCCTCCTGGCTGGAGCAAGGAGGGTGGGCCAGCTCTGGAGCTGGGCTGTCAGGGCCTTCACAGAGACGAGGCCGGAGAGGCCTGCCTGACAGCTCGCCCACCGAATTAGGACCATTTGCATGCTAATTTCTAGTGCTCCGACGGGCTGGCAGGCTGGCTGGGGTGTGTGGAGTGTGCAGAGAGGCGCACACCTCCCAGCCCGCCTGCGAAGGAACAATGCTTGACTGATCTAGCGGCGTTAACGAGCAAATTATGGTAATTTTGTTATTACAAATGCATAGAAATTTCCAAAGCAGGCAGCCATTCAGGGTGCCTCCCTTGCTCCTCCCCGCTCCTAAATATAGAGCCTCCTGTTTGTACACACAGGTCAGGCCCTGCTTCTGGACTGAGGTTTCCAGGAACCAGCCTTCCCTTGGAGCCCTCCCATCATGAATGGGACTGGAGCTGGTCACCAGTCAGGCACNTATCCCTGTGGGCAGGCCAGCCTCCAGATCTTGTGTCCTCCCAACCTCGCCCTCTTTGTATCTTCTTTGCCTCCTGGGCCTATCATTCCAGCAAAGCCACTCCCAAACACCATGTTCAAGTTGGCTTCCCTCCATTCTGAACATGAAACCCAGGCACTTCTCCTCATAGAAGCTCTTAGCGCTTAAGAATCATTTGGTCATGTCTGTGCCCACACTGTGAACTGGGCTCAGCAACGAGGAAGAGCCTTGATTACCTGAGGAATAAATGAGTAGAGTGTAGGTGAAGGAAGACAGCCAGAACCTAGCTCACAAATGAAGACCCCACCCAGCTGGCTCCGTGGCAGCGGAATGAAGCCAAGCCATTTCCGGAATTTACTTGCCAGCTGGCAACCATGCCTGGTGTTTCTAATTGTCCACTGTAGAAACAGCAACTTGCTGGTGTTTCTAATGATCATTTTGGTTGGAAGTGCATTTCTGGAAGGATGCTTTGGGATGCATCCAGAGAGGCACTGTTTCCTGGCATGATCCCAGTTCCTAGCTGGAATGGGGAGGGGTGTGGCCACTCCAGGAGCAGGGCTGGGCACCAAGGCTGTGAAGTCACCTCACAAGGGCGGGGTGGTCATATGTCAGCATTACAAGGAATGTTGGCAACCCTCATGCTCTGTGATCGGGATTTCCAGGCAGCCTGATGTGGCTGAAATCCACCTTGGAAGTTAGTGAAGAATAAACCCTCAATTACAGGAAGCCTGCTATGAGGAAGGTCTGCTTCTGGAGACTGGGGAAGCAAGGACTGTCTTGCTAGGAGGCAAAGGCCTAACNTAGAGTGCAGACTTAGTGACTGCAGGCCATGGGTTATGGTCTGAGTTTTCTGTTTGCCTGATTTTCTGGTTGGGTTATCCCTTCCAGAGGGTCTGAACCCAGAGAAAGAACACAATCATTGTATTTTGTCCAGCTACCTGACTAGGGTGAAAAGCAGAGCTTTTCCAGAGCTTTTTCACCACACACACGCAGTGCTTCAGGTTCCAGGCCCTACTCTGCTGGCCTGGGGAGGACACCATCTATATCCACTAGGTCAGAGCAGGAAGGGCTCTCAGAGCTGGCCAGGCCTACAGGCCCCAGCAGGAGCAAGATGGAGGGCAAGTGGGGTAGGGTTTTTCACACACTTATTAGAAGCTCTGGTGCCTGGGAGTATTCCGGAAACTCCAAGTCTGTGTGTGGGTGGGAGGCAAGATGCTTCCTTTCCTTGCTTCCGGGAAGGACTGAGGTGACTGGGGACATGAAGGCAG
>LZPO01005771.1:211237-230123 GCA_001675575.1 Neotoma lepida | reverse complement strand
AACGGGGAGGCTTTCTGGGAGGGCCATCAAGGTGGTCTCACTATCACCAGCTGTAACTGAGACCAGGACCCAGGGTTACTACAACAATCCCCTTCTGAAAAGCCAGANTTGGGGGCTTAGAGAGCCCATTTGCTAGGGGCCAAGTTCATTAGCAGCTCCATGCAGCCCACTAATTTCTTTGGGTCCCAGGTATTTAGAGACATGGGGTTACACCCTCGAGCTAGCCCATCTGACAGAGCTGTTCTGTATGAGCACAGAGAAAGAAGTTTGCCTGTTGCTACAGAAGTACTATATAAAGGTGAAGAGTTGTTCTGGAATGTGGTCTGTGACCTCAACTGCTAGAGGCTGGAAAATGAGGAACCCAAGGGTGTGGTGGTGGCAGTGCGTGCCNCACCACCTCTGTTAGCCTGTGCACTGCATTTCTCCGGCACCTGCCACAGGGCCATCCTTGCAAGAGGAAAGGCAAGCTTTTGCAGTACCACCTGGCAGGCCTCCCTGGTGTTGGCAAGGCCCAGGACAAGAGTGCTCACCGAGGCCATTTCCCATATGTCTCATATTTAAAAGGCATAAATCAAGCTAACAAACCGTTAAATGAAATATGCTCCGTCCTCCTACCTTGTTAAATACACTGCACATACAACTAGGCCAGGATGGAATTTCCAGTTCTGGGGCTCCTTGATATTCTCTGCCAGGGTGTGCAGTGTGGGAAACCCCACTTGCCTGTGCCCTAACCTGGTCTACTTGTTGCCATGAGCATGCCTGCGTGCACACACACACACATACACACACACACACACACATACACCTGTGAATGAATCCTCATATACCTTACACTCAAGCTCATTCAAGTCCCCACCAAGAGCTCATCATCGGGGGTTCACAAACAGCCCATTAGGGCACCTTCAAGAGTACATCCCTGAGGTAGGACCAGAAGGAACTTAGCTCCACCGGGGTGGGCCTCCAGAGTGGAGAAAGGATCTCCTTGGCTCTGTGGACTCACTCTGGTCCACGGGATGGATGGAGAGGGGGAAACAGAGGGCATCCTTTAAGGAACGGAGATCTCTGTTCTCAGTGTCAAAACTGACATTTCACTGGTGCAGGGACAGAGTTTAAGGTTTTACTGGTGTTCAGTATAGTCCAAGTGGCAAACTCAGTAGTTAACAACCTATNGGTGGTGAAAACACACTGTGCTTATGCTCAAGGGATAAGGCCATCAAGTACACCTTAGGAGGCTTCTATATGGTTCATGTTCCTCAGATAGAGGAATGAAAAAGAAGTTGGGGGAGGGAAGGAAGGCTAGGAGGAGACCCCCAACTGGCTGGCCCTGCACTCTTGGTTCTGCACCCCCATGGGTTCTGGCACCCAGTGTGGCTGACCAGGGAGTTTTTAAGTGTCAGGCAAGGACCCAGCCTCTGATATTCCCAGTGTAGCCACTGCTAGCCTGGCCCCACTGCAGACCCAGCTGCAGAAGAGGCTGAGTCGACGTCTGCTGATTTATTCAGGTTGATTTCTCTGAAGCATGGAGGTCACCTGGGCTGCTTTGGGGCAGAGCGTGCCCTCCCACAACAACCCCATCTGCTGCCTGCTGTGGAGATGAGGACAGTGCAAACTCACCAGGCACCATCCCTGTCAGCGTTGGTGCAGAGTAGCTGCCCTGTCCAGCGGGGGGGACGTGCGGAGGGTACCCGGGGAGGGTCGTGCTTGCCAAGTCGCGGCCTGAAGAATCAAAGCAACAGATCACAGGGTGAGCATCTCTGCAGCTTGCTGCTCGGCCACAGCTCCCTGGACATCCTACACATTTGTCACTTCTGGATGCTGAACACCAGCATGCTCTACTCCCCATGTCACTCATGCATGCTCACACCACACACACACACACACACACACACACACACCAGTTATCCTGACTCTACTTGGCAAGGAACAAGCTAGAACTGTGGTCTATCTCTGAGACATCAGAACCCCTCAGGGAGGTGAGACAATGGCAGTGCCACATAACAGGCTGTGTACTCCTCAAGTGTGGGTGACTTAGACTGCTCCACTTGCACCCTGTGGCTTCTGATTGGTTTTCAGCATCCAGTCCCCTCTCCTCCAGCCACATACAATTGCCTACCATTGCCTTCAAAGTCAGGCTCACCCACCTCCCTCTTCCATTCCCAACAGCCTATGGCNGGAGCACCTCCCATCTTCCAGCTCCATATCTGGCCTTGTAGTGCATTTTCCCTCCCAAGACCCAGAGCTGGTCCTTTATTCGGTGAACATGCAGGGCACTTCTCCCAACATCAATACTGCCCTGCTTCTGGCACATGGAGGGGAAGGCCCTCTCAAGTGAAGACTCCCAGCTCTTTGAGGGCAGGGATGACTTCATGCCCATCACCATGGCCCCGCTGGAGAAGTGGGAATCCATTAGGAGTCTTTTACTCTGCTCAAGAAGAGTACTGAGAACTCTCCTTGGCCAGCCCAAGTTGACACTTTGGAGATGACAAAACAGACCTTAAGTGGAAGAAGGGGAGCAAGTGGCTCAGGTCTCATGGGGACCCATGGCAGAGCTGGTACCTTGCAGCACATAGTAGGCATTTTATGAGTAAGTCCATAGGGTAACCAAACATCCAAGAGGCTTGTGGAAAGGAATCTCAGGGTAGCAGAATGCTGTAAGCAAGGAAAGAGTAACTGTGTCCCTGTCTGTCCCTTCAGGAAGGAGCAGGGCCTGTGGCCCTTCGAACCCTCCTGCAGGTTATATACGACAGGGAGACCACTTGATATGACGCGGAAGCCAGACCTTGAGAAAGCACTTCCCTTACTAGACCCTGAAGGACAAAGCTGTCCTAGNGGAGAGAAGTGACAGCTAACCCTAAAAAGGTAAGTGATGGGAAATGGGAAGTGATGGAAAAGGATGTAGATTTGGGACTAAGGTGTGGACACTGAGGATAGGGAGGGGGAGGGGAAGTCATAAGGGACCTGTGGGCTAGCTGATGAGTGACTGCTGATCACACAGAGACAAGATGAGTCCCAGAGCACTTGCTACTCTTTCCTACAAACCAGCAGACACAAGGAGGGACTCTGAGCCCAGCCCTACNAGGAGGTAGCCAGAGGAGGGCCATCACTGACCAATATCCCCCTAAAGAACCGAAGCCAGTATGTAGTGTGAGAACATGAGCATGTCCTGAGTGCCCCACAGCCCTTCTAGTGCCATCAGTCGGTGACCATCCTGGAAGCTGCTTCAACTCACAGTCTGCCAACCTTCCAGAACTTTAAGAACTCCAGACAGCCCCCAAAAGGAGTCCCCTGCCTGCCCCTGCTCATCACTTCCCTGGCTTTGGGCTGGACACCCTGGCTCAGGTGTCTTTACATGAGATATTGGAGTTGAGCAAACACCCCAAGATTAACTCTGGGAGTCCCTCATCCTCGGCATGAACTGTACCCAGNCAATCCTTTCAAGGAGGGCCAAGATGAAACCGAAAACTCAAGCTTGCAGGACTGGAGGCCACTGAGGAGGTTTGCCCTTTTAGGCTTCCCGTGCCTCTCTGCAAAGGTCTGAGCTCCAAGTCAAGTCTTTGTACCCCAAGGTCAAAAGGGCACAAGGCTAAAATATTTTAGTGAAAGAAGCCACTCTGCTGGGGAAGCAAGGGTCTTGGGGGTCCGTGCAGCCCTCTCCACTCCTGTTCAAGGAGAGACTCAAGAGGGGACCCTGGAGGCTCTTGACATTTTGCAGATGGAAAACAGGCCTGGTGGAGGAAAGGGAGAAACTGGCTCAGGGTCCACAGGGACTGTGGCAGAGCAGACACCTCAGCCCAGTGCCTACCCCAGCCCACTTTACAGAGTCAGTGACCAGAGATGGGGGTGCNGGAGAGCTTGACNATGTCTCAGGAAGTGGAATGGGCACCAGTCAGACTGCTCGACACAGGGCCGAGTTGACAGTAGCCAGTCTGTGAGACAGCCAAAGTCAGGGGCTGCTTTGGTGAGGGGCATCTCTGTCAGTCGTGGGAGCATCTCCACCAACTTAGGCAGCATCTCCCACCCTGTCCCTGACTCCAGGTTCCCACCTAATGATAACAATTGCAAGCAAAGAACACTTGCAAAGTAATTATGAAGCACAAGGCTCTTGCCAAGGATTTTGAGAAGGTTAACGCCTCNAGCCCTCAACAACCCGAGGAGCTGAGGTATTGATAAGGTTCCTTTCTTACAGGAAAGGAGATGTTCCCAGTGAGCCAGTGCCTACGTCCTCATGGCTAGNCAATCGGTCCATGACACTACCTTGCTATGGGACTGTCTGTACTCCTGGCCATGATTCCTGAGGTTCCATCTCTCAGCTGGGACAGTGTCACCATTACTTATCCGCTCCATCTTCCAGAAGGAAATTTGACTACATAGATTTTTTTTTTAATAGTGAACATGTTTTTCTGAGGGTTAAGACAAAAAAGAGGTACCAAACATGTCTCCTGGAAGATGGAGGGTGCTGAGTGCTCATGCACTCCCCAGTTGTCCGGGACGGAGACCAGGCCACAAGAAGAACAAGGTGTACCCATGGGAACTCAGAGAATCTGAGCAAGGCTTGGCCTGGACTCCAGGGCACCTGCCTCCTGGGATCCAGCTCATTCTTCAACAAGTGTCTGCCCTTTGGGTCGTGTTTGGTCAACAGTTTTTGCTGTTNGTACATACACTTTAAAACCTTGATCCTTCAAGCAAAGGTTCAGAAAATCAGAACCTTGGCAAAGAGCTCGACTCAGAAGGCCAGATGAAAAAGCAATAAAAGAAACTTGGGGAAAAGGAGAAGGAATCAATAAATAAAAGGGGAAATAAAAAGACAGGCGCAACCCTAAGTACAACCAGGAGCTGGTATTTGAAAATGAAGTGACGTNTATAGCCAGACCACCCTGAACAGGCATGGTCTCGTCTGAAAAGACCAATAAAACAGATANAAGTCAAGATTTTNNAAAAAATCCCAAAGAATTATCAAGATAAATGGGCCCAAGCTACTGCCAAGTGCCTTGTCTAGGTCCATGGTCNGTTGCAGCTGGGGACTNAGTTGATGTCTGTGGCCTGTGTCACCTCAGGGGCTATAAGAACCATGTGTGATGAAATCAGAGGGCCGTGCTGAGCCAACCCCACCCTTCGCTGGCCCTGGGAAAGCTGGTCCTGCCTTGGCCCTGACCTTCATGGGAGAGCTGGNCCCTGCACTCGGGAGAGATGGCCTACTGCTCACCACAGGTGAAGGAGATCTGACCCTGATGGCATGGGCATAGGTGAGCTGGCTCTGCCCCCTCNCCTGAGGCCCCAGTGGCCTGCACTGACCAGCTCAGCTACCACCTAGGCCCACAGTCAGGCCTTGGGTTGGCCCATCCTAACATCTACCCCATCTAGGACCTGCTGGAGCTCATGAAGGGACTGGTCCTGTGGAAAGATGCCCACAGGATCTCCATGATTTGAAGTGGCCTCGGGATATCCCAGAGGAGCTCCAGTGAGGATCCAGTGATGATAGTGTACCAGAAACCAGAGGCCTTGAACCAGACCAGTGACTCATTGCAATGAACATTTGCTAGTAAAGATGATTGGACAAAAGGGTTTACTGTGACACACCGCTCCCAATGCCACCAGGATGAATGAAGAGGTGCTGGATAGGTGGGAAAGATGGAGAAGAGAAGAGGTTTTTTTCTTTTGTTTTGTTCTTGTTTTCGTTTGTTTGTTTTGTTTTGGTTTGGTTTGATTTTTTAAAATTTTCTTTTTTGGGGGCACTGCAGCAACAAGGGGAGGATATGGGGGGACTGGGGGGTAAGCAGAATTAGGGTGCATGTGAAATTCCCAAAGAATCAATAAAGAAATTATGTTAAAATTTAAAAAAGATAAAGAATGAACAAAGATATAACTAAAATCATAGAAAAAATAATATTTATAAAGAGGAATATGTACTGCATACNCATAAATATGAAATTCTCAACAAAAGGTTTGATTTTCTAGGAAAACATAAATTACCATAATTAATACAAGAGCAGTTAGAAAATACCAGTAGTCTTGGAGAAGTAGAACTTGTCTATTGAAAATGTCTCTATTAAAAATAAGGGCTTTGTCCACTTAGCTTCCTCAGGAAGTTTTTATTTGTTCTTGTTCTAAATCTTCANGGGATATTCTTATGTTGTTAAATGGTCTAGTTTATAAACCAAGAGAGTCTTTCTAGTTCATTCCACCAACCTGGCCTAATTGTGATGTAGGCACTTAACAGACATGGCAGAAAAATTAAGAATTAAAGGCTAGCATCACGACTCATTCATATGGTACCAAGTTGTTTCATTCTTGCTTCTACCAACAATGATAGCAAACGTCCACTGTCACACTGAGTGAGCAGCGCTGGGGAAGCAGTGATATGCTGTGACCAACTCATATGCTATGAGCTTCCTTCCAGGTATGTAAGGANGGTTCAATAGCAAAATATTGGCTAGAGCTTCCTATCACTATAAAAAAACTGTCTGACTGTGTGCAAGAGATCGAAAAGACATTGGCATCCAAAGTTCATTCCTTACATATTAGTAAATATGATCAAAGTACACTCCAATCTTACACTGATTTTAAAATAGTCAATATTACATTATACTTCATTGTTGAAACACTTGGAGGATCTCCTATCAAAGCCAAGAATGTGACAANGAAATTTATTTTCAGGGAAAATTATTCTGAAAGTTTCAGCCAATACAGTAAGACAAGAGGATGGGAAAAACAGCAACCAGAATGAGTCAGCTGCATTTGCCTTGGACCTGGAAAAGCAGCTCCCCTGCTGCAGCCAGTGGAAGAGCCGGCAGGACAGTCTAGTAATGGATGGATGGATGTCCATAGGTATCAGTTTTAAAGGTGGTGACCTTTGATATTAAAAGTCTTTGGCTTAATTTTCCGGACTCCTCAATCTGTGCTTTCCCAGCTCCATCAACTGCCAGTCGCCAAACCTGCTTGCACCCTCACGCCTTTGCTCAGGAAGTTCCCATTTCAAGAAAGTGCCTTCCTCTCATTCCTACTTGTCATTCAGTCCAGCCCCCAGTCACCTGCAGGAGCCTGCTCTTCCATACAGCCTTGTCTAGCCTTTCTGATGTCTACTCCCTCAAAAGGTTTCCCNNCCCCCATCCCAGAGCAGTAGAAACCCCCTGGAGGGGAAGGACAAAGCCAAGGTGATGAGATTTCAATGACAAAATAGTCCTTGCTTTGCCGCTGGACACTCAACCCATCAGCACTGTTGCTCTCTAGACTGTGAAAGAGGAAGATGAAGGAAGGCATGGGTAAGTAACCTGTCCACAAGGGCCCCTCCAGCAGGAAACAGAGCTCAGCTTTGAGCCTGGGGCTCTGGTCTTCAGCCTGAGCCTCTACTGATAATGAGGGGGGCTGGGACTGTGGGGTGCAGTGAGAAAGGGTGGCTGGCAACTGGAAGGGCGGATTGATAAGGTGAGCAACAGGACCAGATGAGCAGACGGCACAGCAGAGAGAGGAGTCCTTGACAGGACACTGGAAACCACAGAAATGGCTGTCAGTCTCCGGGAAAGAAGCCATGAGCTCCCCAGGACAGGGTTGTGTGACATTGGACACACAACGCTCACTCTGGAGGGGGAAGACATGAAGACCACCCAGGGCCCACTCCCACCTCTGCTTCTGAACCTCTGTGGGACCCTGGGAAAGTCAGACTACCTTTCTCTCCAGCCTCAGTTTCCCCAACTTTAAAAAGACTTCTCAGCTCAGCCTCTCAGAGCCCCTGAAGCTCTTGCTGGTCGAAGTGTGCACATGTGTGAAGGGCTGTGAGTGCTCATAGCCTTAATTTCCCTGCAGGTGTGTAGCACTGCCTGGAGGGCTATAGGTATGCCCTGGGCTGCTGGTAGCAGGTTCTTCCCAAGTTCAGNCTCAGNGGGGCTTGTTGCCGGCTCTAGCCTTGTTGGCGCACTTGCCACTGTACTGGGCTCATTTCTTCCCTTTCCAACAATGTGCCTGTGAGAAGCTGGCAAATGGTGATGTGTGTTCTACAAGGAACCCTGCTNCTGAGTCTCTTGGCTCCTAGGGGCTCCTTTGTGTTACCCACAAATCCATTTTTTACTTAGAGAACACCCTAGAAACAGAGGCTCTATCCTGTGGCTATGAGTACTCCCATGGAACATACAACCTGTTGTTGGGCAAACTGAGGAAGTCANACTGACAGCTTTTTGTGTCATCTCAACTCCCTGCACTTGCGCTGGGTACCAGCACCAGTCAGGAAGGATGGAGGCTGTTGATGGACACTATCTATGTTATCTTTGTCACTGACAAAATTTTGTCTGTACCAGGGCGGAGGACTGCCTCCAGCTTAATGGATTAGAGCAGCCAGCGGAACAGTGAGGAAGAGCACCAACTCCCNCGCTGCCAGCCCTGCTTTACCATTAACCCCTGTATGACCTTGGGAGAGGCTCTGAGCCTCAGTGTCCTCATCTACAAAAGCAATGCTTCACCTTTTCTGCTGCCATCTTGGAAAAGAAATGGTGATNTGACTCCAAAAACCATAGCAAGGACATAACCACCTTTAAAAACTAATGAAACAGAAAGGAATGTTTTTTAGCTCTCCTTATTGGACAGAGAGGGTTTTTCTGGCCCTGTGGGGCCTCAGCATGTGCCTTGCCTTGGACAACAGGGTACCCGGGTGGTATTCCCTGGCAGCACTTGCTGCATGAGTGTGTGTCTGGGTGTGGTGCTGTGTACTTCTGTGTCACCATGAGAACATGTCTCGACTCGCCTCTCATCCATGAAGCTAGAGCAGAGAGTGACTCATCCTCCCCTAGTTCAGCCAGTTTCCAGCTGACCCCCAAAGCCATGAGCAAGACAAGTAAGTGATTGCGGGCCCTGCATCGCAGGGTGGTCTGGTAAGTCACTGATGACTGAATCAATATTTATATGTGAGACCTAGTCTGTTTTTATTCATATTCTCTACTACAGACACACTTCCTGGGGCCTCCAAGGATACCAGTTGGAATTCAAGCAGAGGCTGGACACATCCTGGGGAGGAAACATAGGAAGAATTCAAGGCTCAGCTTTGCTATGTTGGCTTCTGAGNACTCTCCTGGCCTGGAGCTGTAGATCCCGTGACCCCGAGTGCAATGGGCATTTCCCCTGTTTCTCTATCACTGCCCCAGTCAGTACAAAGCAGTTGATGAGATACTACAGCTCTTGCTTAGCTGATCCAGCTCTGGGCTGGGAGGCCAAACAGAAGCAACATCTCCAAACACAGCATGACATGGAGGCTCATGTTCATGTCCCTCCTCACCAAGGAGGGGATGGTTTACGTCATTTGCTGTACAGCTATGGTGCTGATGGTGATAACTGAGCAGATTGGGATCCTGACACACTGAACTCCCCCATGTGAGCAGACTTTGTCCAACTTTGTGTAGCCTTCTCTTAGACCAATTAAGAGCTAGCCTTGCCCACTAATAGCAAGGAATTCTAGGGACTTTGAAACTCAAGACAGAACCTTGCTCTTTTCAATCCTGGGAGGTACCTACTCCTGTTGTACCACTGAGGAAACTGAAACCCAGGGGAGAGTCATGACTGGCTCAAAGTCTCAGAGGAGGTGGATGTTGGGGACTTCACCTCACATGTCCTGATGTCTAGTGAAGCTCAGCTCTAGCTGGATTATTCAGTGTCTCCCACAAGAAAACCGGCCTCTCAGATGCTAAAACTGCCTGGGAAGTCTTGATAATTCAGAGCATGACACCTGTTCAGGACCAGGAAACCACGGGATGGATAGGAAGAGAGAAATAGACCATAGTGTGCACACAGCTCCAGCCTGGGGTGAGGGAAGGATCCCAGCTTACTGGGGCACAAGGGGACCTTCTATGTGGTGTTGAATAACCCATGTTCCATTGGGAAAAAAAGATTGAGTAGCTTCTCACACCACCGAGAACAAACTCCACATGCTTCTGAGACAAAAACCAGAGCTACACATAGCTGAGAAAGAGGCTGAAGTTCCCTCCAGGCTAGATGTGTGGAAAAGGCTGGTAATGATGACTCCAAACCAGATGGGTGGATGCTGCCTTAACATAACTCAGAATGGACCAAAGACCTAAGTGAACGCACTCAAACTACGGGACCCTCAGAAGAAAAAATTAACNTCCATGACCTTGGATTAGGCCAGGCTTTCTTAAAAATCATACAAATGGTTAAAAAAATGAGTAAATTAAAATTTAAAATTTTTGTGCTCTAAAAGACACCAATAAGAAAATAAAGATGAGCTGGGGGTGGTGCCACATACCTTAACTACCAGCACTTGGGAGGCAGAGATAGGTGGATCTCTGTGAGTTCAAGGACAGCCTGGTCTACAGAGCAAGTTCAAGGACAGCCAGGGCTACACAGTAAGAACTGTCAAACAAAATTTTTTTATAAAAAAGTTTTAAAATGAAGCCGGGTGGTAGTGGTTCACGCCTTCAATCCCAGCACTCTCAAGGCAGAGGCAGGTGAATCTCTGTGAGTTTGAGGCCAGCCTGGTCTACAGAGTGAGTTCCAGGACAGGCTCCAAAAGCTACACAGAGAAACCTTGTCTCAAAAAAACAAAACAAAAAAATGAAAAGAAAATGAAGATGACCCATTATAGTATGGGAGAAAATATTTGTAAATTAGGTTTCTCATAAAAGGCTTCATCTAGAATATATTAAAATATCAGAAATTAATAGAAAAGAGAGACAAACCAATTTCAAATGAGCAAAGGATGTTCGGAGGCACATGGATAAAAAGGAGCCCAGATTAAGCCCAGATCAAGCTCAGCACCATTGGCCATTAGGGAAATGCAAATCAAAGCCATGGTGACACAGTATTTCTCCCCTACTGGGAAGGTTGCATTTAAAAGACAGAATATAATCTTCTTTAGATGAAGAAAACTGGAATTCTCATTTCCCNCTGGAGGGAATGTAGAGTGGTGTGTGTACTTCAGAAAGTCTGGCGGTTCCTCAGAAGGCTGGACATAGAGTTCCCATGTGACCCAGCAATTCCACTGAAGTTTACCACCAAGAGAAATGGGACCAGCTGTCCCTGTGAAAACCTGCATGTGAGGGCTCATAGCAGCATTATGTGTGATAGCCAGAAAATGGAGACCGCTCATGTACCCACCAGCTGATGAAAGAGGAAAACCGAGGGTCAGATTCCAAAAGTCACGGGAAGTCTTGGAGGGACAATGAAGAGGTGTAAATATGGATGAACAAATGAAGGGAGGGTGGGAGACGGTTTGGGATGCATCTCCGGGACAGAGCAGGGTTGGGCAAAGACAAGCCTGAGGGGCATGGCCGCCAGAGGGCACCCTTACCTCCAGGGAGGAGATGCTGGGTCAGCTCTGTGAGGGTCAGACCTGAAGAGCCAGGAAGCCCCCCCCCCATAACCACTTTCCCTTTCACACACCTTCCCCAGTTACCTCTAGAGCCAAATCTAGACCTCAGAATGTGGCAGGGAGGGGTCAAGTCTGAGAGACACATGGGGGCCTGAGTTCAAATCTTACCTCCACTACTTACTACCTGTGTGATTTTTAGGAAAGTAATAAAATTATCTGAGTCTATTTCTTTCTATAATTGGAAAAAGTTCTTAGGGAATGAAACAACAACACTCCTTATGACTGTTTTCAAATCAATCTGGGAATTCCTTGTAACCTTCTCATGCAGAGGTGGTATCTATTTTTCCTCACCTTCACTCTGGGCATCCCTGGACACTGGCCAATCAAATGAACCACAGGGGGTTCCTATGAGCCATACTTTGGGCCAACACTTCTTGTACCTAATCTTCAGTGCCAGCTAAGCTTCCAGCATGGGCCGTGTTCTAAGTCCCATTTGTGTTTTATAGATACTCATTTCCCCTCAACACCGTCGGAAGACAAGCTCTATCACCAGCCATTTTAGGCATGAGGATGAAGATGTAGAGGTTAGGTTTAGGCGCTTGCCTTACACGATTGGTAAGGAATGGAGCCACACCCAAACCCTGGGCATTCTGACACCAGATCCCTCCACATTCCTCCCCTGTACCCTGCCTCGTGTCCTCCTTCTGCCTCTGGACTGGAGCTTTCCAGAGATCAAGAGCTNCTGTTGTCTCCTGCCTCCCCTGTCCTGGCCTGGTATGCAGTGGGTGCTCAGAAAGTGTCTGCTAAGAAGACCCAACGATTCAGTTCTGCTCAGCTGAAAGAGCTATGGCTCCCTCTTACCCACACCTCAGAGGCTCTTCCTTGCTACCTCCATAAAATGACCAGACCTGCCTGACTTACCAGTTTCTGCTCAGATGCAACTTTTTTTTTATCCACACAGCCCCTTCCTAGGTAGTCTGTATGTATACTAATGGGGGGTGTGTGTGAATCCAATTAACTTCAAATTTAGCTCATAATGAACTTATCTCATTTTGCTACCAGCTCGGTTCTCATCGTGTGGCAGTAATTAACCACTGGGGGTTGTCACTCTTAGACACATGACACAAAAATCCTCCAGCCCTTGCTTCAAGCCCTTGCAGAATTCATTACTCTGACAGTGTGCGAAGCCTTCACTTTGAATGCCACGGGGGCACAGACTCAACTCTCCTTCCACCTACCTGACGGGGAGAAGGAAGGGACGGACAACCACTCCATTCGCACTGGAGGGCAGCCATTCACTGTGAATGGGCTTGGGGTGGGGTGGGGTGGGTGGACAGGAAGCTAGCGATGGCTCCTTNGCCAAGAGAGGGGCTGCTGTCCTTGGTCCTGACNGNCTCTGGTAGCCAGAAAGTCCTGCCCGCAGGAGGGAGGTCTCTGCGTGCAGTCTCTCCCTCCATCCCAACTATAAAGGACGATGGTGGAACCAGTTGGAAAAGGTTCTTCCCATGCCAATACCCTATGAGTTGGTGGCCTCATTACCAGTTTGGGGACAGACAGAGAGGCTGGTTCAGGTTGCTTCCAAGATAGACTCATCAGTGTCTGCCTGATACCTGTACACAANCCCCTCTACCCCGACCCTGCCCCAGAGCCTCTGAGCTGC
Organism: Neotoma lepida; assembly: GCA_001675575.1. NCBI lineage: Eukaryota > Metazoa > Chordata > Mammalia > Rodentia > Cricetidae > Neotoma > Neotoma lepida. The sequence continues at coordinate 217,155 of LZPO01005771.1, read as the reverse complement.
ACCCAGTAGAAAGAGGCTCAAGTCGGTCTTGTCATGTGCCCAGGAAAGAAACCTCTTGAAGGAGATGGGGCTGCTGACCTGCACACCATTGCCACGGTGTCCTCCCTAAGTACGGGCCTGGGTGTGCAGTACCTGCTCAGATAACTAAGAGTAGTGGGAGTCCTGCTTTTCATGTAGTTCCCTTTCATTTGGAGTATTTCAACCTATGTCAATGCTAATAACTAATGCGATTTTAAAATTTAAAAGAATAATTGTTTTTTTTGCAAGGGTTTATAATAAAATTTATTTAAAAATTTTAAAAACAAAATTAAAATAAATATATATCCTGAAAACAAAGAAAATATGTCCAAATGTTTAGGCTCTAGACTTCCAATTTTCCACCATTACCCGTCCTCAAGGTCCTGGAGTCCCATCTGACCCATCTCATCAGCAGCAACTCCATCCACTGCCAGGCCTGGCTAGAGTCAGGACTGCTGCCCANGGCCCTGCCAGAGAGGAAGGCCCCTGACGGTGGAGGAGGCCAAACAAAGCACAGACAGCATTCAGGAGGATGGATGGGAGCCAGTCAGCTTCCTGGGGCTACCCTGCCTTTTCATTCTTGTGGGTGACACNCCTTGCTTCCTGGTCACTCCANCTTCAAAGTGAGAAAATTTTTATGAAAGTGTGACTTTCTCCACACCCAGTCAGTCTCCGAGCNCTCCTGACTTTCTGTCCCCTGCTCCATGACACCCCCTTGCCCTGGACCACACTGCCCCTCCCTCTCTCCCACCGTTCTAATAGCTGCTCCCAGGTCTCCTCACCCCCACCCCATGCCAAGGTCCACTTTGGCCAAACTGAAGAGGATGAAGGCAACANGCCTGCTCCTGCCTGTTTTGTCCTTGTCGCCATGACCACAGATCCTTCTTCCTTCCCCAGGCCTGTTCATGGTGTCTTCCCAGCAGCCCCCTGCTCCTATGAGTTGAGGAACATCCCTCACAACTTAAACAACAGTCATAAAGGTGGGCAGTGTACAGGACCCCTCAGTGTCACAGGGCGTTCCTCTGTGGCAGACCAAAGGCTGTGTCTCCAAGGGAATGTACCTNGTTTGGAGAGTTGTGTGTAAGTTGAGCTCTGACTCAGTGAAGGCACCGGCTAACATGCTGATTTCCGCTGGATGGAGAGATAGTCTCCCAGGTATGGCAGAGAGGCCTCATGGAACATTTACCAGTCTTGTTTTCAATCTGGTTCTTATGCTGATTTTTTTAAATGCTTTTCTTGGGGAATTGGAAGTACAGCTCAATGACAGAATGCTTGCCTAGCACACACAGGCCCTGGATTCAATCCTCTGAACTCCCCACCCACAAATACTATTTTGTTTGTTTGTTTGTTTGTTTGTTTGTTTGTTTGTTTTTTGAGATATGGTTTCTCTGTGTAGCCCTGGCTGTCATGGAACTTACTTTGTAGACCAGGCTGGACTTGAACTCAGATATCTGCCTGCCTCTGCCTCCCAAAAGCTGAGATTAAAGACATGTGCTACTATTCCTGGCTTTTTTTTTAATTAAAAAAGATTTAGGGGGCTCAAGAGATGGCTCAGTAGTTAAGAGCACTAGCTACTCTTCCAGAGGACCTGGGTTTGAATCTCAGTGCCTGTGTAGCTATGGAAGCCCACAACCATCTGTAACTTCAGTTCCAGGGACTCCAACNCCCTTTTATGGCCTCTGTAGACGCCAGGCACACATGCGGTGCACAGACATACATGCAGGTAAAACACCCACATACAAAATAAAGTAAGATAATTTACATTTATTGTTTGTGCATGAGTGTTTGTGTGTACATGCATGCCATAGTGTGTGCATGGTAGTCAGAGGACAACTTGTGAAAGTTGATTTCTCCTTCCACCATGTGGGTTCTAGGGCATCAGACTTTGTGGCAAATGCCATCACCCACTGAGCCATCTTCCCAGCCCACAAAGAAGTTTTAAAAAGGCTTTTCCTGGTAGAGGGTATAAATTCCCGTTTCTCAAGTAGTCTCGGAATCAACAGATTTCCCAATTAGTTAACAAACAGATTTTCATTTTATATGTCAGTTTTGTATTGGTATAATATTCATGCTATGGCTTGGGTCAGTGTCTGTCAAAGGTCCTTGTGTTTTGTCCCCAGCGAGGCACCATTGGAGAAATGGTGGCACTGTATGACAGTCAGACCTAGGGGGAGGTCCTTAGGCCATTTGGGGCATGTCTTTGAAGGGGATTGTGGGATCCTGGCTTTTTTAGTTTTTTCTTCCCTGATCATTATGTAAAGCGCCCTCTGTATACACGCCACACCACTGTGACCCAACATCCTCACTAGAGGCTCAAAGTGGCAGGTCCACTGGATCCTGGGCTGGGAACTGCAGTCCTGTGGGCTGATTACACATCTCTCTGGAAGTTATTTATCCCTAGTACCTTGTTATAGCGATTATGATGAAAACAATTATATTTGTAACTGTTCAAAGGTGTATTTGACACCTGTTGTAGGAACCATGCCTGAGACAGTGACATGAGCTGAAGATTTTTTAGCAAGATGGACAACTGCCACTTTGGGGGAAACGAAAGAGCAATGCCAAGGACTTGGAGAGGGAACAAGGCCTGGTACTCAGCCTCTTGCCTGCACACGGTGTACACAGCACCAGCTCACAGTTCCCACTGGCAGCTGAGATGTATAAATGGACTGCTCAGAAGTCCCTCTTCTTTTGGACCTGTCACTATCAAAGGATGTGCCGTTTCACAGGGGGCCCTGCTGTAGCAGCCCACCTCAGCCTCCAGACAGTGGCCAGCTAATTGAGATGAGCGGCAGCTAGCTATCACAGGAGGTCTGTCAGGTTCCTAATGACAGGCTTATTAGCCGTTAGTTTAGGGAGTGTTGTTTATCTAGAAACAATAAGCCTACATTTCTTTTTCCCAAATTACTAATTCCTCACATGTAACTAATTCTGACTGCCCTGTCTCTTACTGACTAAAACTGCAGCCTGGATCTGAAGAGCCAGAAAGACAAATATGAACATTCAGTAAGTAATTGGGTGCCATTACTTTTCCATCTCCAGCCCTCCCAGTCCTTCATCTGGGCAGACCTCATCTGCATCTCTGAAGCCACTGGGAGCAGTGTCATCTCCCCAGCCTGTGTTTTGAATTTTTCTGTTTTGTTTATTGGTTTTGTTTTGTTTTTTTGAGATAGTCCTCTGTAGCCCAAACTCTAAAGTCACTAGGTAGCTGAGTCTGGCCTTGAACTCCACATCCTCTTGCTTCCACTTCCCAAGTGCTGGGATTATGTGTGTGCACTACTATACCTGACTAGTTAGCCTGTGTGGTAGGAGGGTACTGGGGACTAAACACAGAACTTGCCTGTGCTAGGCAGGATGTACCACTGAGCCCTTGTGTTTTGAGTTTGAGAGTGTGATTTTCATCTGCCTGGAGGTTTAGAGCAGATGCTGGGCTTAGTCAACATTTTTGTGCACCTTTGTGGTTTACTCTGGTTGCACTGGCAACTGTTAATCCAACACGGTGAAAGGAAGAAGGTGGAGCTCCCAAGAGCAAGGCCAACGAGTAGCCCCACCACACCAGTGGCTCTGGACTTTTCTGCCAAGACNGGTCCTGATTCAGGGAGAGGAGGGGGCCGTGTTTGCAGCAGGAGGAGCCACAAGGCAACTGTGGGCTGGTCCATTTGCTTGTTTGTGCATTATCTGAAACCCACTAAGTGATGCCCCTGAGTCCAAAGGACTTGGACAGGAGAACAGTCCTCTTAACAACCACAACATCATTTTTGTAGCTCTTACTGAGTTCCAAGCACTGGGGCTCTGTGTGTACATTCTATTTAAGCATCACAGCCACTCTGGGAGATGGAAAACTTTGCAACCCTTAATTTGAAATAAAGGTACTCAGCTAGTANGAGTGTGTGGTAGTTTGAGTGTAATTGGCCCCCATAATCTCATAGGGAGTGGCACTATTAGGAGGTGTGGCTTCGTTAGAGTGAGTATGGCCTTGTCCGAGGAAGTGTGTCACTGTGTGGGTGGGCTTTGAGGTTTCCTATGCTCAGGATACCACCCAGTGTCTCAGTCAACTTCCTGTTGCCTNCAAGATGTAGGAATCTCAGCTACTACCCCAGGAACACATCTGCCTGCACACTGCCGTGCTCCCTGCCATGATGATAATGGACTGAACCTCTGAAACCGCCACCCTGATTAAATGTTTTCTTTATAAGAGTTGCTGTTGTCATGGTGTCTCTTCACAGCAGTAGAAACTCTAACTAAGACAAGNTGAGTTTAATGTTGATTGAGGTTCTGGTTTTAGGACCTAAACTCCCCTGCCCACATCGTGTATCCCATAAATTCTGTTTCAATAGGTGAACCACAAATACAAAATGCACCTTCCCTTTAACTAGCAATTCTGATTCTAAGATTTTACTGTGGAGATACACAGCAAAATACACCAAGATTTGCATTTAATTAGAAGGAAGGGAGGGATGGAGGAGGGAGAGGTAGGGGGAGAAAGGGATGGAGAGAGGGAGGGTTGGAGGAGGGATCAGGAAGGGAGGGGTAGGGGACAGAGATATGGGGGAGGGATGGTGTAGGAAGGGATTTGAATGTAGGGATTGTGGGAAGATCTCCAGCATATATTATTAAATGTATAGAACAAAATGCAAGAGGATTCTGTACTATATAGTTTTGTCTCTGATAGTAAAAAAATGGATAAAATCCATGTGCTGAGAGAAAAATAAAATATTAAGGTGATGTATGTTTACACAACACTAAACGAGAGGGCTGAGGTTGGTAAGGAGGAGGTGTATTTTTCATTATATTTTTTTGTGTAGTTTGAATATTTAATCACATGAATGTATTATCTTCTATTCAAAATTAACATTTTGATTTAAAATTAACTTTTTTTTCTTAAGAGCCAGACAATGTCTATACCCCAAGGGGCCCACTCACAGTCCAGGAGAATGATATTTAAGATGCATGAAGTTGCTGTCCCTTGTTCTGGAACTGAGCTGTCATAGGAGAAAAGTCCTTGCTTTCCAGGACAGCCTCATGATGCCAGGGGTGTCTTGGCCATGTCACTTATACATGTAACAAATACTTATCCAAAATTCACCAGGCCTCTTCTGGCCAGTACCCAATGCTCAGTGGTGGCCTGTCCCGCCTGTCTGAAATACCCCCCACACCAACATCAGCTCCTGTCCATGTAGCTATGAACAGCCAGAAGGAAGACATAAGAGCTGCTCTGAGTCCTCCCTGCCTCCAGCTCCAGAAAACCTAATCTTCATTTCAACAGACTTGGTGGCCTAGCTTCCCAGGCTGCCAACAATATATTGCAAACAGCAGAGTCAAAAGTGGGGAAGGAGACTTTGGACCTGCTCACACTGCCGTGAGGAAGAGTGACAGGTGAGTGGACCACGTGTTGATTACTTTCCTAATTGCTGTAACAAAATACCTGGCAAAAGCAGCCCGAAGGCTCACAGTTTGAGAGTATTGTCTCTCATGGCAGGGAGTCACGGTGGCAGGANCATGAGGCAGCTTGTCACATTGCTCCCACAGTCAGGAAGCAGAGAGAGACAAATGCTGGTGCTCAGGTCAACTCTGCTTTTACTCAATCCAGGGCCCCAGCCCACTGAATGGTGCTCCCCACACTTGAGGTGGGTCATCCCACCCCAGTTAATCCCATCTAGAACACTGCTCACAGACATACCCAGAGGTTTGTCTGCTAGGTGATGCTAGGGCCAGTTGAGTTGGCTATCAGTATCAACTATCACACATGGAGACGGGGAAATAACAGGAGCAGATACNGAGCCCAAACCTCAGGGGTCAGGGTGATTAGTGGTGACACCAGTGACTGCGCACAATCTCCCAAGGCTTCGCTGCTGTACCAGAGGTCAGTCATGCCTAGTCACAGGATAAGCCTGGGTGAG
>LZPO01005771.1:196937-207175 GCA_001675575.1 Neotoma lepida | reverse complement strand
TTCCTCAAGCTTAGGAAACTGACACTTAGTTTTTCACTAGCAGGGGCCTGGAGTCCCAGATGAAATGAGCCAGAAGCGTTTTGTTTGTTTTGTTTTGTTTTTTTGGTAGCAACCCCAAGAATATTGGTATTTTCTTGGGCTCTGCAGGCACAGCCAAGTAAACAGGGTCTCTGGAGCCTTCTGGAAGCCATTGGCCAGGGAGAGATGGGTTAACACACAGAGAAACCTGCTAGAAGAGGATCTGCCACTACCGTCTGCCTCTGTGCTACCAACAAATGATAGCGCACCGCTAAGCCTCACTTATTTATTTATTGAGTGTTGGTGTGTTTCTGAGGGCATGTATACACGATCTTTGTGTGTGTACATGAGTGTACTTGTTTGTGTGTAAGTCAGTGGCCAAACTCTGGTATTATTCCTCAGGAGCACCTGCCCACCTTTTCCCCCTAATTGCTTAATTGTGAAAGGTTCATGCGTGTTTTTATGTTCCACAGGGCATGTGTGGAGGTCAGAGGACAACTTGCANGAGTTGGGTCTCCCTTTCCATCAAGTAGGGATCGATGGCTTGGTGACAAGCACCTTTACTGGCTGAGCCATCTCACCGTCTCACTGGCCTCACCTTTTATTTTATTTTTCCTTTCGAAACAAAATCCCTCAGTGGGGCCTGGGACTTGCTTGCCAGTGAGCATCAAAGGTGTGTTTGTCTCTTCCTCCCTGACTCTGGGATTACAAGCACACACCACTACTCCTGGCTTTTCATGTGTGTTGGGGATAGAGTCAGACCTTCACACTTGCATGGCAAGCANTCTCTGACCAAGCCATCTCNTTAGCCCTCTAAGCCTCACTTTATATGCCTGCAAATGTGAGAAAGTCCTCGATTTGCCTGGGATTTCCAGAGTTAGAACTAGAGGAAGGAGAAATGGGGGCAGAGGGTGAGAGGGAAGAGGCTCCCCAGTGGGTGTCAGTGCGAGTTTGGTTTTGCTTTGGTAGGGGTTAGGCATTTGAGGCAGAGCCTTGTTATGTAGTCCAGGCTGGCCTGGAACTCATTATGTAGTCCAGGATGACCTCAAACTCAAGATCCCATTCCCTCAGTCCCCCAAAGGCTGGGGTTATAGGTGTGTGCCACTGCACACAGCATCACCTTGAGTTTGAAAGCTCATCCTTCTGGGACTGGCAGGCCGCTCCCTGCACACTGTTTATGGGGCCCCAGGCAAGGAAGCTTCCACTCCCATTTTCCTTAGCTCCAAAATGGAGCAAATAGTGCCNACTTTGTACATTTCTGCAAGTCAGAAGGAGCTGCATGGAGTCTCAATTCACAGGCACAAAAGGCATCTCTTCTCCCCTCTGGCCTTCAGGCCCCAGGAACCCAGAAGTTCCCTCCCATCCGAGTCCCTTTCTCCCCAGCCATCCCCACCAAAAGGCAGAGAATTAAAACGTGCAATCACACAGCTTCTTGACGGGAAATGCTTTGGAAATTTTCGGCTCCATTTACTTCTCAATCTAATTTTGTCCTCGGTTGCACATTATGCGCGGGATGGGATCTCATGTGGTCTGCCCGGCGCTCCACACACCAGCAGGAGGCAGCCGGCAATGCTCATGTCTCTCCCCAACACATGAGAGGCATAATGAGGGCACCCAGCAGGCTCTGGTGGCACCCCTGGATGAGAAGGCCCAGCCTGGGCACTTTGGCACTGGTCAACCCACCTCTCCTGCAATACCCTCCATCTGGGGACTAGGGAATATCCTCATAGCCAGTTCCAGTCACAACATAGGTTGCTGCTCACCCTGCCTGGCTCCAGCCTTCTGAAGAAGGCTCTGCCTGTGGCTCTTCAGTGCCTCCAGCTCACATCCAGGCTCGCATTGCTCTTTCCCCGACTATTTTGATTGAAGTTGTGTATTNGCCCCACACCACAGACAACTTGTTCTTCCTCACTGCATCTCCATGCCTTAGCAAACTTAGTGTTGCCCTCGCCATCTCCACTTGGGCAGATCCCTCCCCAGGTACCGAAGCCCTGCCCCTCACAGTCCTCCTCTTGAGCACACTCAGAGCCCTGCACACATGTTCACGTCCTATCACTTGTGAGATGGCTGGGACAGCTGTTCACTAGAAGACACAAGCTTGACTGCCTCCAACAGTTACCCGGGACCTAGTCACCTGTTCCCTGGGAGTGCCTGCACCATGCTTGGCACAGAGCTGAGACTGAGTGCCCNTTAGCTCACAGAACATCTTCCCAGCCACTCCACTGAACTCTGGGTGAGGTGCTGGGTGTTTTGAGCCCACGTGGACAGGAGGCTTTTATTTTATGTTTCATTATCTGCCTAGTCTCCCAACTCCAACCAGGGAGCTACCCTGACTTCAGTCTCCCTGCGTTGGACTAGAGCCAGTTCTAGCCTCATCACTTCCCTTTGATCCACATGGTTGCAGTCTGGTCCAGGTCCTCATCCTTTCTCTCTTGAGGGTCTGTAACCTCTATCAGAGCTTCTTGCTGAGTCTCACCCTCATTACATACATCCTCTGCCAAGACCCCCCAAGAGATTCCTATAGGATGCCACTTGCTACTTAGAGGCCTCGGAGGTGTCTTAACATCTGATCCAGTTCCTTGGGAGCCCCTGTGACCTGTCCCTCCCTCATCTCCATCTGCTTCTCTCTTTGCTGGGTACGTTCTCTCACCATTATCACACTAGTCCCTCTGCTTAGAAGCTTCCTCAGCTCTAGCTCAGCCTGGCTAGTTCCTCCCCTTCCAAGGCTTCTGCAGGAAGCCCCCGATGGCCACTTTCCACACAACCTCAGGAAGGTAGAGGTGGCCTTCTTGGTTCCTGTGAGTTCATGCCTCTCTCACTGTAGCTTCAACCTTTAAAACCATTTACTTCTGNTGTCCCANGAGCTTGTTAGGAATGGTATGCACGTGACCCCTCTCACAGTCTATGAGGAGAGAGCTCTTCTTGTTTCTAGGTGAGGAAACTNTGGATCAGAAAATTTAAAATCCTCTCAGGATCTTAAGGTAGGGGTCAAGGATTCTCCCTAGGACTGGCAGTGAGGGCAGGCACCCCAAATTCTTGATGGAGATGCTCAGTGGTTTCACCCTGGGGGATTTCCCTTGGTATCCACTTGTGTGTGGTCCACCATGCCCAACACTTGACTTTGCTTAGCCCTAGTTTCCTCTTCTATAAATTGAGGCTCAGTTTTCCCTTCTGTAAATCAAAAGTTAATCCTTTCCTTGTTACCCTCCCTCAGAGGGAAGGAGCTCCAGCAGGTAGCAGATGTGGAGTCACTAAATAAGTGGTGACAGGCTGTGTACAGTTGAGAGACTATGAGTAGGCTTTGGGAATTGTCCCAGTGAGGAATTTCTTGCTCATCTTAGAACCCGAGGCTTTTAACTGGCTTCTTGGAGACCAAAGGTGAGGGAAGGACTCTCATTTCCTCCCTAGACCAGAGCGTCCCTGGATATTTAAAATCATCTCACCGTGTCCATCCCCCACAACACAGCTGTGACAGTCAAGTGAAGAAAGAGGCAAGAGGGGGTAAAAATCCATAAAGGCCCTGCAAAGTGGAGGCCAGTAGAATTCTCCGGCTCCTGACCACCAGTTAGTGACGTCAGGATTTATAACTGTATTAAATGGTGTGACAGGCAGTCTTGATATATCAGTTCTCCTTCTCCCCAAATCACAGACAATAAAAGCTTTGGCAGTGAAAGTCATTCATCATCATAAAGACCCGAGACATCCTGGTCATCAATTTCACTCACATCCTTAATACCCTGGAGAGGGTGCCGAGTTGAGCACCTCAAAGCAGGGAGGGGAAAACATGAGGGGAGATTGAACAGGAATAATTACAAAGGTCAAAGAAGGGATTCACCCGAGAAGGTACTGTGGCCCACAGCAGTCACTTCCTGCTGCAGGTGAGCTCCAGTCACAGAGAGGCTGGCCACCCCAGGAACACGGGACAGGAGCAGCTGAAACAGGGCCCTGGGACCTGAACAGGGAGTTCTGGGGAATAGGGAAGCACATGAGGAACCCAGAGCCTCAGGGCTGATTCCTCCATCCAGAAGGGATTTTGAACTAATGAACCNACCAGAGCCTTTCATTACCTAGCCTACACTGGCTACCCATGTTAACGCTGTTCCTCTCAGCAACACCAAGGCTAACGTTCCCAATAGTGAAGGATACTAAAACATTTCTAGTCCATCTAGCTGGTGGAATCACTGCACCCTTAGCTTGTTCCTCTCTTGGCCCCATGCTCTCACTTCACCCCCAAATCCAACTGCTTTGATCATGCACAGAGATGGGAAAAGGAGACAAATCTGAAGGCTCCAGTTAGTGAGGCCGTCTGTCCTTCCCAGCCCACCTCCTCATCTTCCTGTTATCCTTGTAGGTGCCCTGCTGGGGTTTTCTACCCCTCAGCGTCTGCTCTTGCACTTGCCCTCTTTTGTCCCCTCAGCCAGNCAGGGCAATGTAGGATAAGGGAGCAGGAAGCCTTCTCAGCTTGAAGGTGAAGAATTGAGAACGTATCTGAAGACACCCAGACCTGAAGTCATGAGCGCCCCCTCCCGGGCTTAGCTGGAAAGTTGACAGAGGAGCATAGTGGTAATGATTTCTCTATTGCTTTTCCCCCACCTCAAAGCAAAAGAACAAAGCAAAGACCCAAAGAAGTTTGGGTCTGGGTAGGAGCTGCTGGGTTGGTGTAGGCTCACCAACTGAATGACAGTCTCTGGGGTGAGGAAGCCTTACAGGGGCTAAATTAAGCATTCCAGGATTGCTGGACATCTCCAGGTAGCCTGCTCCAGGTAAGACTACACTAGAACTGACAGGGCCCAGATTACTGTTATGGCTTCAGTCTGAAATATGTTCTCCCACAGGCTCTTGTTTTCAGTGCTTGGGTTCAGCTTGTGCCTGTAGGAGGCAGGGCATGGCTGGTGGAAGTGGCTCCATAGGAGTTAATCTCAGGAGGGTCCACCCACTCCTGGTTCATCTGCATCCTCTGCTTCCTGTCTGAACCACGGTGTGAGGGACCTGCCATGCCCCCCTGCCACTAGTCACATATTCTGCTCCACCTTCCCCACAGTGACAGCTTGAAATCCTCCTGAAATAGTGAGCCAGCGTAAGCCTGCCTTCCTTCAGTTGTTCTGTTCAGGCATTTTGCCACAAAGATGAGAAAAATAGCAAATACGGTTTCCCAAGATAAAAGGACCATTTGCCAGCTGCCATCAGCTTTGTGCATGCTCTGTCCCCTGGATTACAGTCTGCCCCACTGAGATCTCCTCTGCCGCACTTCCTGTCTGTCACAGCACAGCAGGCCTGGTGAGAGGCTCCATGGGCAAGCGTGTGGCCTCTGCAGCCTTAGCTGTCTGTGTTTGAATCCTGACTCAACCATTTACAAGCCGTATGTATTCAGCAAGTTTCTATGCACCTCTCCGTGCCTGTTATCACACAGGAAAATGGAGACAGTGAGACTAACTCCCTTTCAGAGTCGGTATGCAGACTGGACAAGTCAGTATAAACTACAAGACCGAGATCACTGCCTGGCAGGGAGCAGGCTGGAGACAGTGTGTGTTTTCCTTCCTATGGGTGACTTTAGCTTGACTGGCCCCTAACTTGGGTGTGCCTCTGGCTGTTCAAAATTGAGACCATCTCTCAGGGGAGAGGTCTTGCATAGATTACCAGCTCCTTCCAGGTGGGCAAGTGACACCATCCTGGACATGGCACTTTAGAGGTATAGAAAGAGATTAGTGAGCAAAGAAGACAGGCCAGTCCGATAAACAGAGGGCACCTCAAGTCTCGGGCCGACTGCAGCCTTGCCAGGCATTCAGAGACGTTCTCAAAGTGTAGAAGTCCTACAGCCTCAGATAATGAAAATAAAAGCTAATAGAGATAAATTAGAGAGGATTTTTTTTCCCTGGGCTTGGAACATTGGCAGCAGGGTGGGGAGTGGAGGCAGCAGATAGTGGAAGCCAATGGATTGGGGAAGAAATAATAATTATGATAATATCTCAAAATCAAATGTGCCTCTTTGCTCACAGAAGATATGTATGTGAGTGTGTGAATCATATCAATAACCTTGACAATGACCTAGAAGGGTGGGGGGAGGGGCGATTAGCAACAACCAATCGTAACCGCTCATCTATCCATTTGTCTTCCACTTCCTGAGTCCCCACTGTATCNCAAGCCCCGCATCAGGCTGAACTGGGGGAGGCAGAGAGGATTGGGAATCTCACGGAAAGTTAAGCAGGGCTTGAAGAATCAGGAATCAAGGATCAGTGGGATAACAGCATCATGGTGGCCTAGTTCAGGGCCCAGACCAGNGAGCATCACTTCTGACTCAGNTAGTTGTGGAGAGGAAAGTGCTTCTTGGAAAAAGTATCACATGGGGACTGCTCCCAGGAGCCCTTTGCAGAAGGCACATAGGGATCNGAGTCAGCTGGTCCCTAGGCCCTGGGGTGGAAGTGTTTTATAGGCAAATCCCCGACCAGCTTTCATGTTTCTTCTAGGAGGCAAGCCTGGAACATCTGATGCAGGCAGGGTGACAGGCTTTCTGTGGGTTCATAGGAAAGGGCACAGTGCTTACAGATTATGGGACATTTGCCTTATCTCCAGGGACACTTCACTACAGTCCTAGAGTCCTAGAGATGGGCTGGGATTGTGACTCCCATTTTGAGGATGTGGAAAGTGTTGCTCAGAGAAGGGAAGGGCATTCTAAGAGTTCGTAGGCGTTGGGGGGGTGGGCTTAGGATGTGGATCTGATCAACTCCAAGGCATCCATTCTTCCTTTCACAGTTAGCTACCATCTCTGGGCAAACAAGAGAAGCATTCTAGTCTGGAGTCCAGCAGAAGCAAGGGCTCTAGTGTAGCCAAGTGGAAGAAGGTGAAAACACAGGCCTGAATCCAGGCCTCATGTTTTAACCACTGGGATAACCACTGAGGTAATCTGCTATAGCAACAACTAGAAATTAAGACACAGNAGTGTCTAGAAGAGAAAACCAGTATCCCTGGTTCCACTGCGGCCATCCCTTTGTGTAAAGACCTCAAAGTCTGACTCTGCCTCTGGCTAGCTTCCTGAGCTCCAGATTTTTAAAACAAGACTTAACTAGCCCAGGAGGGAGCACCATGCCTTTCAATATTAACTCATTTAATCACGTGATAGTTCATCTTAATTGTCCATTTGGTGTACTGAGACATTCCTAGGAGATCAGTAAAGCCTGCCTCTGAGGGCATTTATGATGGTGTTTCCTGAGGGCTCTGGCCTAAAGAATGGATGAACCCATTGACGGACTGATAAATGACAGCCTTCTTGGGAGGTGGAGAAAGGAGGCAATGGTGCCTAGTTGTAAAAAGGAGGTCCCATGAGGCATGTCCTTGGGGTGTGCCTTGGCATGGCTTCACCCTGCATTGCTTTCCCCTGCTTCCTGGTTGCCATGGTGTGAACTGCTCTTCTCAGTCATCCTCTCCCCATAGGATGGAGTGACGCCCCCGAAACCATGGGCNGAAATGCATCTTTCCTCTCTTCAGTTGTTCTCGAAGGTATACTGGTCACACAGCAAGGTCTTACCCATGTCTAGAGGGAACTGAGGCTCACACACAGACAGCTGAGAAACAGAGGTCACCCCAATCCTAAGTCACCGAGCTGCAGGTCAAAGGCAGGCAGACCGCTCTAGAGTCTATGTGGGCACCATGGGCACCATGCAATGTGCTCAGCTTTCACAGGCCGAGTGCCAGCCTGGCTGTGCTTGAGAACACAGAAGGCTCTGCTCAGAGTCCTGTGACAACACAGAGCTCAATGCTATCAAAAGCAGGATTGGGGAGCGGGGGCAGGAGAAAACCCCTTCCACTTCTAGCTGAGGGAACCCAGGCATTCTCTTGAACTGTTAGTAGGACAAAAGTAGTGCCTATGTTTCAAAAAGTAAAGGGTGGAGAGACCCGAAGCACACACAAATGCATGATTGGCTCCGGGGGCAGCCTATTCAGTTCTCAAAGAATTCAGTGTTGNGCTCCTGGGGCTAGAGAGGTGGCTGAATGACTAAGAGCACTGGCTGCTCTTCCAGAGGAAGGTTCAATCCCAGCATCCGTACGTTGGCTCACGACTATTAGAACTCCAGTTCCAGAGGATCAGATGCCCTTTTCTGGCCTCTGCGGGCACCAGGGATGCATGTGGTGCACAGACATATGTTCACCTGTACACTTAGAGTAAAAGTGTTTAAAGGAAAAATGTTTAAGTTCTTCTCCTAGGACTCAATCTAAAGCAGGCCCCACTGTGGCTTCCCCAGNNCTCCTGACAACTTCACATCCTCACACCACAGCACTGAGCACAGGGAGGCAGCAGCCAGACCCCAAGCAGCTGTCTCTACACACAGCCCTGTGCCAGCTAAAGACAACAAGGTTCCCCACTCTCCTCTTGCCTCAAATATTGAGAGCCATCTATGCAGTGTCCCTGAAGATATGGGCCATGACCAATGTCTTGCTGAAGAAAAATCCACAATGGTTTGTCCACATCATTAGAGAGGACAATTCTTTACTTACTGATGNGTTAGGGNCTCTATAAAAATNTAAAGTAAAAATTTTTAAAAGCTAATATTATANAGAGTATAAAGGCAATTATAGATAATCAGCCATATGCATGTAACGTGNTACATACTTATNATGCACAGATAAGGTTCCAGAAAGACACATACTACACTGTCAACTCTGCTAACATCTGCATTCTAGCATGGCTCAGGAATAATGTGTGGAACATGGTCACAGGCTGCTGTATGTACTTCTGCGCCTCTGGAATTCCCTTCAGAATGAGCTTGGATTANGTTTGGTTAAAAAGGAAACTTTTCTTGATNCAGAGTCTCTCTATGATGCTCTGGTCATCCTGGAACTTGATATGTAGACCAGGCTGGCCTTAAACTCACAGAGATTTACCTATGTCTGCCTACTAAGTGATGGGATTTAAAGGCATGCACCACAATGCCTAGCTTAAAAAATGAACTTCTAGCTGGAGGTGATGGCGCACATCTTTAATCCCAGCACTTCAGGAGGCAGAGACAGGTGAATCCCTGAGTTCAAGGCCAGCCTGATCTATAGAGCAAGTTCCAGGACAGCCAGGGCTACACAGAGAAACCCTGTCTTGGAAAACCAAACAACAACAACAAACACCTTGAACTTTTAAGAGAGGAGCATGGTAAGCAGGGCATGGTGGCACGAAATTCCAGCACTCAGGAGGCAGAGGCAGNAGGATTGCCCACTAATTTAGCACCATCCTATTCTACATAGTAAGTTCCAGACTAGTCAGGTCTACATAACAAGATCCTATTTCTAGACAGACAGACAGACAGACAGAGGTGATAAGAAAATTAACCCTTGAGAGCAGAGAAACATGGCTTTTCTTAGACACTGCCTCCCCACAAAACCTTCCTTCAGATCCTTGGCCAAAGAGAAGCCACATACAGTACCATCCCACCCCCACTGCCCACCACAAACTCATATACTCTCTCCATCAGACTGGGTGTGTTGACAGCAGGAACTCCAGGACCCTCTNGCCCAACACAGGCCAATGTGCAAGAAGACCCTAGTCTTGATGGAAGGAGGAATGAAGGAATGAGTGAATGAATGATACACAGAAGCACCTCTACAAATTAGCCGGGAGCTTTTCTCCTCTAGACGATGAGAAGGTCTGGGAGCTCTCTGGCCAGAACTGGCTAATGAAATCACTGTTTTAGCAGGATGGATCACAGCAGGGTGGACTGGGAAGCTGGAGGCCCAGAGACCCGCTGGAAGGCTATTTGGAAAGGTCGGCTTCCAAGCTGCCTGCAAGTGTAAAAAAATCTATGAGTGCATTACCAGGAGGNCCATCCAGCTTCGTTTATTTTTATCCTACAAAATACAAGGTCAGAAACAAGTAGAGCACTTTCAGCTGAAATTATTTTTTTTAATTGACATCACACTTTACACAAATATTAATTCATTTATTCAACAAATAGTTCTTNGGAACATTGGGCTAGCCTGAAAGCAAGGCATCGTTTCTCCAATGTGCACGTTAATTATGGAGTTGCTTGTGTTTCACTCTGGCTTCTCAGAGGCTCAGAGTGGTCTTACAAATACTAGGATTCCAAGGACCGACCACTATGGGTATCCTTACTAATGTGGAAACAAATATTTTAAATCCGATTGAAATTGCCCCAAATCATTCTGGAAGGCAAACTGCCTGATGTCTCAGGGAGAGAGAGGAGACGTTCCAATCTTGGGTGTTGAATGTTTTTATGCAG
>LZPO01005771.1:143621-178086 GCA_001675575.1 Neotoma lepida | reverse complement strand
GTGTCCAGGGAAGGATTAGTGACGTCAGAGGGGCTCCACAGTGTCCAGGGAAGGATTAGTGACGTCAGAGGGGCTCCACAGTGTCCAGGGAAGGACTAATGACGTCAGAGGGGCTCCACAGTGTCCAGGGAAGGACTAGTGATGTCAGAGTCCTTTCAACTCGATAGCAGAAGTACATGGCAAGGGACAGGGCTGGCAAATCCTCTGTTTGGCTTTCTACGGCTGCGGCCATATGTGGGTCAAAATGATTCCCAGCTGAGCAAAGAGCTTCCAAGGGGACACATGCAAAGTTGGATGATATATCTTGCTTCTGTCTGTGTCTGCTCCCTGCAACCCAGAGCACCCCAAAAAGCTTCCAGGTGGGATGGGAAAAGCAGGGACATTCCAGGGAGGGCAGTGGGGTCAGACAACATGCCTTCTGTCCCAGGGAAACTTTCAGCAAAGAGTGCTGGAGAAAGCCTCTCTCTGGCCTTTGGTAGGCTTTAGGTGAGCCTCAAGGCTCAGGGCCCAAAGGTAAGATGCCTGTCTCTATCTGGTGCTCAGAGCTCACCAACTGTGTGTCTTGGTGACAAGGAACTAGTTCTTCCCTGAGGGACAACTCTACTGCCACATAGCCAGTCTTGGGGACTGTGCTCAGTCTGTCCCTTGGAGGCCTTGGATGAGCTTTCTCTACTCCAGTTCCATCAAATGTCCCCTGAGCTTCCCAGGCTGGTGTCTTCCTGCCTGATTCCATACAGGGTTCCAGCGTCTCCACTGCCCCTCCTGCACCCCTTCTCTGGCTGGGGGGCTTGCTTCTGATTTCCAGGGCCTCCGTTTCCTGGCTCCTCATGGTGCTCTCACAGGTGATGAACACTCACTCCAGCTTTATTAGAAGTTGGAAGTAATTGTGTATGTGACAAAAAAATAAATGAGCATTCGCTTCCTTCCACCCCAACCAGTGTGGTGGCGGCAAGTTCACACGTGTCCCCAGACACCAACAGGAAGGTTCTCCTGACAAGGACACCCTCTGAGCCTTGGGGCTCTGAGTCTTGGAGTATTTTGAGAACTGACACACATTTGGGGCCACCTGAAGTGTGAGGGCCTGCAGGGCTGAGGCCTGAGGATAGGAGAGGAAGATTCGCTGGAGGCTTGGGTCTGCCCCAGCTCTGCTTGGCTGATCAATCAGTTCAGGTCCTTATGTGTAGAAGAAAGGAAAATTCCAGAAACGAAGCTCCATCTCCAGGCAGCCAAATTCCACAGCTTTCCCCGCCCTGCTATAAAGCTAGCAATAGGCAGGGAGAGTCATTCCTCACAAAGAAACATGGGACTCTTATCTACCAAGAGGCCTGAGTAGGAGATGAAAAAGGGGACCCTTTTCATCATGTCAGGTACTTGACATGGGAGGAGAGGAGCCATCCCAAGACGCCCACAGTTCACTCTCTTATACTTTCTGGCTATGAGGAGGGGAGGGAGGTTTTCCCGGGGCCATGAAGAAATGATAATGGAACATTTCCCTCCTAAGANAGAAGTATCAGATAGAGTAGAGGCAGGCTAAAGGTGGGGCGGGGCAGGGGCAGACCCTTCTTCTGACCCCCTCCACTAGCAGAGCAGAGTAGAACCATGCCTATTCTCCCTACCCCTCCTTCCGACCCTCTACCTTAGGCCAAAGGGTCACTTCTCTGCCCCCTTCTGTTCCCTCTCAGAAAGACATTCTAACAGAAATTCTCTGCAAAGACAAGCACNGGGAGCCTTGGAGGNAATGCCCTCTTTGTCACCAAAGATTCCCTAGGTCAAACAGAAACTGTGATGGAACTTCTAGAAAAAGAAGACTAAGAAAGCCATGAACACAGATCNACAGCCTACAGTTTAGAAGACTCTGCTAGATCTCAAAGAAATCCTTATACACCTTAAAAACTGGAAATAGCTTGCGTGTTCTGCATGCTTCCTACACACAGGGGACCATTGCAGGTTAAAAGGTATTGATTCACTTAATCCTCCGAACATCCCCGAAGGGTATTGCAACCCCCTTTACAGATGGTGAACATAAGGTAGAGGTGCCAAGGCCCATGAATGTGTGAAAACCCTCCCCTTCGGCAGTATATCTCCAAAGTGCAAGAGAATGAACGATCCTCGGTCACTGTCCTTCAGCCTGTCATATCACAGGTGAGGACAGTGAGGCTGAGGGACATGCAGAGCAGGAGTAAAAGGCATATGCTGATTCCCAAGTCTATGTTCACTACTCTGTTTCTCGATTGTGGTGAAGCGCTGCAGTCCAGAGCAGGAGTGCCAGCTGCAAGGCCAGTTGCAGACTTTTCAGAGTCCACAGCATCTTCAACCTACTGCTAACTAAACCTCCCCACTGTGTCCACTCCCTCCTCTGCCCAAGTCCTGCCTCTCTACCCCTCAATCCTGGCTCAATAACGACCTCTTCTGGAAGATACTACCAGGCTGGGGTGGAGAGCTTGCTTGGTGCTTCAGAGCACATACTGCTCTTGCAGAGGACCAGAGTTCTATTTGCAGGACCCAATTCCCAGCACCTGTGGTGGATTACGGACAAGGATCTATAACCCAAGCTCCAGGGAATCCAGTGCCCTCTTCTGGCCTCTATGGGCAATGCACTCACATAAACCCACCCCTATCCCCACCCCTCCCCCTCCACCCTACCCCCCCCACGTGTGTGTGCATGCATAACAAATGATACATTTTTAAAATATTTTTTAAAATAAAATACTCTCAGATTGGCCCAACCACAGATGTCACTAACTTTACCATTTATTCTTTTTCTTAATTTCCGTGTAGCTGTGTTTGCCTATGCAAATTTATATATGCACCCGGTACATGCAGTGACTTCAGAGGGCAGAAGAGGGCATTAGACTCCCTGGAACTGAAGTTACAGAAGGTTATGGGCTGACATGTGGGTGCTGGANCCAAACTCAGGTCCCCTGCAAGAACAANAAGCAGTCTTAACCATTGAGCTGTCTCTCCCCTCCCNCCGTATTCTTCCTATTAATACAGGAAGCTTTTATATGATTTGTTGGTTTGTAGTGCTTAGGGTTGAACCCAAGGCCNCATGTATGCCAGGCAAGCCTTCTACCACTGAGGTATAGCTCCAGACCCCAGAAAGCTCCTACATGATGAATTCAAAGGCNGGGCANGCTCATATCGAATATCAACAGTAACAATTAATCTTAACGCTCATGGGAAACAATAGAGAAAGAAAGGGCGTGGCATTCTTCGCATCGGTAAGGAAAAGCTGGGCACCTGCCCGTTAGTTGGCTCACGGCCTCTGTCTGCTTTACTGAAGATGGCACACTGACATTACTAGAAGCTGATGGAAGGAGATGNTGGCTGGCTTTAGGTTTAAGTAATTCTGGAGAAGCCCAAATTTTATCTGAGTTAATAGCAAAGAAAAAGGGGGTCTCAGTGGCAATGGTGACTTCTGCTTCTGTGCCTTTTTGTCAAGGTTAGGTTTACTTAGGAGCCTCTGATTTTCATTACACACTGTTTGCACTTTGCAGTTATGTGTTAATTTCATGAAGCTTGCACCTTGGAACAGGAAACAAAGCATAATAATTATTTTCAGGGCTAATGCCTATAATTTATTTAAACAAGCAAGCCGTTTGCCTTGCGACTGTACTTGTAAACAAACACACTTCTCCTAAAAGCTCAGTTTGAGTTCGTNTAAAGCATGCCTTGTTCGCCTTCCAGGGATACTTACATCCATTTAGCTCTTTCCTACAAACCAAGGCTCAGGTGACACAAACATGCTGGCTAGAAACAAGCTTTGTACAAACAAACAAAAGCTATCAAGCCAAAGGCAACTGAGACCCACCTCCAATCCCTGCATTCATCCAACAAAACTGCCTCTGAGCCCAACTGCCCGACAAAACCTCCAAATATCTCATTTTCATTTCCAGAATAGGAGGAGATTTGATCCTTAAGTGGAAGACAAGTCTGGTGTAATGGGAAAGCTGAGAAACTAGGCAGGCTTCTCCTTGCCACCTTGTGTCAAGCTCACAAAGAGAAAAATCGTACCATCCGACATGGTTGGGAGAGTTTAATCCAAAGCGGTGCTAATTAATATCCCTGGCTTTCCAGAAGCCGGTGCCACATACAGCTGCGAGGGCAACCAGGCTGTTCTCCCTTCAATTCTATGGGAAGAACATTTTCATCACTAAGCCGCCTCCCGTGCCCTCCTCTCTTCGCCAGACTAGCCTCGAGAAGGAAGCAGGGATAATCCATGTCTCGGTACTCTTTTGCTCCCCATTAATTTTATTTTTCATATCCCGTTTGAAAAGTTATTGGCAGTTCCTTGTGCACCTGGCCAGAGCCCTTCTGACAACAAGCAGTGGTACCTTCCTGAGTCCCCTTGTCAAGGGGAGTTTATGCATTTGTCATCAGAATGAATGAACTTTTTTGATATCTGCCTTGGAGAAAAAGTCAACACCAGTGGCAGACACTCCCCCCTCCAACCCCCTCCCATAAATGTGGATGGTTCTAAGCTTGTCCTTTTGTGAAATCTGTGTAACAGCCCTGGGGAAGACCCTATTGTACCCTTTTACTCCCAGACAAATGTCCTCAGTTTTTACCCCATTTTTAGCCCAAACTGCCGGAACCCAGGCAGACCACGTGTCTTACCATTTTGTTCTCAAACCCCACGTGCTTCAGGCTGTCTCTTTCCAGCCTCCTAGAGGGACCCCCAAATCCAATCTAAATGTTTCGAATTTACCTGTTTGTCTTTTATCCATATAAATAGCTGAATTTCCATTCTCTCTTTGTTTCTCATTTTCATTTGGTTCTAATATCTGCATGTAAATGTCGGAAAATAGCATCTGTAATTGGAGATTATGAAGTATGGCCAGCTCCTGACAGGCTGCTAAGGAAGATGGATTATCCTCATTTTTCTGTAAATTTTGTCAATTTTGGAATTCATAAGCTATCAACACTGATCAAAATGGGACTTCACAGCTGTGTCAAAAAAAGGGGGGGTGGGAGTGGGAGTGAGAGCGCCACGGGCAGGAGAGCNCAGAAGCAACGTGGGCGAAGCAGATTGGATGCCCAGCATCATCGAGGCCACCCTTGGTCCCCTCCCCTCCGCCCTGGCATCTCCCTCAGCCCCAGCTCTGGTCCCCTGGCTAAATCAAATAGCTAAATCACAAGACTGAGGGGCCGCAAATCCTCTAAGGCGTCCACTCCAACTCGGACTTAATTTATTGCCCATGCTGCCTGCTTTATTTATCCTGAGGAGTCCATGGCNCTCTCTGCTCAGGCCTCAGAGGTGTTAGCTCCTTCCAGACCATCACAGCCCACTTGAGGCAATTGTGTTGGTCTCTCTCTCTCAATTTTCCCATTACTGGGAGTAAGTACTGTTGGGACTCTGTAATAGCCCGACTGCAGCCCATATCAATAACAGATGAGGTTTAATCGTCCAACACAAAAATTATTTAGGCGCAGTAAGGACATTCAATGTCATTTGCATAATGGCATTTCTATCGCACGCACCTAACCCGTCTTGCATAAACAAGGCCTTGGGACCATAAATAATAATAAATCATGACGTCTGCACGCCTCTTGTGGTAATAGGAGCCACTCTTTGTGGAAATTATTTCAGCAGGAAATGGGCACTGTAATTTTAAAGACATGTGGCATGGCGAGGTGCGGTAAATCACGTGCGTTCGCACATGAGCCCCAAGAACAGCCTGGGGACCTGCCCTCAGCCCATGGTGACATATTGGGGCACTGCAGAATGCCAGGCCTCCAGGGGGGAATCATCCTGAGCCTCTAAAACAGCCACTAGAATGTGACACTGTCCCAGGTGAAAGAGGCAGGATGCTCAGAGCCCAGCAGGAGGGAGAATCGATTTGGACCCACAGAAGTTTCTAGGCCTCTTGGTCAAATGCTCTCGTTGTTGCAGGAGAACGGAAGCTCCCTCAGGGCAGCTGCTTTTGACTGCCATGTTCCNTCTCATCTCCTATGTACCTAGTACAGTTTCTGGAGCCCATTCTCTGGAAGTACCCTGAAGAGATATAAAGAGAGAAAGGGATAGGCCTGGGTGGTAAGAGGGTGAGAATAGCCCAGAAACCAAGCTTAAAAAAGGTCAGGCAGAGGCACATCCCTAAAGGGGAGTCAACACTGGACTGGCACAGAAGAACTGGTATCCCCAATGTGGTGGTGGCAGCTCAAAAATGCCCAGGAGACCCTGTCATACTGTAGGCAGCTGTGCCTGAGGCAAAGCACACAGATTGTGAGGCAGCGGCCAGTAAGAAAGCTAAGCCTGTAGCTGGCTGGGAACTCCAGCCCTTCCTGTCAGACCTATGGCCTCACCTCTCCAAGCTTCAACTTCCTCATCTGTGGAATAGTCCTAATCCAGTGTTTATTCAGAGCAACCATGAACAGTAAACCACAGACTGTGTGCAGAGGGACCACACAGAGCTCTTTAGGAGGCCAAAGCCAGATCAAGGACTGACTCAGCTCCTTACTATGTGTGTTTTGGAACAAGTACACCTCAGATTCCTCTGCCTGAGAAGGACGCAATGATTAGGTCCCCGCCTGCCTCCCAGTGCTACTGGGAGACAAATGCCGTTGTGTGGTGACGCGCTTTGTTACTTACACAAGGGGTTGACATCCCTGATGTATTTCTCTACTCCTGCCCCAGTGTCTTCTTCTGCCACACTCATCTCCTGACAACACCTTCAGAAATCCGTGCTTTCCTGAGAAAGCTCTAGCAGGATGTGCAACAAACCAAACTTAGGGCTATCTCTGGACAGGAGAAGAAAGGGCTGAGTTTTAGGCCAGCCAGCCCTGCCCTGTGCTCAGTGTACAAGTAGAGAAGAGCCATTGTGTGGTCCCCTTGTTTTACTGAGACCTTAACAGATGAAGCACCCTCTTTCCATGCCTTGGCTCTTGCTGCTGGAACAGCAGCAGTCTATCTAGACATTTAAAGCAGAAGCTGTATTTGTTTCTCGAAACAAGGAAAAGAAACAGTAATCGCTGCTCCATGGAGTCCAATCTTTCTGGCCTTGAGAGGCTTGGGTGGACAGTGCAAAGGGCTGGGTATGGTGTGAAGGTTTCAGGTGTGGTAGCCTTGAGCTCAGGAAAGAGAGGGGCTCTGGTACCTGCAACCCCATCTTCAGCTTTATATAAGAACCTTGCTTTCACCAAACCATGCATAGTTTTGCTCAAAAGTGAAAGTGTGGAGTTTAGTTTTTAGTATTGTACCAACACTGGGTTCTCGGTTTTGACAAGAGAGCTGTGGTTAGGTTAGACATCATCAGCGCCAGGGGAAACTGGGTGAGAGGCGTGTGGGAACTGGCTAATCTACCTTTACAACTTTTCTGAAAACTTTCTGTAAGTTTTCCAAAATTAAACTGTATGAGGTGGGGCAGACCCCACTCACAGTGAGAAAAGAACAAAGTAAAACCACAACATCTCATTTCTCAGCTTTCAGACTCCAAAGGCTGAAACCATAGTGCATAGCTCCAGGCTTTTCTCACACAGGGGCATGAACCTCTTAGGGGAGCAGTTTAAATCTATGTTTAAGAATTCGTAANGTTCTGATGGGGGAAATGGAGAGAGAGGCTCTTTAGGGGAGGGAGAGGGAGGTAAATAGAAGAGAAGGAAAGAGTGGGTAAGACAACGATAGGATGTCTGAAAAAGCCATAAAGAATTATTCTATTAACTGTTTACCCTAAAAAAAACTATAATGCATGTGATTCCGTGTATAAATATACATATATAGTTTGTACTCTTTTTTTTTTGATTTTTTGAGACAGGGTTTCTCTCTGTAACAGTTCTACCTGTCCTGGAACTCACTTGGTAGCCCAGGCTGCCTTAACTCACAGAGATCCACCTGCCTCTGCATTCCAAGTGCTGGGATTAAAGGCATGCGCCACCATAACCCGACCTACACATACAATTTTAATGAACTTTTCTCATCTAGGCTTATAATTCTTCCTGCAAGAGCCAAAGACTATCTAACAAAACCCCCAATTCCAGACATGATAAGCCTCTCTTTTGTTGGTCAGGACTGTCTGAGAGAGTCCTAGAACACCCAGCCTATTGATGTTACCCTTGGTTAGTCCTCAAAGGTGGAAGGTAAGTCCCTATTGCTGAAGACGCCATGCACTTCAGGGCCCAGAGACCTCTGAACTGAAAGCCTCTTCCTTGAGAACTAGCTCTCATGACACCAGAAGGCACCATGCAAGCTTCCACAGGAAGGAAGCAAGCAACAGTGCTACCCAGCTATGGCACTTACGAATCGCATCAACAACCAGCATGGCAGGATAACCAACAGATGCAGTAGTGGCATGCATACCTCAATGGTAGCCGACTGCTCTCTAGTTGGACTTAAGACTTGCTCAACAAGAGGGAGACCATGCCTGGTACTGCAGACCTAGATAACTTCTCAGTACTAATGAAATCATGGTTATTGGCGGAGAATCTATAACCTTCAATTTACTAAACCAGCATAACTGTTAACCACAATCTATAAATATTTGTCCTTATACCCACAGTTAAGAGTAGTTCTCTCCTCTCATCAAGGAAATGTCTTCTTTGCGACAGATGAAGAACACTGCAGAAAACCACAATCAATCAAAATGCAGAGTTGTGGAGCCCAATTCCAATGGACACATCTACAAAACACTCCTGCACCTAAGGCTCAGGGAACACTGTGGAAGAGGGGGCACAAACGCTGTAAGAGTTAGAGGATCAGGGAGGCTGTGTCTCCTAGTAACATCAGAAGCTACGCCGGGAAAGTCTCACCACCAGGACCACCCAAACATGAGCTGAACAAGGAGGACACCAACAGACATGCCAAATTGGACCAAGAGAAGCCCACAAGATCTCAACCCCACACAAAGAACTACAGGCAAAGCTGGGCGTAGGAAGGTGGTCCTTCCCAGGGAAGAGCACACCAATTGGTTGTCCAGTGCCAAATGGTCAGCCCTGAAAACATACATACAAGTTACATTATATGGACTCAACAGGTTCTATTTAGGAATATATACGTATAAACATATACATATATGACTATAACAACAATTAGTGGAAGAAGAGGTCATGAATTTGAAAGAGAGCAGGGAGGGGGATACAGGAGTGTTTAGGGGGAGGGAAGGGATGGGATAGTTGTAATTAAATTACAATCTCAAAAATATACAAAAAAACATTAAAAAAAGAAAAATTCATACTGCACACATACCTATCCAGCCAGTTTACCCCCGAGGACATTTGCCAGGATAGCCTCTCACAGACATAAATAAATATGAGGGGAAATGCTCAGTANAGACTTTGTAAAAAGAAAACTTTTAGAAGCAACCAAAAGCACACGTCCTAAACAAGCTTCGTAGAATGCTATTATAATTGTTAAAAAGAATAAAGCAAAGCTGGGTGTAGTGGTGCACACTGGGATGTGGAGGCAGGAGGATCAGGAGTTCAAGACCAGTCTCATCTACATTAGCAAGTTCGAGGCCAGCATGGGTTATATGAGACCTTGTTTCAAAATTTTAAATAAAGAAAAGCAGTAGCACATTTTAAAAAACATCTATGTGGTGTGTGTGTGTGTGTGTGCGCGCGCGCACATGTGTGTGCGTGTGCACAACATGCGTATAGAGGTCACAGATGCGTATAGAGGTCACAGGACAACTTGCAGGAGTCAGGTTTTTTTTTCTCTCATGTGGACTATCTGGATCAGACCCAGGTGGTCAGTCTTGGGGGCAAGTGACTTTACCCCTTGGGCCATCTCACCAGCTCCAAAAGGCGGTATTTTATTTATGTGGAACAATCCCAAGAAATACTCATTAATAGAAAACAGTAAAAATAGAACACTGTAATAGTGTGCTACCATCTGTGCCCCAAATGGGGAGGTCACAGTGGTTGTGCTTACCTGCAAAAGGCCTGGACAAGACTGGGCCCTGTCAACTCACTGTCAAGGATAGGAGAAGGGCTCATAAGGACTTGTAGGCACTCCCCTATAATTATCCCTTCACCCACGCTCCTGTAAGCCTGTAAGCAGCACCAAGTCATCATAAACTAAAGTTAAATTAAGTTAAAGCAAGACATAGAAGCAGAGAGGGTGCTGGTTGAGGAAAGGAAGGGATCAACAGAAATGGAAGGGGACCAGAGAGGGTGACGGGGAATAAATATGACCAAAATAGCAGGCTGGATGTGGTGGTGCACACCTTTAATCACCACCCTGAGGAGGAAGAGACAAGTGGGTCTCTGTGAGTTTGAGGCCAGCCTGATGTGTATAGCAAGCTCCAGGCCAGCCAGAGACCCCGATCCCAAATGAACAGACTACACACACCTGCACACACACACACACACCTGCACACACACATACACACACACACACCTGCACACACACACACACACACCAACACACACACACATATGGGGTGAGTAGGGGTGGGGTGTGAGAACAAGAGAGAATTTTGCACCATACTTTGATGAGGGCAAAGTATATATGCAAATATGTATTTAAGTCTCTGTCAACAACCCCCCTTTTTCATTTATATATGATTAATATGTGCTAATAAAAACTTTAAATNAAAAAGGGGGGTTGTTGACAGAGACTTAAATACATATTTGCATATATACTTTGCCCTCATCAAAGTATGGGATTTATACACTCCTCAGCTTATAATGGGAGTGTGTCCCAATAAATCCACTGTAAACTGAAAATAACAGAAATCAATGTGCACTCAATGCCCCACCCTACCGAATACCACAGCTCAGGCTCACTTGCCCTAGCTGTGCATAGAACACGTAAGGTGCCTGCACTTAGGTAAAAGTGTCTGTCACAGGGCCCATTTTACACTTGGGTATTAAAGTTCTCAAGCACTGAAAGTGAGAAGCAGGCTGGTTGTGCCGATCGATACACTGTCACACCTTCATTGACTCTAGAAGTTCTAAGTCAAACTGTGGTAGGTCAGGACTGTCTGTGCCCACAGATACTTGTGTGTCCGATAAAAAGCATATTCCCTGTGTGTTTGCAGGTTAGAGGTCCACCTTGGTTGTTTCTTAGGCACCTTTCACCTTGTTTTTTGAGGGTCTCCCACTGGCCTGGAGCTGGCCAAGTAGCTACTCTGGCCAGCCAGTGAGCCCCAGGGACCTTCCTTCCATTATGTCTGGCTTTTTTCGTGTGTTCTAGGGACTGAACACAGGTCCTTGTCCTTGCAGCAAACACAGAGATGTCTCCCTCACCCTCTCACCCCCATAGTCTTTAGGAGGTATAGAAGCAACTGATAATAGGGCTATCTCCCAGANGCATGTTTAATTAATTAATTAGTTAGTTAATTAATTAATTAATTAGTTAAAGAAGGTGGGGGAGAAGGAAAAAGGAGAGACTTAGTTTTTGTTGCATACATTTTGTAGTATTTCAAATTTTTGCCATTTCACAATACCCCCCCTATTATGTTCTTAGGATTTTTTTATTTACTTTNTGAGACAGGGTCTTGCTATAATATAGTCCAGTCAAGTCTTGAACTTGCAATCTTCCTGCCTCCCCAGAATTACAGAAAGGCATTGCCACACCAGCTAAAATTTTTAAAGAGAAAAATAACAGTGTTATACAGGGAAGTAGCAGCGAGCAAGTATCATCTGGACCGGAACTGAGCCATGACTGTGGTCATTGGTCCTTCAGGACCCCTCTGTCTTGATACCCTTTGCATCATCCAACCTGGCTGGCATGAGTCTGCAGGACAATGTGCTCAGCAGTGGACACCTAGTATGTGTAAATCTGTGTGCCCAGGAGCCCAAAGGAAGAGCTCAGAGTCTCTTGTGGATCTAACTTGCAGCCCCAGGTAGTGTCTGAGCTGGAAGGGATTTGGTGGTATCATTCCCAACCTTCATTAGTTTCAGGTGAAAACTGAAGGGGAACACTTGTTCTGGGTATACTGTATGATGACAGGTGGCCTCCAATCAGAACTCNGGTTTCCCGAAACGCAATACATGCCAATGAGAGGCACCAAAAAATGTTTCTGTGTCTCTCTGGTTCTCACTTGCTTTGACAGCAGAATAGGAGCAACAGTGTTTGTTCTGGGCTTTGTCCTACCTCCTCACTTCCAGATGCAGAAACNGAGCATAGAGTGTTGGGACCACACAGCACAATTTCATCCTGGATTGTGATGCTACACGTGCCTGTGCTGAAGGCAGAGCACTCAGCAGGGCAGCTGCTGGGAGTGGTAGGACCTGGCTTTCCCCCAAAATGAGTGAGCATGGAAGGACCAGTTGTGAAAGGTCATAACCAACTGGGCAGTCTGGTCTGGTGACGCTGCCAGGGCCTCTGCAATATACCAGAGAGTGAGAAATTCCCACCAGCCTTGTCTCGAAGCCCTCCTTCTCTGCACTGAGCCTCCAGTTGTCACCTCTGGGGCTTTCTGTGTTCTTGGGAAGAACCTGTTCTGGTTCAGATGACCCAGCCCCGTAAGTCCCATCTTCTCCATCTCAGTTCTCCCTGCCTCAACTCCATGGATTCACACTCTTTTCTCTGCATTCTGTCATATGTCCAGGATCCCACAGCCTTGAAGGATTTGGGTTTGTCTCCAGGACAACTAAAGCATGCATTCCCAGAGACATGGGCTTGAGGTGGGTGCAGGGCAAGGGTGTGCCCAGACACTCCCCAGTACCTACCTGACTGACCTGACTGATTTATAGTATGCCACAGGCAGTGGGTCCAGTCCCATCTCCCACTCCTCANTTCAAATGGCCACTCCTGGTCTCCAGGGCATGAGCCTGGAGTTTCACACACCTAGAGCTACTTTTCAAAGCCAGAGCTTGGTGTTGCAATGGANCTAATCACCTTTGCTGCCTNCAGTGCTCTTGGAGACATAGCTNAGAGCTTGTGAGTTAGTTCAACCTTCACTTCCTTGCACACCCACAAGCCACATCTTTGCATGCGGCTTAGTATGANGAAAAGAATTAGATCGTTGTCCAAGGAATGAGGGTAAAAATTATCTNAAGAGAATTTTCATAATTAAAGTCCCCTTACCCAAAAAGATAGAGAAACTTAGAGAGGGACAAACAAGTCCTCCAACAACTNTTAGGGTCTATTGGACGCTGTCAAATTTGTTAACTTTGTTTGCTCCATCTCTCGTTTCCCACTCTCCAGGAAAGGCTGAAGGGAGCTCACATGAGACAAAAAATACAGCGAGGTGTAGAGGGAAGATGGAAAGCCCAAAGCAAAGCCTAAAATAGAACCAAGGAGCCAGTGAGATGACTCAACAGGAAAAGGTACTTGTCACCAAGCCTGGTGACCTGAGTCTGACAATCAGGATTCACACAGTAGAGAGAACAGACTCCTGAAAGTTGCCCTCTGATCTCCACATGTGTACACATACAAGATAAATAAAGTGTAGAGCCCAATGATAGCTGTAACCAGTAATGAACACACACAACATGGTGGGCATAGTCTCTCCACTTCATAGGGATCCTCGGCTAAATCTCCCACAGCTCAAGAAAGCTGGCTCTCTTTATGTCCATTTTGTAGACAAAGAAACTGAGACTTCGAAAGGCTAACTAGCCTTCCAAGATCCTGAGGGTGGTGGTTGTTGAGGCAAGGATAGAACCCACAATNTCGATAGTCCCACTCTCCACACCCTCAAGACCACGATCAAGACGAGAGGGTGATGAAGATGCTGCAAGAGGAGCCACACTTGGTCCTCCTCACTACCACCTGGAGAAGAGAAATCGATGAGCAGCTTCACAGAGCCCATGAGAGGAGACTTGTGCCTTACTTAGTGTTCTCTGACTGACTCTCATTCAGGCATTATTTCTCCCAGGCCCCCTAAGAATCAACTGAGACATTGCTGGATGCATTCTACATGGTGATTCCCATAGGTGACCTTATACAGATGGGGTCACAGNCCACCTCAAAGTGCAACTCAGTGGAAGTAACACTAAGAGCATCATCCAGGTGGCCCAGTCATCCAACTGAAAAATTTGAGAATAAGTGGAAGATGTAGAGGTTGGACACTGCCCAGCAATTCTCCCAAACATCACATGTATGAGCTAAACTAACAACAACAAAGAAGCTGCTGTCTTCAGGTAGATGCAGACCTGACTAGAAGAGGTACTGNCATCCTCTTAGGAAAGTCAAGTGGCCTGAAAGAGACCCAGGCTGGAGTCACCCACAGACAATGATGGGAAGAGTGTCCGTAGAAGTATCTTGGAGCCTCTCCAACACAGAGAGCTNCAGCCAAGACCTTAGAATCTTTACCCACTTAGCACTGTGAGAAGGCTCTGATCCGGAAGACACTTGGGACAGATGTAACCACACTCCTGTCTCTGTCATAAAAAACAAAGGAAACAAAAACTCCCTTTGGATAGCTGGTTTTGACCAACACTGCTTCCAGAATCTTCCAACACGGAATTGATGTCAAGATAAACAAATCAAGTAGATGGTCAAAGGGGATTGTTATTTGTGGAACAGTTCAAACAGAAAACAGTAACTTTTATTTTAGGATACTAAAGTCACAGCTACTCTTTCCAGCAAATTCCATCAACTGGTCCAAGTTTCCCAGTCACTCCTGGAATAAGAACACATCCAGTTTCTAAATCTCAGCAACACAGCCTCCCAGCTTCTCGACCATTAGAAAGTCACTTAGCTATTCTGTCCCCAGTTTCCTATTTCATAAAATTGAGGTAACAAATGTCTCCCTCTGTCCCCAGTTTCCTATTTCATAAAATTGAGGTAACAAATGTCTCCCCATGTGCGCTGTCCTAGAGGGCTGTTGAGGTATTACATGAGTTAGTGTATACAAAGTGCTTCGACCAATGTTTGGCACACAGTGACTGCTTAGTTATTCTAAAGCAATGTGGTCAAGCACTTGAGAGTATTCCACACCAGAACGCACATACACACCTCATCCTACAGGAGTAGTATGTTCGCACACACAGCACCCTGAGGTGTGAATTGTACACTCACATTCACAGCGTCATAGAAGAAAGCATTCACACATACACCACAGAAGATAAAACAGAAGATCCCCAAAGCCACTGCTCCACCAGGAAGTGACTCCCCAGCCCAGAGGCTCCTGGGTGCCATGGTGTGGCTGCAAAGAACGTCAAGAATTCCACCACAAAGCAGGCATCGCTGACCATACCTTCCTGTGTGTGTTTCCCAGGGCACACATAAGTGGACTACCTGAATTTTTAAGCTAAGGAATAGCTCCTGGAGCCAGTCAGGAATCTAGAGAAATCAAGCATTCTGTCAGTTCTAAAAAAACAAGCTTCCCTACAGCAATCCGAAACCTGTCCCAGAACTCAGAAACAATCACCCCAAATCTATCCCAGTAGTGGATCTAAGGACCAATGTTGGCATCCCTATATGATCTTCTAACTAACCCTTCAGGACAATGTGGGGTCACCTGTCAAGGTCATATCTGCCCCTGGAGTATAAACATAATGTTCTGACTATTAGGGAATGGAAAAGGAAGCCAAGCACTGGTCACAAGGACCTCTGTGGATTCAAATCATATTGGGTCATCTGGAATATTCTGGTAGCTGGGACACACCCCCTGGAGACACTTGAAGCAAGTTCTTTATCACTAGGCAGGTCACAACAGACTGTGAGAGCCCCTGGCCACTTTCTGTACCTAGCTCCTAACCTCCAGAACAGTATACAATGATGAGTCAGCCAGGGCCGAACGGGGCAAAGTGGTCACTTTCATCAAATCCCAAATGTCGATGTTGACCTTTTCTTTTTTTCTTTTCTGTTTATATTATTTTGGTGTTTTACACATACCGAGAACACTCCCCGTCATGGAGCTTCTCCCTGAGTTCTTAAAGAGAGTCAAAAGTGTCCCCCCAAATCGTAACAAGAGATTCTCCCGTGCTACCCAGGGCACAGGTAACAAGGGAGGTTTTCTCCAGACATTCCATATTCTGTAATTTGGTGCCCAGATTCCATTATAAATGCATTCATATAAATTAATATGCTTGTTCCTAAGAGAATGTCCCACAGCNAAGCCTCAGCAGATCCAGATGTGTCCTCAGGAGGCCACCAATCTATACTCAACATCTAGAGGCAAAGAGCACTGATGCTTAAAAGATGAAAATACTTTCCTGAAAGGGTTTATAAGGATGAAATCGGATGATGCAAAGTAATTAACTGTGTGCATTGTCCAGATGTGTATGCACCTGTGTATGCATATGGATAAATTAAACACAGTATGTTGAAGGTGTGTAAGTAAAATAGGCTTTCCAGAGTCATTGTCTGCACCCTTGCTGCACCTCTTACTTCAGCCACCCAGAACCCCCTTTTCCAGACAGAGCACACGCGTTTCCACGATATTTTTGTCACTCGTCCTCTTTCCCTTTCCTTTCCATGTGACAATCCCTTCCTCACGGTCCTCCCCACCACTTTATGTTTAGTCCCCCAGATGGTAGGCTGGGGCAGGGAGGAGCCCTGTCTGTATCGTTCAGACACTCTCTGGGGGTGTCAGAAGACGGATCAGTAACACCCAAGTGTCTCCTGAGTGTGGGGTTAGATTCCAATACAAGGCTCATCCTGAGCTTCTCCTCAGGGCCCTGCCATGTGGGCAATGCAGTGCAGCCTGAGCATGAGTGACAGTGACAAGCGTCTCCNGGAACATGCTCCAGAAGGGATATTCCAAGCCTTGCTGGCCTGTCCCTTATCTGAGTTTGTAACAACCTCTCTCTCCCTTTGAGGAATAGCCAACTCCTGTATGTCCCCTGTTTCTCCAAAAAGGAAGCAGCAATGCACTGGTTTGTGGAACTACTCATGTCCAACCAGAATTAATAATCTACTACAAGGGTTTCTTAGCTCCTTCGAAGNAGTCCTAAAAGTGATACAAATTGTTATTTTGATTGCTTTAACGGGATTTCCCCTGGAAGCCTACTTCATTTGCCTGGATAATCTGCAGCCAGTTGTGGTGATATTTTGCTTGGGCTCTAACAAATAAAACTTGCCTGGAGATCAGAGTATGAAGCTAGCCACTAGTTAACCATAGAGGTCAGGCAGTGGTGGCACACACCTTTAATCCCAGCACTTGGGATCTCATGCCTTTGATCCCAGTACTTGGGAGGCACGCACCTTTAATCCCAGCACTTGGGATCTCATGCCTTTGATCCCAGTACTTGGGAGGCACACGCCTTTAATCCCAGCACTAGGGAGGAGGAAACAGGAAGTGATATGGCTGGGCAGAGAGAGGAATATAAGGCAGGAGGAGACAGGAGCTCACCACTTTTCAGCTGAGGAGCTGGAGAGTTAAGAGGTGGCTGTGCCTTGATCCTTTGTCTCTCTGATCTTTCAGCATTTACCCCAATATCTGGCTCTAGGTTTTTATTATTAAGACCAATTAGAATTCTTGCTGCATCCAGTAAAAGCAGAGAAAGCTGGGGAGGAGAAGGCTCCAGCCACACCATGGCACACAGGCTCTACCACTGCAGGCAGATGGGACTTGTGGACCAGTGCTCCTCTCCACCCCAGGTCTAGGCACTCTGAGGCAAACTGGATCCTGCCCCACACTGCCCTACCTGTTGCAGGATATTTGAGCGCTCTGTGAACCCCGAGATTGCGTTATTTACTGGGAAGCCTGTTTCTAGTTGTGGTGTGGCTCAGCCCTAGCACACGCCTTTAATCCAAGAGCTTNCTGCTTGAATATTTTTAACAGGATTAAATAAAGTCAACCACAGGTCAAGAGGCAGAGAAGCTACCAGTTGGCAGGAAGTAAATGGGATTATTTTTTAAAATAATTTATGAGTTATTTATGAAAAAAACATATAGAGTAAAAGGAGTCAGGAGGATGGGTAGATAGACACACGGGAAGTAGAAGGGAAGGACACTGAATTTGAGGATTTTTGTTTGAGATGGCAGAGGAGGAAACAGGAGGCTTCTGGGAGTTGGCTGAGGAAGAAGGTCAGCTGGGTGCTTTCTCTGGCTCTCTGAACTAGCAGGTTTTCACCCCAGCATCTGGCTCTGGAGTCTTTATTAGAAAGAATCAAGCAATTGAGATTTAGTTAAAACCAACACCTACCTGCTGGGATTTCCAGTGCTATTTTCTAGAATGGCCCTGCTAAGCCCTGTTTATGCTCATCATTTAACCGATGCAGCACCTGTGTCAAAGGTATTATTATTGTCCCTATGGTAGCTATGAGGAGATTGAGATGAATGCATTGGTACTCTGAGTATGTCTAATCCAAGGTAGAAAAGTGAATCCTTGTCAGGAGGTGATGGTCATCAGTGGTCAAACCCAAGAGCAGGAGGCTCCCACAGAAGTTGCAAGGAAGCCTTGATTCCTCCAGGAAGCTCACAACCAATGTAAGAGGTTGTAACATTGTCAGATCCCTGATACCCTCTTCCATGGGAGGCATGCCTCCCTCCTATCTCCGGGGCTATCTGAACAAGGCTGGGATCTGCAGGCTCCCTGTTCCTCAGTACCTTATCCAAGCCACAGCCACTACACATCACTGTCTGCTGTAACACCTCCTTAGGTCTCNACTCTCCTNCCTACATCAGTCTTCCACACCACTCACACACCTGACCGCTCCAGCCTCCTCCAGACCTCCCACTTCGTGTTCCCCTGCCCTTAACTTCTGTGAGTCACTGCTGTGGAGCCTTATGCTGCCAGTCTCCTCACAGACCCCAGGGCTGTCAGGTTCATCTCAAATGCTTGAACACCAGACTGCAGCAGGTGATGGTCCTCAGCCCAGAACACAGGCATGACTAACAAGTCCATCATTCCCCCAAGACGGAAGAAATAGTCGCTTATCCTTGATTTCTCCTGAGACTCTGCTTCTGTCCCTTGGGCCACAAAGATACCTGTTTCTTCTGCGCTCCCACAGGAGCCCTTCTGAGTCAGACAACACCCTTGGTAGCCACTGGGTTTNCTTTTCTCCAGGCCAGACAGCTCTAGTTCCTTGAAAGACAAGTTTGGAGGTGGGGAAGTTGGGTGGTGTGAGCGGCTGTTGACGCTGGCATCCTGAGGAGGCAGGTTAGGTGAGGAATAGGAAGAGAGCCTTTCATATTTGTACATTACTGACTTATTGTTTGGATTTTTTTTTTGCAATGCATTATGTTCCTTCTGCTTTACCTTGTTGGAATAGACTCTGCTGGCCTTTTTCTAATTTCCTGATACTTTCTAAATTTCATTAGACTTTTACTTTTAAAGAAAATGCTGTACTAAAAATGTCTCAGCAGTTAAGAGTGCGAGTTGCTATTGCAGAGGACCAAGGTGTGTTCCCAGCACCTACATGGTGGCTCATAGCCATATGCAACTCCGGTTCCAGGGGATATGATGCCTTCTTCTGGCCTCGGAGGGCACTGCACACACACAGTGCGAAGACATACATCAGGTAAGCAGACACGTGGATTTTATAATTGTTTTCAAGGTCACGATCTGCTCCCTGTGCTGTTTGGCTTCATTCCTCAGCTGTGGTGTAGGTGCACCACATTTTTTTTTTGTGGTTTTTCACCAGGATTTAAATTTTTTGGTACGTGGATTTTTTTTTTCCAGAAAGTTTATCTTGAGTGTTTCTGGGTTTATTTTTGTTGTTGTTTTGAGCAAGTCAAATGTAGATTTATTAAGAAAAACTAAGATAGGACTCTCACAAGTAGGAGGGACTCCAAGGAAGGAATGCCCTGTTTTGTTTGTAATTACGTGTGTGTGTGTGTGTGTGTGTGTGTGTGTGTACTCGTACATGTGTGAGTATTGAGTTGTCATGACACATTGATGGAAATCATAGAAAAACTTGCACAAATTCTATTCTTCCACCATGTGGGTACCCAGGATCGAATTCAGGTCACCAGGCCTTAAGCATCTTTATCCATCTGAACCATGTCACTGGGCCTTGTTTTCAAGCTCATTCACTACATTGCTTGAGTCTTACAAATATCCCTGGCAGCATTTTGTCAGCATGAACTCTTCTTTGGGTTGTTAAAGTCTTCGAAAGGTATCATGGGATTATTCGTTGGTATTTTGCTTTCGATATTTGAGACTCTGTGGGTAAGAGTGTAGAAATTCGGGATTGCTCTACTGTCTTCCTAGGAATTGTTGTTGTTGTTGTTATCATTAAACAATGACTCCTTTGTCTTTGAGGACCTTAGAATTTATCTCCTCTGGTGGTGATAATATCAGGCAGCTTCTCCAGTTAGCACTGACTGGCCCATATTATCTATCTCATAACTCAACTTCTTTCTATCCATCTTGTTTCAAGTTGTTTTCTACAGATAGCATGTTTGTATGTTTTGGTTATTTCACATGGCTTATGATGTGGAAGTTTTTACCCTGAATACTTCCATATAGTTCTATTCTTTAAGTTCTCTAACTTTTCGTTTGTCTTGTGTTTCCCTTGTGTCCTTCCTCCCTCCCTCTTGTCATCCTTTGAACTTACTGAGAATTCTGTGTGTCTCTCCTGGCGTGGAAGTCATGCATTCTGTCACATCTAATAACACGTATTAGTGGGGACCCCGAATTTACTCCCCCGCCTCCGCCAGTGCCTCACATATCTGCCCTCTCCCTGGGCAGTANGCGATCTTGGAATGCTGTAGTTTAAACCATGCCCTTGTCAGTACTGCCTGCCACTATTACCTCTTGTTCTACTTGTTTCTAAATCCCGAAAACTAGCCATGCTTTTGACAGGCTATACAATTTATTGAATAATCCCATTTAGATTATCCTTAATTTGTCAACCTATTGGTTACCATGACTTCCTGAAGCCTACTCTCTCCTGGGTTTTGTGTCCTTCTTGTAGGCAATGTATGGCTGAGTCCCCTGGCTTTTCTTCCACTCTGCCCTTTGCCGCCCTCTGATGGGTACATCCAGACCACTTGCATTCTGAGGATTCTTAGCAGAACTGGATTGATAGCTACTGTTAGAGCTTTTCTGNTTTGCAGGCTCATTCTTTNCTCCATTCTCCCCCCTGCTTTATTCCTTTGCCCATGATTCCACTTTGTTTCTTCTGTTAGCATTTCACTTATTCCTTTTATAAAGTTTTATAAATTACCATGCTTCCCTTGGAATTTGTAATAGACATTTATAACACTAAGTCTACCTCCAAAATGACATTATTTCCCTTCATTGGTAGTACAGGTACTTCCCACTTCCTCCCTCCTGCCCCCAGGACATTGCTGCAGTTCATTTCCTGTATCTATTTATACTAATCCCCCTTTATGTTGTTGCTATTGTTAATTTACACTATGGTTTAGACCAGTTAAGAAGAATAAAAACCCTAGGTTTTATTTCATCTTCATTCATCCCTTCTCTGGCTACCTTCTTCCTGTAGCTTAGTTTCTGACCCCCGTAATTTCCCTCTCCCTTAAATACTCAAATGTTCCCTTTCTAATGTTTTTAGATTAATTGACTTTATTTCATGTTATGAGTGTTTTGTCTGCATATATGTGCATCAAATGTGTGGTGTGCAGTACCTATGNAGGTCATAAGAGGATGTCCAAACTCCCTGGAACTGGAGTTACAGACGGCTGTGAGCCACCATGTGGGTGCAAGAGTAACCCGTGCTCCTAACCTCTCAGCCATCGCTCTAGCCCCTTAAATATGAGTTCTTTGAGAATTTCATAGAATNCATTTTAGTCATATTTAGCCCCACTCCTCCCCCTAACTCCTCCCAGATCCACTCCCTCCTCCCTACCCCCTCAACTTCCTATCCTTTGTTTTTCAATCTTCTATGAACTCCAACTTCTGCTGCCTGTGCACTTCTGCCCCTGGGACGGGTCCTCCGCTGGAGTGTGGCTCACTTACCAGGATGTACATTAAGTATTAAACCTCATTCTCTGTTTACATAGTTTCCCACCAGAAATCTCTGTAATTCTTTGCTTTCTTCCTCTAATAATATAGAGGGTTTTTATTTCTATTTTACTTGGTTTGTTTGAGACAGGGTCTCACTGTTTAGCTCAGACTGGCTTCGAACTCATAGAGACCTGAGTGCTGCGGTTAAAGGCATGCATCTCTATGCCAGGAGAGACANATGGTGGTTTTCTATTTTCTCATTTCTTTTGTGACTTTTGACTGTGGCATGGCTCCATGCAGACATTTTGGTGCTTGTATGGGTTAGGCCTCTCTGAGACTCTTGCATCTNTGGGTTAATCTCTTGTTACTCATTTTGGAAAATTCTTGGAAATTACTATTTCAAATATTTATCTGTTTTCTCTTCTCACATTACATATATATGGTTCCTCTCTATATTTCCCCACANTTAGGAGTTTCATTTTGTTTTGTTTTTGGTCTTTTCTCCCTCTCTCTGCATTTCAGTTTGGGAACTTCCTGTTGATGTATCTTCAACAAGCTTGGTTATCCTTTACTAGGCTATATCCACTCTACTGGTGAGCCTACCAGAGGTATTCTTAATTTCTGTTCCTCTTTTTATTTCTAGCATTTCCTTTTGAGTCTTCCATCACTTGCTGTTACCCACCTGTTTTTGCATGCTGCCTACTTTTTCCACTAGTGCAATGAACATACATTATACTTATTTTAAGTTCTCAAATGTTTCCAAAATCTGTGTTGTGTGTAGTTCTTATGTGATGCATTCTCTCTTCTTGCTTTGCTTTCTCTTGCCTAATTTTTTGTTGAAATATGCACGTGAGAGATTGGGGTTATGGCTCAGTAGTACAGTGTTTGTACCCCCGGTCCTAGGGTTCAGTCTCCAGCACCACACTCACAAGAAGGTCCTGAAATGTACATGTGACACATCAAGTAGTAGGAGTGGCGAAAAATAGGACTTTAGTGTGAGGTTCAGTATTCACGTAGGAGATCTCTGTTTTTTTCATGCTTCTTCACACTTTGCAGCAACTGTTAACCCTGTGACCTCAGTTCTCTGATATACCAATAAAGTCTGTTTATTTTCCATGTGTTCAGCTTTCTTTTTGCTATAAAGGTGGGAATGACAGCTTCTAAACTCCACCTCTCAGAGCTGAAACTGGAAGTCTCTAATANCTCACCGAAGTCACCGTTTAGCTATTCAGTGAGAGTCTCTGGTGGTAGACACCACCTTAAATGGTAAGTGATTTATTTAATTATAAGTCAAGTGTTACTCTCCCTTGGGGGTTCAGGGTATATGCGGGTGTGTGCTCATGACCATGTGTGTGCAAGTACATACACGTGTGCAGGTGCANGTGGAGGCCAGAAGTCAACCTCCAAAGCCATTCCTCCACCCACCTTGTGGAGACAGGGTCTTTCATTGGTCTTGGGGGTCCCCAAGTTGGTATGACCTGGATGGCCAGTGAGCCACAGAGACCTGCCTGTCTCCACCTCCCAGCACCGGGATTCTATGCACATGTGACAATACATTTCAGGGCTTTTTTCGTGTGTTGTGCTGGTGACTGACCCTAAGATCTCAGGCGAACACTGCACCACCGAGCTACACCCTGAGCCCCGCCTGTGCACAGGTGGTACTTAGGATGAATTTAGGGATTTTATGACAGTATCTCCCCACTCTTTACTTTTCTCTATTGTAGTTCCAGTTCCTCAACTTCTGTCTCCCAAACCATTCATTTCTATTCAGCTGTTTCATAGCGGGCACTTACCCTGTCATTGAACTTTTAATTCTAATGGGTACCAACCACTTTTATTTCTAGGCGATTTTCTAATCTGTCTCTCTCCTTTTTTTNAAAGATGTTTTGGTCTTTTGTAATGGTTTCCAATTCTCTCACTGCTTCAACCACTTTAGAGTTTCTTTCATTTTGTCTGTTACCTTAGGTTCTTGGAGTCGGATTCTCTGGCTCTCTCCTGACTCACTCTCATTTTCTTGCAAGGTTTACATCTTTTAAATTGTGAGATCATTTTTACTAGCTGTGGCTTATTCTGTAGGCATGGAGTACACACGTGAGTTGTAGAAGGGTCAAGAGGAGCGTATTCCATGTACTTCTCTGAGGCATTGCTGGGATTACACTGACATAATTCAGTTAGTATGAATTTCTACTCTTGGGATTCTTACGCAAACTATGACATGAGAAACCACACTTGGATATAGCACAGGTTTGAGGTTTCAACTTCTTATTGGAAACTTTTATTCTACTCTGAGTCCCATGCAGCCGGCTTCTCTCAAGATAAGCTGGCCTACAGCTTTTTTCACAGACAGTGTAGGCCTTCCAACTGTTGGGCAGTTTGCCAGTACGTCGGTTTCAACTCCCACATCACATAGGCCAGGTCTCTGCCAAAATCAGCAGCATACTCCAACCACACACACCCCCATTCACTAGGAACAACCCAGTATGGGCACCCTGGGCCATCAGGACAGGCACCCTGGGCCATCAGGACTTTAGCACTAGCTGTGAGAGTTCTGGCTCTGTGTTCCCTCTTAGCTTCAGCCTCTGAGGATATACCTCTCTCCCAACCTCAGACACAGGGAAAGTATTTTACTGTTGCTCTTGGTGCAGTGTTCCTATCCTTTGAGATGTGAAGGGAACCTGAAGTGGACTAGACTATGTTAACGATCTGTGTGCATTTAAAATATAATTTGCAAACCAGGAAAGGTTTGTTTTTATAATTTGAAGAGCTTTATAATACTAAATTCCTTAAGTCAACTTCCAGTGTGGCTTCAAAACTAAACAAGCTATTGGAAAGAGTGGCTGGTTCTTTTGTCCTTTTTAATTTGTATTTTATTCTTTGAGCTGGGGTCTCATCAGGCCCAGGATGGCTCAAACTCACCATGTAAGCCAAAGATACCTGAACTTCTGCTCCCCCTACCTCTGCCTCTGAAAGGCTGGAATTCTAGGCACTACCACACCGGGTTCATGTGGTGCNGAGACTGAATCAAGGGCTTTGTGCATGCTAGGCAAGTACNCTACCAGCTGAGCTACATCCCCAGACCTTTCCTCTTTTTTAAATTGCAAATATTGGCCAGCATAGTTTGAGGGGAAACATCTCTACCCAAGTCAGTTCTCACATAGTACCTTAGGCTGTGTCAGCCATTATTTCTCTATGCCGCACACCATAGCACAGGTGGTCAATGTCACTGACACGGCATGTCTGTAAAATTTCCTGGATGAATGAATGAATAAATGAATGAGAGAACAACCCAGCAAAGTGCAGGCAGCTCTGTGACAATTCCCTTGTCATCTCAAACCCCACAGACACAGAATTTGCCTGTCATCAAAAAGAGTCGAATAGACAGGAGGGGAAAAATGTAAACATGTCAAAATAAAAATAAGAGATGGATGCCGATTAATTTTAGACCTTACAGAAAGCTAGAGCTTAAATGAATCTCAAGGATAATCCAATCTAATCCAACACCACAAATGCAGAGACCCTGGAAAAAGCATTACTGAAGACTTAGGGGCCCCACGCTTTCATACTGTAACACCCCACTTGGTCATCCCCCAAGAATTCCCTTGCCTCACGAAACAGACACATGATTTGGGGGAATCCACCCTTATGCTTGATCCACAGGAAGACAAAGAANGTCCAGTGGCTGAGAAAATGTTTTCAAAGCTGCCAGGGGACAAATGGGTATTTCCAAGACAGTCTCTAGACAGCAATGTCAAGAAGGCTGAGCGCCCCAGGCCCAGGTCCTTTTCACGCTCAGGTCTCTTAGAAACAATGATGATGGGNAGGGAAGAGAGAGGGTAGTCTAGGCACACTGGGTACCTCTAGGGATCAAAAAGTAAGATTACTGAACATTCCACGTCACCATCTCATTCCAAAGACAAGAAGACATTCCAGTGAAATAGTGTGTATGGGGTGTGCATGTGTTGTCTGTACCCCTCTTCACTCATGTTGGGAATGAAANCTCTGCTCATTCCTACCATGAACTACCCTCTTGTAGGCCCCTGCCAAGGAATGAGTGCTCACTTCTCATCTTGACTCTGGGCTTGCTGTGCTCCCTTAGCTAAG
The DNA here is from genome assembly GCA_001675575.1 of Neotoma lepida. NCBI lineage: Eukaryota > Metazoa > Chordata > Mammalia > Rodentia > Cricetidae > Neotoma > Neotoma lepida. The sequence goes on along the minus strand of LZPO01005771.1, from coordinate 152,302 downwards.
ACATTGTATAGCAGTCTCCTTGGACCTTTGCTGTCCTGTCTGCACAGAGGGGTGACAGGGGCTCTTGTGGCCTGGGAAGAAGATGCATCAAGTGGCTCTTTGCTGAATCTTCCAGGGCAGATGGTGAACAGCGAGTACACACTGGCCACGACACTGCAGTAAGCGTTAACACTCTGTGAGTCTGAGTTCAAACCGGAGACCGTGGGTGTGGGCTTACGGGGCCATGGGTGACTCATAGGAGTGAGCAAGACTCTTGCTCAGCCTGGACCAGGGGGAAGGGGATATGNATGCAGTTACAGGCTGGTGCTCCATGCAGGGGACCAGTGATTTGCAGTTTAGAGTGTAAACAACATAAGAAAGTAGTTGTAATTATGGTACCTGCCACCAAGCACTTGCCAAGCTGTTCCTGGTGTCCACACATNTGCATACTCATACACGTACACATGCCAGCCTGAGAGACATGGTTAACAATCCTCTTGACACAGAAGCAGCTCAGCTNTTGTAGTGCAGTGGGGTGAGGGCTAGCCAGAGCAAGAGCTTCTTAAGGGCAAGCAAAGGGACATGGGACAGTGAAAAGTCCTGNAAAGACAGAATGGGGAGAAAACCACAAGCAGTTCTTGTGGAGGGATGGGCTGTAGGAAGAAAGCTCCAATGGCCACAGCAGNGGCAAAGCAAGAAGCAAGAAGTCCCACAGCATGGTCCAGGCCACAGCACCCAGATTCTTTGAGACTTTCTGATCCCAAAGCAACATCAAATGTCCATANTCCATCCTTTNNTGATTGGAGCCCCTGACTTCCTGTCACTCAGGTAATATTCCAGCTCCATGCTGGCATTCCTCTGGACCTTGGCTCATGCTGTTCCAGCTGTCCAGAACACCCTTCCAGCCAATGCTACCATCTNCATGGGCCCAGATCTGCCCAGCTCTCCAGACATCCCCAAGGGCACCTCCTCCAGGCCCCTTTCAGCACTTCTGGCCTGGCATACCTGTTTCCCTCTCCCTCCTCATCCTCCTCCACTTCCTCATGACGGAACACACATGCACCAGGGAGAAAAATGAGCACCTTGAAGCCAGGTCTCATGTCCCCCCACAGAGCCCAGACCTTTATCGGTAGCTTCTGAGTCTGTCCCTGAAGACCCAGGTCAGTCTTGTTGGGTGATGCCAACAGACCAGTCCCTTCCCAGGGAGGATGCTCATGGGATTAGGCAAACTTAGAAGCCAGTCCACCTGCTGGCCGACAGAAGAGCCANCACGCAGTGGACAAAGCTGCTCAGGAGAACAGGAGGCACTTCTGGTGGCTTTCTGTTAGACAAGGAACAGGCCATCTCCTGATTTAACCCCGCATGACCTTTGAACTTCCCAGGAGGTCAGCAGCACGTCCCCTTCCCCAGCTGTCTCTCTGTCTCTGGCCCAATGGGAGGGAGGGCCCTGGGCCCGTTCCATTTTGCTCCNGTATTGATCTGTTGGCAGCAATGGGCTGGATAATTAGCCAGGAATTAGGGTTTCTATTACAGCCAGGAGGCTGCTCCAGCTGATTTATCACCTGAATAATTTACTGTGATTGAAAGGAAATTAAAATGAACTCCATTTGACAACTGTGAGCTTTTATGGGCTTTAGTGAAGGCTCAAAAGCCAGATTAATAGCCTAGTGTTGGTTAATAGTCTGCNGAGGGTAAATACAGCAGGCTGCAATCGCTGCATCCTCTCGGTGGCCGGAGGAGGGACCCACTCTGCCAGAGCCAGTGCCCACCACAGTAACAGCCAGCATCAGCTTGAGTTTTACTGAAACAGATTCCACTGTCGAACACACATGTACATTCACGCACGCATGTGAACACACACACACACACACACACACACACACACACACACACTCACATCAGCAGTTTCTTTTTGCCCCTCCCTTCTGTTCCTCCGAGGTGATTTTTACTCACTCCCCATGTAGGGAAAACAGAATTGCTTTTTGATAACCATTTTGAGAACGAAGTGTTCCGTCGCTCCAGAGTGGGTCTCAACCTCTTCCACTCAGGCAAAGGGGACTCTGAGTTTCCCTATGCAAAGGGAAAAGAGTCAGAGCTGGCCAACCACTCACATAGAACTTAGGAGGAAAGGCTCCCAGCAGTGACCTCAGGACCACCCTGACATTAAGTTGGCAATGTTTTTCCCAGGAGTGGAGTGGGTGGCCTGTCCAGGTCCATGTACATCCTGGAACAACCCACAGACTGTACGAGGAAGGCCTGGCAGAGCACTACTAGCCAGTCCAAGGACTGATCCCAGAACCCTCCTGGAACACAAAGACCCATGACACCATCTTGTACAACATGAGGACAGAGAAGAGCCTGAGGCTAGACTCCAGCTCTGTGGCCTCAACAGTCTTGGCCCTGAAAGTGGGTATACAGTCTGTTTTAAAGCTCAGATCCATAAACAGGTGTGACCCAGCCACTCAGAGGACATCTAAAGGGAAGGTCCAACACAGACTGCATTAAGTCCTTGGAAAGCTGAATGCGATGATGTATAGGTGAGTGACCTCTGCTCTTACTGTTAGCTGGCTGCAGCCGCTGTCGTTGTCCATCATGATTACACAAAGAATCTGAGGTCCAGAAAAAAGTGAGGAGTTCAACAGCGCAGAGGCAGGACTCAAAACAAGGGTCCCCAGCTCCTCAGTCAGGAGATGCCCTTTATTTCCCCCATTAGATCATTCAATGAAANTAACAGCAAGCCCTGGGCCAGGCCGCTTGAGCCACAGAGACTCAGGCCGCTTGACTTGCTGGCAAATGGATGAGATGGCCAGGCTCCATGGCCTGCAGCTCAGGGGCTCACTTCCTAGTGTCACTACCATTCCACTCCGGGGGATCACAAGGGTCACCGGCAGGGCCCACGGTNAGTCAGTCAGAAGACAGTGGGCAGGAGGGCACTCAAGGAACTCATACCCTTGATGCGCGTGCCTTTCCCAGCAGCAGCCCCTTGCTCAAGCCATCATTTGTCCATAGTGATTGGGAACAGGGCACGAGGGTATGTCATTCATAGTCCAGTGCCTGCATGTGNGCAGGGCAGCCTTACAGCCTCACCTTCNATCTCTCCTCATTACAGCATGCCACAGAGAGGTGAAGCAGATTAACCAGAAAACACTGAGTCAGTCATTATCCTGCCGGCGCTTTGCCTGCTAGACCGGCCTCCAAACTCACAGACAGGCCTGCACCAGGCCACAGCATTCTGAAGGACACCACTGAAACACAGCTTCCCAGAGCCTGCAGCCCAGGCCTCCTCCCTACTGGGCCTCATCTCCACCTGAGCCCATATGGCCTTGGCCTTGGGATCCCTTGCAACATTCCCTCCTCAATATTGTTGCCCTCAGTGCAAACATCAGAGTGAATGCCTCCCCCTCTCCAGCACTCCATATCATCTGTTGAGATTTCTCATATGTCTGTGGCTCCTGAGTTCATATCACACCTTTCTGTGAAAGAATTAACAGAGATGATATCTGGTCTGTGCCTCTGTCCCCTCCAAGCCTGGCACTGTCCTGGGCCCACTGCCCATGCACAGGAAATGTGTTGGACCAGTGAGCTCCTGGGTAAGGAGGTGCCTGGACAGCTCTGGGGCGCCTCTCAGTGAACACTTGGTCTTGAGCCCATCTTCCCAAGCATTTAAATAGATAAAGTGGAACACAGCTTCAGGGCTTCTGCGAGACTCCCATGAAACACAGAGGGACTCACAACACCCAGTGTCTGTGCTTCATTCATACTGCCTTAACGGAGATGCTGGCAACCTTGTGTGGGAGAGTCAGGCCGGGCACAGAGCCCTGGACCCTCACCCTTGGTCACTTAGTGACTTGGTCACTTATTTACGTCTCACACAGCTCAGATGAAATGTGGCTTTTACCATCTCTCAGAAAGACTCAGCAGTGGAAGGCAGCNGTCTGTGATAGAAGCAGACTCTTATCCTTAAAACTCAGGCTCTGGAATGGCATCAGCCTTGCCCAGTGCCCANGGCCATGTCACTTGCAGGGGAGATANGATTTAACTTGTAAGAGAATGAGCAACATCCTCCCACAGTCCTCCAGTATCAGCTCCCCCTCGTCCCTGAATCCTGGCCACACTGGATCTTTGCACTCCTGCTATCTCCCTCTCACCTCCAGGCCTTTGCACTTGCCATTCACTCTGCCAGACACATTCCTCCACACCAAGTCCTTTATTGTTGTTTACCATGGCAGCCTCCAAGCTGGCTCAGTCTGTGCTTCAGGTTCTCAGAGGACCTTAGACATCTTTCCAGTACCAAGCTGTGATTCTTCTACAAATCTATAGGTTTGGGGACAAGTCCAAGCTTGTCTGCTCACTGACGGGCACGTAGTGTCTGATTCCATGCCTTACCCATACTAGGCAATTGTCAATGTTTGCTAAGTGAATACTTGCTGGGCAGCCTTAGGCAAGTTGCTTTGTCTCTGTGGGCCTCAGTTTCCCTATCCGAGAGCAAACTGGCTAAATGGTCTGTAAAAGTTTCCACTCAGCTCTGAGAGAGCCGTGAAAGAAAGGCTNGTGTCTGATTTATCTGTCAGAGCAGGGCTTTCTGATGGCTGACCCCATGCCTAGGCTATCCACACCTGCAAGCNGTCCCATAATGCCACGCATAGTCCAAGTGTCATGAGATATCATTCTATACTCCATGGCTGTGAGCCCAAGGCCACAAAGTNATTNTATATATTTAGATCATGTTCCTGATTGATAAGATGACAAAACCACCTGAAGTGACCCAGAAGACCATCACATACACCCCTATCCAAAAAGCCCTTGGAAAGCATACCATTCATTAGTGGCAGAGGAACCAGAGGAGTCACATGCCTCTGTGGCTGGCCAGAGACAGAGCCACCAGGCCAAGAAGCCTCAGAGCCCCCCTGAGCAAATCCTCCTGGCCTTGTGAGATGTTGTGACCAGCCAAGCTTGGCCAAAACCAACAAAATTTCCACTCTGCAAAGACCCTCACCCTCAGGGTGCAGATGCCCCGGCTTCCAGGAACGGCTAAGGCCTGCAGGGTGGCTGCAGGTGTGGTGGGCGGGAGTCACAGGCATACCTGCTCTGGCTTGATGGGTTCCGTGGTGGTGAAGATGTCTGAGTAATGCTGCCTCTCAAACACNCGGTCCAGCACCTCCAGCTGCTGCTGTGTGAACAGATCTCCCCGCATCTGCTTCCGGAGGAAGTCTCTGCCTGGAAGTGAGTGGCCGTTCGGCACTGGAGACTCCTGGATACCTTTGATGGGCATGAGAGAGAAAGGGTAAGTGGAGGCTATTCTGACGCTAAAGGAGGAAAGGTCAGACCCTAAGACTGGGAAGGGGGCCTGACCCACCCTCCAGCCCAGCTCCCTGCCCATGACAGGGATTTGAGTAAGGAACTGAGGGACCAGGTCCCCTGCTGCTAACTGCAGAGCCAGCCTCTCATAAGCACACGCCAAGCACTGTGCAAAGCCCATTCGTTAGATGTTATGTCCTTTATTTTCCACATATCCCCAATATGCGTTCTGTGGTTTGTATTTGTGCCCCTAGTGCTTCTGTGTTGGAAGTCTATAGTGATTGTTTAAAAGGGGTGGGGCCTTTAAGAGCTGGAGGAGGTCNCAAGATTAGCCCCTCCCTTCTCTCTGGTGTCCTGTCCTTCCTGCCTCCTCCTCCTCTCAGTTCTTTTCCCTCTCACACAAGCGCGTGCACACTCACACAAGTTCTCCACCAAGGCTGAGCCAGCACCATGGGTTTGAACTTCCAGAGCCATGAGCTCCTTTATAAACTTACCTGCCCTGAGGAATTTCATTACAGAAGCAAAAAAAGGAACTAACTCAGGATATTACTATTTTCCCCCATCACAAATGAAAATCCCAGGCCTAGAGAAATGAAAGAATTTCTTTGCCTGAGGATTTCAGCTCCATGACTCAAGGACTTAGTCATGGGTGTTATNAGNCCTTCTGTACCTCTCCTTGATGTCCTCACCCTGTACATTGGTCACCACCATCGTGTCCAGTCTGTAACACACTGTTCTGGGAAGATAGGCAGACACTCATACAATTCGAGTCACACACTTGTGCTAGATGACTTGACAAAAACCTATCAAAATCATGTGTGCACTGTCCCTGAGAGACTGCATTTCTGGGAGTATGTTTTATAGCTGGCTTATGTATGTGGAAAGTGATAGATGCACGANGTTCTTGGAACAAAAGGCTGGCAACAACCCCAGTTCATTCATAGAGAACTGGCCAAACAGACTATGGAGTCACTTGGACAAAGGAAACCCAGGCAGCAGTGAAAAGGAAGTGAGCCAGGATGCAAAGACCTTCAGGATCCAGGTTATGTGAAGCATGAGCAAAATGCAGGATCCTGATGTTCACGATGTTTGGTGAAAAAAAGAGAAGAAAAGGTGGTTTGATGTGTTCTTACAAATGTTCAGATATAGCCGGGCNGTGGTGGTGCACGACTTTAATCCCAGCACTCGGGAGGCAGAGGCAGGTGAATCTCTGTGAGTTCAAGGCCAGCCTGGGCTACCGAGTGAGTTCCAGGAAAGGCGCCAAAGCTACACAGAGAAACCCTGTCTCGAAAAACCAAAAAATAAAAAATAAAAATAAAAATAAAAAAAATAAAAACAAATGTTCAGATATATGTATACTGTGTAAAAAGTCTTATTTTCCAGCACAAAATATAATAGAAATATTGCCTATAATATGCAGGAGATGAGCAGTGCCTGTGAAACACTGCCTTTTGTTTCAGGCCTTGGGAGCGTAGCCTGTTCTGATGTATAAGTTAAGAAAGTATTCTGCTGTGTTAGCTGCCCACCGTGTCTGTCTCTGGGGATGGTGTTTATATTTCAAAGGAAATACAATGAATTATTAATTTGAAGAATGGGGTTGAACTGTCTTTTGTGTGTCTTGGATTTGACCTGTTCAAGATGAAAGTAAGCATGAGAGCAGAGGGTCCCTGCAAGCAAATGGCCTTTGGAGCTCATCATCGCCCTGGGTTCTCANGGACCAGTTGTCCCTGAGGGCTGATGAGAGGCTGTAGAAATCAGACCCTGGTGGGGCTTCTGCTTGTATTGTTGAATCCATGAGAGCACCACCAAAGGTCAGCTCTCCTGCTGAGAGGCACCACATTCCCCAGGCCTCATCCAACCTCTGCCCCAAGAAGCACATACTACCCATTGTCAGGACAAACCCCCACTCATGTAAGGAATGAGACCAAACCAAGGAACCTGAAGTGGTGGGATATTGTATCCCTGGGCCTCAGGCGGAAGATGGGGTTCCAGCTGCTGTCTGCANAGCCTGAGATTTGAACAGACACCAACTTTGGGGGTTCACCTGAGTACTGGCCTTTTAGGAACCCCAAAGGGGCTGACAGGCCCAGAGCACCCCACGTGTTCTACAGGAAGGGCTTTTAGGGCTTACAAGCTACCTGAGAAAACAGATCCCTCACCAGTTTCAAAGCAAGGCTGAGCCACAGCCTACACCACCTGATAGGTGTGGCCTAAAGTGGAAGCTGGTCCCTCTGAACAACATTCTCAGCATAAAACCTGTGTTACTCTTTTGGCAGTGATACTGGCCTTCCACAAGCCAGGTGCCTGCTCTGGCCTACAGGATGTCATCCCTAGTGCCCCTTCTTCCATCATGGCCCATCCCCTTGGAAACCATTCCTATAAGGTCACCAAGAATAGCAGATGTGGGAGCTTACTGCCCAGTAATGCTCTTGTGCTGGCCAGTACCCACCAGAGAACCTTCTTAGCAATGGCCCAATGTACCTAGGTGCACATATGTGCTTGCACACATATGAACACACACACACACACACACACACACACACTGCTCAGCTTGCTCCTACTCAGCGACTGTTCTGTCCAGTCAAGCTGTCTCAGCTACTTCTGCCATAGTGACCTTGCACTCCAGAGCACCCAGCAAGTTTCTTGCTGTCATGGAGATCATATCAATTTTTAAGAGATTGCTTTCTGCCTCCCTACTCCAGCTAAACTCTCTGGCCTGCAGGCTGCCTCACAAGTAGCCAGCAAACTCCAAATGAAACCAGCTTCCCAACTCCCACCAAGGTCTCCACTCTTTCTCCTACTGGTTGTTTCCTGAGAAGGCCCAAGTCTGCCTTGCCTAGAGGCTTCCCAGCCAACCTGACCCTCTCAGCTGAGAGCCTTGCAAGGGTAGAGCTTCATCTCTTGAAAAAGCCCAGAGAGGGTGGCTTGACTCTGGATCCCTGTGGACAAGGTCACTGGTCACCAAGTAGGGCCCAGCACAGAGTGAGGGCTCAGGGCACCGAGTCAACTCCAGTTATATGATGGGTCCTTGGACTCCATTACAACACTGTGTGCACGGTAAGTTCAAGCAGCCTAGCTGGGACCTGTACTTACTTCTGCAGAGACTTTTGGGAAAAAGGACCAGCCTCATCCAGCTGTGACTTTCTCCAGGTCAGTATTGGTCCCCATGGGCTGCACCCAAGGGAACTCAGGCTGCCTTGATGACCCAGATGCTACCAGCTTGTCCCCAGTGAGCACCTCCATCCACATGCTTGCTTGAGTGGAGAAAGAACTAAGTGACAGTTCCTTAAGAAGTCATGGGATTGCTGAGTGTGGTGGCACAGGCCTATAATTCTAGAGTTCAGAAGGCTGAGGCAGGAGGATTAAGAGTTCCATGCCAGCCTGTCAAAAGATCCTCTGTCAAG
>LZPO01005771.1:81513-92439 GCA_001675575.1 Neotoma lepida | reverse complement strand
AAAACAAAATATATCCAAAATTGGTATGTGCTCATCGGGAGGACAAAAGTCAGGAAAAGGCAGGTAAAAGACCCAGGACACTTTTGATATGATCGAAGGGTCCTGCATTGCAGCCAATCTGCAATTATTATTTGCTATACCACTAACAATTGAGACTTCCTGCCCAAAACACAGTGGCAACCTTCAGAGGACTTCAATGCCAAGAGCACTTCTGTAAGGGNATCTGCAGGTTTGTACCATAGGAAAAAAATGCCAAGAGTCTCCTAGAGTCAGGTCTCCCTAAACCACAGCAGATCCCCCAAACTACCTCCCTTTGACCACAAGGCTAAGATACTAAGGAATTTGCAGAATCTAAGGCAAGTGTCCANGGCTGACACAGACTTGACACAGATGACTCTTACTTTTCTTAACTTTTTGGACAGGCCCCCAGATTCTCTTGGTCCTCTTGCCTCATTCATGAATCTACCCAACAGGGCACTTTATGACAGGCCTCAGGAAAGGAACTAATCTGGGATTGATAAGAAGGGAAGTCCAAAGTCTGATGGAGAGTGGAAGTGAGACAGGGGAAAGAGAGCTATGTGCAAAGGATAGTGATGCTATCGACTCTCTATACTCTCTATACCATAGAGAGGAGGGGCGGAATGAGGCAGATGGCAAGGAAGGGAAGGCACGGAAAAGTCTAAATAGACTAACAAATAGAAGGGGATATCCGGAAGACGGATCTCTATGGGTGGGGATCTGTTTCCTCTCCCTCCCTCTCGGGTCTTGCTCCAGCTTTGCATGTCCTCCAAGACTCAAGTCCCAACTTCTACTGTGGATTCCAGCTAGGTGAAGGCTCATCTGCCAGGAGAGCCCTGGGCTAAGGCATGAACTCGGCTATCATTCCTAAGGGGTGCAGCGTTTAGAAGCTGGCACAGAAACAAAGGTAAACAAATTAGGAAAAAACTGGGAAACAAACACACAGATACAGCAAAAGTAAAGACTGGCCCCATCTGGAAGAGCAGGGTTTGAAGGCTGATNGAACGATGGAATTGTGGAGTGGATGACCCTAGGACCTTTGTGTCTCTGCTCTGGAAGGAACTGGCTCCTGCAGATGCTCCTCAGACCTTGTCAGGGACATATTGCCCACAAAGGGCACTGCNCACACCCCAAAACTATGGCTAGGCACAGATAATTAGGAAGGAGATGTCTGCTGCTCGCTGAAGATTGAACTACAAGAGGCCGGATCATTGAAATTCTTCCTAAATGCACCAGAGCAGAAGGAAGGGCACACACAGACATGCAAACAGCATCACAGAGAGTGGACAGCCAGGTGGTGACACACCTAACAGTCATGCTGTGAATACAGACGTAGTTGGACTACACAGATGTAGAACCTTGCCTGTGTATACACTCCAACAGTCCACTGACCTCTCTGGAATCAGTCCTTCTCTTCTCCTTTCCACTAATTCTCCAAAGCCTAACAGTATGCCTCTATTCTCAAGAACCAGCTCCAGCTGGTTTCTGTCAGTCCTTTTCTCTCTCTAGCCTCAGTATCATATTCTGTAAAATGGAGGTAACTGAAGGTTTGGGTCACACTCAGGTGTGACATTGGCCACAAAAGTACTTTGTAACTAACTGGTAAGATGCTTGGGGGAAGGAAACATCTGGGGGAGAGTCATTATGCCAGGGTGCTTGATGGAACTGGAGTAGAATGTGGGGTACCTCTGAACTCAGAAGCCCTCTCTGCAGCAGTGTCTACCCTCTGCCAACTGAAGCTGTCCTGTGCAGAATTGGTTGGGGGTGCGGTGGGGGAAGAAGGGAGGTAACAAGAAAAAACTGACCAGAGGCAGAAATAAAGATGAAGTGAAAGACCCTACTACACCAACCATCTTGCAGAGAGCCTATTTTCTCTGCCCCCATCACCAGCAAATTGGGACCCAGAGACAGACTACAATGTGCAAGCAAACAGCTCTGGGAACGAGAACTAAGGGTCTTTCCAGAGAAGCCAAGGGCTTCCACTAGCTCTGGAAGCCAGGCTGGCCCAGCCCCCACTGTGCTGCCAGGGAGATTGAGAATGGGCGGAGGGAACACTTCCCGAGGAGGGGGGCAGATTGAAGGCCCGGCAGCAAGGCTTAGACATTAGCAGTTGGTTAACCTGCACCTGGAAGGAGCTGCTTCTCCACACGGATGCACACCGGAAGACCACCAAGTCTGTTTGATGCCATCTCCCCAAGGGCTTGGGCATGACCTCTGGGCAGCAGAACTCTGGACAGAGAGAGGCAGTGCCGGCCTTTGGATTTCCGCCAGTAAGGAAAGAAGCACGCGAGCCAGCCCTACCCANCTCGTCTCCCAGTTGCTTTTTGGCTGAGCCAACGCTTGCCCACCTCTCAGAGTGTTGCCCCCAACTCGTTTGTTTTCAGGTTCGCTCTGAGTAAGAGCAGAGAGACTCCAGAGCCAGTTTGTGCAGGAAAATGCTGTGGAAGACCCTGGAGCCGTGGTGGACTGGAAGCCGCTTAAACCCAGTCCCCAAATGGGGAGAAATCGTTGGGGCTGGGACTAGAGCAAGCCGCTTCTCTTTGCGAATCTTGTTGCCGCNTGGGAAGATAACCTCCGACTGGGATGTTGACACAAAGAGAAGCTGACCTGCTTGCAGCCGCATCGACTGCCNAAACAAACCTTCCCCTGCCGCCAGGCCACTCGGCCCTTCGTGGAAGACACGAAGATGCCTGCCCCAGCTTGCCTTCTCTCTAGCGGGGTCTCTGCTTGCTGCCTTTGTTAAATAGGGGACCCACGGCTAGAGTAGCCAGATCCCGGCTGGTTGAGGTTAAGCGAGCTTGGAGCCGACTGCTAGCCACGGAGTTACTCTGCAATATGCAGTCCACAGAGACCCGAGCTGGGCATCCGAGTGCAGTCTGCCAAAGCCTGGCGCCTTCCTCTGGCCGATTCTACAGCCAACAGAAGGGAAACGCGATTCGTTCCACTTGGAATTTCCTTGAAATCTCCGAATCTAATCCAGCGTTAACTCACCGTGAGAAGAGCGCTCATCTCACAGGAGACTGTGTTAATGGGTGAACTGGCAGGATCCCTGCGGGTCAGGCAGCAGGGCCCTGCCGGTGCCCGAAATGACCCTGCCGGTCTCCTACACCACACAGGCTTTCAGAAGGCAGGCGCGCCTGCATGTGACTAATTAGCTTTCTTTCTTTCTTTCTTTCTTTCTTTCTTTCTTTCTTTCTTTCTTTCTTTCTTTCTTTCTTTCTTTCTTTCTTTCTTTCTTTCTCTCTTTTTCTTTCTAGGAGAGAAGCCATCTCAAGGCAGGCACCCTACAGAGAACGACCCAATGGTGTCTTTAAACGTCTCTGTCTGTACTGGCCGACGCCTAAACTGAAGTGTAGCTTAGGGACACGGACTTCGTTGATTTTTTAAATTCCCTCTCCTCGAGCCAGGACGCGTTTGGAAGCCTGGNCCAGGTGTACTTTCTTAACTCTCACTTCTTTTCTTCACACATACAGGGACTGGTCGGGACTCCACTTTTCATTCTAAGCATCAGTCTTGGTCAGTCCCATGGCTGAAAGGGGCACCAACAGAGTTGGGGTTTGGGGCGCTGTCTGAGGTTCTCACTGACCTCTGTTAAAACTTCCTGCCCTCCAACTAGCCCAGTTCCGAGCCGTCTATGAGTATGAACCAGGGTTCGGAGAATTAGCTGCTGGAGACCCGGAAAGGCTGCAGCTCGCTGCCTACACTACTATCTCGTTGCTGGAGGCGGGATTTACCGACCAGGCGCTTCGGCCTTGGCGGCCAAACGCGTTCAGCGTCCGCTGCCTCAAAGCCCTGCACTTTGCAAAGTTGTCTACGCAGCTACAGAGGTCCCAAGCCCTCCAGAACTTAGTACCTGCCCCTTAGTCCGGCACCCCCAACCCGACCCNGGCCGGAGAGTGAGAGAAGCGAGCTCGCCGCCTACTTACTATGCATGGATGCAAACGGGTCGTGCTTACAGTGTATTTCCATCGGGGCACTCCAGACTGCAGGTCGGCCCACGCCGCTGCCTCTCGGNGCCAAAGGGCTGCTCAGGGAGCCTAGGGGGCCGCGCCACCAGGCCAGGCACCTTGTGAGCTGGGCTCAGAAAACACCTCTGCAGCAGTGGGGTCCCTCTCCAAGCCTCCTGCGGAAGATCACGGAGAGCTGAGCCGAGAGGCGGGAAACAGTGTTCAGCCAGTCGGTCTGGAAGCGGGCGCCCAACTCCAGCTGGCTTCGCTCCTCGGCGGGCTCAAGCCGCGGCTCCCGGCCCACACCCGAGAAGCTGAGGCCCAGGCGCCCGCGGCGTCGAGGGCATAGCGTAGGGGCCCACCTCCGGGATAGCGAGGGGCGCTAGGCGCCGGAGCAGAAGCCTGCAAGAGGCCGCGAGCACACGGCCCTTCGTCTCACTCCGGGGCAGCGAGGCCCGCGGGCTGCCAGGCTGCTTCGGTCTTGCTACTTCGAGGGTCTGTCCACCCCTCGGCCTCCACCTGATCCTTCTTGTCTCCCGCTGCTCCGTGTCTCTGGGGCTGGACGTGCCCGTCCACCTCTCTCCCGCTGCCTCTCCGACGTCTCCGACGAAGTTGCAGAGAACTCCCTCTCCGACCGCGCAGGGGCCGCGGCGGATTCTGAGACGCTGCAGCTGCTGAGGCTGGGAGCCCGGAGCGCCCCGGAACTGCAGCCCTCGAAGCCCGGGACCCGCCGCCTTCAAAGTTCCCGCGGGCCCCGAGGCTCCGGGCCCCTTCGCTCCCGGCTGTGCCTCACGCTACCAACTCTTGGAGCCCCGCTGCCCGCTCTTGGGGGTCCGGGTGCGACTGTCCCCGGCTTGCCTCTTCCGGGACAGCCGCCGCGTCTGCCCAGCGGCGAGCGAGGGGCGCAGGAGAGGATGCAGGTCCCTGCCGCCGGGGCCGCCGGGGCCGCCAGGGCTGTCGGTGCTGAGATGAAGCCCCTGCCNGCTCTAACGCCCGCGTTGCTGCCGCCGCCGCCGGCGCTAGCCCTCCGCCTGCTCGGCGCGCACAGTGCGCCACCGCGCCGCCCCGGAGCCGCTTTCAGGACCCGCTGCGTGTGGACAGCGCCGCCNGGGGCTCAGCCTCCCTCCGGGCGGGGGCGGGGCGGGAGCTCACCTGCCAATCATGCCTCATCAAGCCAATCAGAACGGGGACATCCGGCCCTAGCCCGAAATACTGTCCTATTGGCTAAGTATCCCACGGGCTCCGCCTGATTAGCCGGTACCTGGGCAATGGGAGAGAATGGGGGGCGGGGCCCAAGCGGCGGCGCCACGTTCATTGACAAACGCGTGGGGAGAAGGCCTAGCGGATCGCGGAAGGAAAAGGGGGAGAGAGAACAGGGCCCACGCAGTGTCTGGAGCCCGGCTCTTGGTCCCACAGAGCTAACCTTTCTGCCGGCTGTTGGGATTCTGGGATGCGCTTAGAGACTGAGGGTAACCAAGACAGAGACGAAGGGTGAGGATGGGAGAGAAGTCTCTGGAAGGAAAAAAGAAAGAAAAACACCCACAGATGTTGGCGGAAAAAGTGCAGTGCCGTAGAGATTCGGCTTTCAGTCTAGGTTTCAGTCTAGATTTACGAGTGTATACCTGTCGCTTTAGACCCACTTTGCACCTCTGTAAAATGGGCAGAGTTTAGTGAAGGGGTCTTTGATGCTGGTCCCTTCCAATGGAATCATTTCCTAATTTTATCAAGAATCTACTAAGCGACGGCCGTCTCCTCTGTATCCTCCCTCCTCATTCTATCCACAGAGGCCTCAGTGCTGCATTAACCAAAGGCAGAGTTGGGGGAATATTACTTTAAGGTTACCAGGAATTGGGGAGTCTCTAAAGCTTGGACCAGGTTGTCTCAAGCAACAGAGCCATAGATTCTTTTTGCAGTCTCAGCCTAGGAGCTGATAGGTCCCTTGGGAGCTGGTGATAGTCTTAGCTCAAAGCTTCTGTCAACAAGAGGATTTCCGCATCTGGTGCAAGGCCTCCTTTGAAACGGAAGAGGTCCACTGGCATCCAGAGCTAAGGAGAGCACCTGAAGCCAGCGGCTGTGTGGTTGCCTCTATTTAAAAGAGCCTGGCAGTGTGGCACCAAGATGGCTACAAACGCTGCAGTTCCAAGCTGCCAGGAAAAGCTGACCTTCCCCCACCAGAATACCTGTAGATTTTAGGACAAAATGGACAGACTTCTAGTGGAGTTCTCCTGATCCAGCAAAGTTCTTTAACCAGACTATGTCTCAGTTTCCGGGAGTGTGAGGCGATCAGACCGCAAAGCAGCTGGACTTTTAAAAAATGAAGTGTCTTCACCCAAGCAGCTATAGTTCTGTGAGCCCTCTAGTGTGCTAAGACCCAACCCAACCCAGACACTGAGCATCCCCCTGCTCCAGCAATTGTGGTAGTAGACTAAACACTCACCCCTTTGAATCACAAGTGATGATCCTCTGATATTAAGCATAAATCCACCAGAACAAGAACAATGAGATATCTGCTTCAGTCATAGTTCAGAGGGGACAGAGCTCAGGTGGATTTTTGGAGAACCCNCAGGCCATTTTCTCTATTTACTTTCTGCCTGAATTTTTCTGTTTCCACTTTTCCTCCTTGCTCCCCTTCTAACATGTCTATACTGGGTCAATCCTTGGGTCCACCCCTCTATAGCTGTCTTGATGGCAGCTGCCCAGGACAAGTAGGCAAGTTTCCCCTGGCTGACACCATCCCCAACCCCACTGGGGCACAGCTGCAGGAAAACGGCCAAGGCCAGTCCCTGGGGACTCAGAAGGTTGTGGTGTACAAGGTGGTGGGGTGGTAGCTTTCTCTCTCCATTGTCTGGAACCCCTCCCAGTCCTGATCTTTGTCCCCACATCCACCTTTGCCTTAGGGCAAGAAGGTTACAACAGAAAATGACTGTGAGGGCATAGGTTTCCATTGGCTTTATCCTCTAATCCCACAAGAATTCAGTGCCAAACCAGTTATGGAACTCTTAATTCCCACTAGCAAGTTCAAGAGTTGGGGCTGCCCCAGAGAAGTAGTCAATGGTACCTCACACTCGTAACCATGTTCCTTGAGCTTCCAAACCCAGATCTAGGATCTTAAAACTAAAAGGGTTCTGGGGCAATGTTTTCCCCATTTTACAGATGTGGAACCTGAGGGTAGGAGGCAGGATACAACTGGTCTGAGGGNATACTAGAGCAAGTCTGGAATAGAANNAAGACAAGGCTGGAAGGGCAGGTGATATCAAACCAAATAGTTCATCTGGACAGTGTCTGAAGGAGTCAGTTGACCTGGATTGTTTGGACAGAATCCCTAGGGCACTCTGAGGGCAGGGAGAAACTGCAGATGTCATTCCAACAGGAACAGCCTGGATTCCCTCTTTCACACTGTCTGTGTTGTTCAGCTTTGGATATGTTCTCTGTGGGACTCAGCCTAATCAATGGAGGAAGGTAGCCCCTCCCTATACTTAGTGATCCTGGGTCAGAGGAAATTTCCTTCTGAGTGATTTTTTTCTTGTCACTCTTGGAGTTCCTGAGCTCTGAGAACTTNAAATCCCCAAAGAAGTGAAGAGTCCTGAAATGACCACCCAGTCCATCCTTACAGGCTGCCAAACAGTGGCCCAGAGAGGTTAAATGACCAGTCTGAGATCACACAGCTATTCCCTAACAGAGCTGTGCTTGCATGCCTCATTTTTGCCTTCATCTGCAGCCTGGGTCCAGGAAGGGCTAGCAGAGAGAGCTATACAAAGGGCATAGACCTGTGAAACAAAACCACCACGGAGGTAGGGGGGAGCAAAACAAAACAAACAAAAACACACAACTTACTTCAGTTGAATTGCTTTGGAAGGTTTTTGCTTGTTNGAAGAATGACCATTTTGAGACTGTTTCAGAAGGCAGAACACCTTTGGAGAGGGGGCATCTATCTACCTCTCTCTGCACATGGAGACTTTACTTGATGGAGTCACACACCACCCCCACCCTATCCCCACTTCCTCTTCCCTAGCTCCCAACATTCCCTCCAGCTTACAGAAGAGCCAAGCCCTCAGCATGCTGGTGCTGCCATGGAGTTCTGACCTGAGATTAACTCTTCCAGTCACTTCCAGCCCATTTGCCTGCTCTTTCTTCCAATAAAGCAAGGTCTTTCAAGATTCAGACTGGGTGCTCAGTTGGGAAGGATCGGAGATGCCTGGGCACTGCTGTTCTAACCTGATGGGTTCTTTTTAACCTTTAATTTGAAAAAGTATCAAAGAGGAAAAGCAACNGGTCTGTGATTGCACAGAAAATGGGGCATAGAGATGCCTGTCTGGTTCCTGAAAGTGGATCAAGAATCGGCCCTACTTGGCCTGGCTTATGTTGCAGGAATCACTGGGGAGAAGAGTATTAAACCAAGTCTTTCAAGGAATGCACACCTCCTGTGCTGGGGCTTGCCCTACCAGCCTGCCCTTGCAGATCTGGAGCACCAGGACAAAGTCTCTCCCCCAAGACTTAAGACTTAACAGTCCTTTCTCCTAAGGCCTCAGCTTCTTGTGCCTGGAATACAGAGAAGAACCTCTGGAATGTTTCCTGGAGCTTTTTGAGATGCTGTCCCATGCATGGGAAGTGCTGTTCTCCCTGCTTCTAGACCTAGTCCTGTTTGATGAGCATCCTAAGTTCCTGCNCTCTGGACCTCCTCTTTTCCCAGGAAGGGAGAAACTGCTTAAGCAGTTCCCTGCTGTGTGCTGACCTTGCTTAATTTTGGGCTTTGAGCTATAAAGACACTACAGATGGGGAAGCTGGTTTGGAGAAGGAATACTGCATAATTCTGGAGGAAGGAAAAGATAGTTTGGTGGCCCATGAAAGGCCTAGAAGTTGAGGGCAGAAAGTAGACCCAGATGGCCTTTGAGTACCTGGACAGCCCTTCAGTCCTCTCCCTCCTCTTCCCTAGACTGGGCCTCAGAACTTGGAAGATGGGCAGAAGGGTACTCTCACCTGCGCTGCTACTCCTTCCCAAGCAGGTGGCTTTTACCCTAACCCATCAGTAAGGGGTGTGGCTCTTACGATTTAAAGCTCCAAACCCCCCTAGGATTCCCCCTACACAAACCCCACCCAATCTAACCGCACAGAAGAGTGAAATGCTTTATTGATTAAATGATTATTCAGGCGATTGAACTAATCAAAGAGCCCATCGACCGCCATGAATTACATTCTTCGTAGTAGACAGCTTGTCGGGAGAGGCAGCCACTCAGACCCCTCTAGACTCACATGCATCCAACCCATTTCCAACAACAAACAACCCAGGCACAGGTACCTTTGGGCATCCCACCACTTGGAGAGGGGAATTAAGAATGGAAGGGGAATGGAGTTCCCGGTTTCTGCATCTGTANTCATCACAGCAATGTTCTGGCTCCTAGCCTCACTCTCATCTGNTGTGGTTTTCCTGGACCCATAACTATGCCAGAAAGTCATCCTGGGTTGGTGTCTAAGTTTTCTCCCCTCTGCTCTTTGACTTTTTATCAAAAGCTGAAGTAGAACTGGGGTCTCACAGATGACCCAGGAAAGAGAGGAGTGGGTTTCTTGCCATAGTTCAGGGTATTTGTGTGCACATTGGCNCAAGGGCCTAATGAGAAAAGGGGGATGTCATACCAGGTTATGCCTTAGGGAGACAGAGGCCTACTGCTCCTACCACATCTACTCAGACATAAGCACACTCTGCTACCCAGTGCCTCTGAAAGACACAGGGCCACTGTGCCAAGAAGACCTATGAACATACAGTCACCCCAGGTAAATGACCAGGCTAGGCACATATATACACCCCCCCTTGAGCTCTCCTCCATTGGAGCAGCACCCACAGGACATAGCCTGAGCATACAGCGTGACACATAGACACAATGTCAGAGGCTAGGTGAAAGCCTAAAGGCAAGTGATTTGGGGTGGGGGTTGGGGGGTAAANGTCAAAATGTCATCAATAGCCCACAAACTGTTTGTTCTCACCCACCAAAGTTGTGCCTGCCATAGGAGACCCTTGTATACAAATGCTACATTCAGTAGTACCCCAAGAATGAAACAGTACACAGCACACAGTGAGGGCCTAATTGCCCTGAATTCACATCACTTTTGAGTCTATCTCTCAATAAAAAAAGACCTAGACCTGGCAGCACAGGTTTTGTAACACTGTACCCCTAGTAGGCCTCAGAGCCATGTGTNTTCCTGGAGACAAGCACTTTTGTGTGTATTGGCATNTACACATTGGACAGCTGTTGACATCCAAAAATGGAAGGGTCAAAGTCACTTCTCACATCCAAAGTCACTTGGGATATGAGAGGTGAACAGACCCTCAAAGCAGTAGATGCACGATGAGTGAGATGCTTATCAAAATTATATACGAAATATTTACACAGTCACTGGTTTTCAAGACTTCAAAAGAACACGCAGGCACACACTAATACACCCAAGACAAAATACAAGCTTGTAAAGATACAAGCAGATACACAAACTCAAACAAAACACTTAATTAGGGGCACACAAACTCATCCGAACACATTGAGCCTCTTAGGCAAACACCCAGACCCAAACTTGCACACCTCCAGATTAATACCAACACGAGCATCAGAAACAGAAACAAACAAAACTCAAAGAAAACAGGTCTCCTTGAAGACACCTGAACAGACTAATGAAAACCCCACAAATACATGTAGACCGATAGGCCTTTCCCTGAGGAACCTCGGCACACCCACCTCCTTTAGGTGGGCACTAGCGCCGGGGAAAGTGCCCCAGAGTTAGCATTGACGATGCCCGTTTTGCGGTGGTCCTACCTGTCCTGATGGTCCGAGGAGTCGGGTAATTTTTCTCTAAATCCATTTTGATATTTCAGGACTTGATGAAATGGACAGGGGGAAAAGTTCCCACTTTTTTGTCTCCTTTTTCTCCTTCCTTCCTTCCTTTCCTTTCCTTTTTTTTTCTTTTTTCTTTCTTT
>LZPO01005771.1:11938-26770 GCA_001675575.1 Neotoma lepida | reverse complement strand
GTTGACGAAGGCAGAGAACAAAGGCCTAGTATTTAAAACAAAATTAGCATTTATATCTGTCATATCAAGAGTTAGCTGAGGTGTCTTGGTTGTTATCTTCAGTCTCTTGAGTGGGGCTCTCACTGGGAAATCTCAGGCACCTTCACTGTTTAAGGGAAGCTATCTTGTACAGACCTCTCCCNTTGTGGGCTGAGCCACCATCCCAGCAGTGATTTCTCTCTTTGCAGGGGTGGAAAATCCTTGCTTTTTAGAATTCCCCTGAACGGAGTCCTTTTCTGGTGTCCAGGTTTCCCAGAGCTGTGGCAAGCATTGCCCATTTAGAACCCTTTTTTCTGCTTAGGATCCCTGCCCAGTTCTTCTATGCCTGGGGGAATGTTTTACTCCCCAAAGCTAAGGCTATTGATTGGGCTTTTTGGACGGCAACTGTGCTCTCTGGGTCATTTGGATGGCCTCTATTTCTCTTGTTGAAACTTGCAAAAGGCAGCTTTAAAAGTTGCCATGGAATGTTTGGGTCCCATTTTCTAGTCTTGTATNTTTGCCCTAATATATGGAGCAGATCAATCACATGAAATAAGTACCTAGGAAAACTTGATCATAGGAAAAACTTAAAAGAAATCATCTTTATATACATGCCATCAGTGTAAAATTATCTTTTTTCCTCATGTATATGTGCTCTGTGTGTGTGTGTGTGTGTAGGAAGAGGTTGACAATGAGTAATTTCTTCAATCTTCTCTGTTTTGGAGACCTTGGTCTCACTCAACCTGGAGCTTATGAATTCAGCTAGGTTTATAGGCCAATGAGCTTCAGGGCCCTGCCTAACTTTTTTCCCCAGCTCTTGCATTATGTATGCATGCCACCAAACCCAGCTTTTGTATGTGTTGGAGATCTAAACTCAGTGTAGCAAGCACTTATCAACTGAGACATNTCCTCAGTCCAATTTTTAACTTTCATGAATCTTTTTGTGACTTATTTCTGTAATGTGTGTAAGCTTTTTAGTTTTGTCCTCACTTTTTCAGAAGATTTACTTTTATTTCTCTCTGTGTGGGTGTGTCTGTGTGAATGTCTGCTATGTGTATGTAGATCTGCAGAAGTCAGAAGAGGGCATCAAATCACATGGAGCTGAAGTTACAGGCAACTGTGAACTTCCATGTGAGTGCTAGGAACTGAATTCGGGTCCTCAGGAAGACCAGCCAATGCTCTTAACTGCTGAGCCATCTCTCCGATAGTCCCTGTTCTCACTTCTTAGACTTTTCATTTTGGACCAATCCTTTACCTTAAAAATTGCCTTTTAATTTGAAACATTTTAATAATTATTTTGCTTTCTGCAGGCATCATATCAGCTAATAAGCATGTAAAGATAAAACCAGAACTTCTACTTTCAAGGAGTTTCACAGCCCCGCTGGGCTAGAACTATAGGACCATACAATATTATATCTTGATGGAGGTTTATACAGTGCATAGGAAATCCTCAGGAAAATAAGCCTATCCTATATGTATGAGTAAAGTTTCTCTGAAGATTCCGGACTTCAACAAAACAGACTAAGAGAGCTAAAAGAACATAGATGAAGTACTTCACAGGCAGAGAGAGTTACTGTAAAGAGAGACTTGGAGAGTATAGTGTGCTGGCAACTACCCATAATTCCGCATGTTAGTAAAAAGGTTGTCCAACGAACTCCGTGCTTCATTTGACTTCATATGGATTCATGTTGTGTGTATATGTATACATATGCCACACCATACACGTAGAAGTCAGAGGATAATCTATGGGGCTCGGTTGTCTCCTTCCACCACTGACGTTCCAGGAATCAAACTCCGGTGGTCAGGCTCAGCAGGAAGTGCCTTTACCNACTAAGCCATCATTCAGTAGTCCACATTTTAAGAAATTTTGTTGGCTGAATGTGTAATAGTGAGATGATAGGGCACACCCATTAAGGGTTCTGTTTGAAGGGGACTTCTGCACAGTGGGGTCTCCCTCCCGGACCCCAGATTAGGCACAAACCACACCCAGACACCTGTTTTCACTGAGAGAGCCTTTATTAAGCAGGAAAGAAAAATTAAAGAGGCTGCTTTCTGATTCAGGCAGAAAACAGCAGCAAATGACCTTGCAGGTGTCTTTCTTAAGAAGAGGAAAAAATGCCCTCGCAGGTGTCTTTCTTAAGAAGGGAGGTCTGTGTTAGAATGGGCTGGGATGTGGTGGTAAAGGAGATGGAAGATAAGAGAGAAGGGAAGGAAACAAGAGAAAAGGGGGCAGGGTATTTGTCCCAGAGGGACAAAGNACTGCCTCTGGATAGAGAGGAGACAGACATGGCACATAGGCAAATGGCAGTTCNTAAAGATAAAGGGGGAACCCNGTGTTAGGATGAGGTGTTTAATTTTAATTGGGCATGTTAATTAGGTGAGTCAAAGGGGGCTTCTGATTGCTAGACTTTGGTAGTCAACCTCNGTTGGAAGAAGTGGCCAAATAAGNGAATAGACCTTGGTGGCNAGCTTTAGGAATATAATGTAACNGTTTTTGGCAAGGCAGAGGAAATGGGGGAGAAGGGNAAGGCCTGCCAGAGCCACAAGCTTGAGCCCTTCANTGTTAATTAGCTTTCCATTCTCAAGAGAAACACTTTAAAAGAGGACTTCTTTATTTTGGCTCACCNTTTCAGTCCATCATACGGAGGGTATAGTCAGGTGGTTTACAACATGGTGGCCAGAAAGCAGAGGGAGGGGGAAACACATGATACCAAGGCATCTCTCTCTTTGTTCCCTTTTTATTCTGTCTAAATGTCCACTCTACCTGGATGGTACAGCTCACACTCAGGTCCTGTCCTGACTCCCTCCATTCACACTTCCCTTAATCCTCTCTGGATATACCTTCACAGAACCCCAGAGGTGTACTCATTAATGCTTTTCAATTCGATTAAACTGATACTCAAGACTAACTCTTATTTTCATCAGCATTTAGCAAGTTGTTTAATCTGAGTGTTTCCTTCTTTTTTTGGGGGGGTAAACTGAGACTATTAACACTAATAATAAAAATAATCACTGAGCATGGTGNCACGAGCCTTTAATCCCAGCGCTCAGAAGACAGATCTCTGAGTTCAAGGCCTGTCTGGTCTCCACAGAGAGTTCCAGAACAGCCAGGACTATATAATACAGAGACCTTGTCTCAAACAAACAATCAAACACCAATAACAATAAAAGTCAGAGCTGTGTTAGGTGGCACAGGCTTGTAATCCCAGTACCCNAGTACAAGGCTAGACTGAGCTTTGTAGTGGGACTCTGTCTCAAAAACTAACAAGCAAGCAAACAAACAACACAACCTCAATGGTTTCTGAAACACGAAAGGGATGGTAAGCAGTATACCAAAAGGAGTAAATACGGCACTTGATAAAAATTCAGTCTTAAAAAAAGCCACACACAGAGCCTTACTTTTACACATTCCCTGAACAGACCAGACATTTGTGACCCACTTCTGTGCCACCTGTCTTATCTCCTATATAGGTTTTCCAATTTTACCTGTTCATAATGTCATGTGCTTTCCTTCCTAGCACTTAACCATAAAATTAATCAGTTTTTTCTAATTATTTTCCCAGTCAAATTCCTAATACAAATTCCTAAACAAGACCTTTAAAATTTTCCACTTTATCCAAACTTTCTGGCATAGCCTGACTTTTTCCTGCAACCCTCTTCCGCTTTTCTTTCCCCCCCTAGCTTAAGTAAATATAGGGTTATTTTTCTAATAATGTAGAAGGCTGGCAGCTTGGCTCTTAAAATATTCAATAAAAGTTGACAGAAAGACTTAAAGTCACACTCATTTATCAGGGATGTTGTCAGTAACTAACCAATCAGTTATTTGTAAAGTTGCAGAGATCAATTTACTGTTTTTTGGGGGGTTATTTGGTTGAGTTTTGTTTGTCTCATTTTGATTGGGACAGCTCAGGCTGTCTTTGAATGCTCTATGTAGTCAAGGATGAACTTGAACTCTTAATTTCCTGCCTCCTGAGTGCTAGGGTTACAAGCTTACCACCACACCAGTCTACGTGGTGTTGAGGAATGAACCCAGGGCCTCTAGCACAGTAGGCAAGCACTTTACCAACTGAACTACATCTGCAGCCCNATAATTAAACGTGTTTTAAAGGTGTGATAAGCAGCGAACACTGTCTTGTAGTATCCAGAAAGAGCAGNANTGACTCCNCTTTGCAGAAGCGCAGCTCTTCAAGGTTCACAAAGGGTTAAGAAAGCGGAAGCACCACAGTGTGCACTTTACAACCTAAGGGTGGAAAAGCCCTGAGGTCACCTGTCACACTAGCGAGAGGTGGGAGGGGGACGACAAAAACAAAAGCCAGACACTCTCAAAAAAGCGTTTTTTCCACGCTGGCGTTCCCAAGATCCCTCTNCGAAGCCCNCTCCAAGCCTGTATCTTCTACTAACCCAGACCTCCACCCGAAGAGGTTCCAGATCCGCTCTGAGCCACGTGTTATTACCAGGGCGTCACCCAGAGAGAGAAAAGAGGCGGCCCCCGTGGACCCGCCCAAGGTATCGTGGGAATTGTAGTTTTTTTTTTCTGCCTTGAGAAAGTGAGTCCACACTTTTGCCCTGCAAGTATCATCTCTTTTGCTTAATTCAATAAGATAAAATATGTACCATTTTTTTTTCATCCGGGATCTTTTTCGAAAGAAAGCATGAGGAAAAAGAGAACCCAACTTAAAGTTTAGAGGCGGAGAAAACAAAGGGTTAATGGTTGCTACGCATGCGCTCGGAGGACTCGCGGGTTGGGCGGAAGGACAGCACCCAAGAGCGGTGTTTTCCCCGGAAGTGCCTCCTCATCTCTGGAGTCCGCGCGGATGCGGCTTCCCTACCTCATTTGTCCTCGCCCCTCCCCGTTCCTCTACGTGTTTCGGTTCCTGGTTGGTGCTTCCTGGTCGCAGCCGCGGCAGTGAGTATGTGTGTGACGGACCCCGAGCGGTCCGCGACCGGGGACCCCTGCCCCCCCTCCGCCTNGCCCGCGCGGCGGTGGAACTAATGTGTGCCCCTCTCTGGCCTTGGGCTCCCCGTCCTTCGTGGCGCAGCGCTGCGCAGCTAATGGCCTCTGGGCTCCGCGCTGCCCCACGCGGCTCAGCGGTCTAGCTGGGCTTTCGGGGCTCCTTGGCCTGACACCCGGGCTTGGGCAAGGCTGGGCGGCGATGGCCTTGACGGGCACTTCTTTTCTGTCTGCTTTAGCCCGCCGCTTCCCGTGGTGCCCTGTCCTGCGGAAGCTGGTCAGTCCTTAAACGTGGAGGCCTCCTTTCGCCGAGGAGGAGCCTGGCGCTCAAAGGTGCGTCCAGTCCGGGGCCACTTGAAGCTTGTGCTGTCAAGTAGCCGCTGCAGGAGTGGACCGCAAAGAATCTGGGAACTGTGCCCCATTCCTTCTATAAAACCAGTAGACGCAGACTAGCTTTCCTAAGATATAACCTTTTACCCCTCACACCCTAACAGCAGACTGCTGTGATCAACTTTGGGCAAGAGCTGCCTTT
This sequence comes from Neotoma lepida, assembly GCA_001675575.1. Classification (NCBI taxonomy): domain Eukaryota; kingdom Metazoa; phylum Chordata; class Mammalia; order Rodentia; family Cricetidae; genus Neotoma; species Neotoma lepida. The sequence goes on along the minus strand of LZPO01005771.1, from coordinate 21,269 downwards.
ACAGTGGGAAAACCATGGTGGGGAGTTGGCAGGCCTGAGTTCCAGCCGCCACTGATTAGCTGCTGACGCTCAAAATACCTTTCGGCTAGTTTACCGGGATTTCAGGGTTGAAAGAAGGAAAATTTCAGAGACCTTTTATTTAGCCCATTTTCTCTGAGCCTGTTTTTCCCAAGTATAAAACCATCCTTAAGATTTAATGACTAGGCTCCTAGCTGTTGACTTCGTTTTGAATGTTTGAACCTTAAATTGAACCGTGTATATATTTAAGACAGTGTTATGTTTTGGGGACAGTTTAGTATTGTCATTCAAGGCAATCAGAGGATTGGAAATGAACTGAGGAAGAATTGGAAGTGAAAATTGTATGATAGCTACAAGGTTAACAGTGCATGGGAAAAAGACAACAGCTAATAGGGAAAGGCATTGTTTCCAGATAGGGTCCCAAGAGTAGTTGGAAGTTAATCTAAGTAAATTTAGCAACCTTTTCTTCTACGGAGACATGCATGTTCTTTGATGTGACCTATTTGGATTCTTTACCTCATTTGATTGGAAGTGGTAGTAACATTTGAAAACTGGGCAGAAATTTTAACTGTCATTGATTTTGTTTCTATTGCACACTGAGATTCTTGTAAGTCATAAACCTAAGTTGAGAATAAACTATGTATTAATCAGTTTATCCATTGATAACTGGATTTAAAAATCCAGCTGTGGAGGAGGTACNGAGCTTCAGGTAGAGCACTGGCTTAGCATGACCATGACCGTGGATACAATCTCCAGCACCACAAAGTGAATAAAACCAAATTCTGGATTTAAATCTACCTGAGATGACCTATGGCATCCAGAAGGAAGAGCTAAGNTAGAAGTAACTTTGGAAGGAAATTAAGAACAAACTGGCCAGAATGACCAGTAAATAAACTTCTAAGGAGAAATATCGGCTTTAACGTCTTAGTAAATTCTGAAAACTTAACCTTTGTCTAACTTAAAGAAATTCAGTGACTGAATCTACCCCCCCTTTTTCTTATTATAGTGAGTAGTTTAATGTTATTTCTTTAGATAAGCTTCATTCCCACTTTTGGTATTTTAGGGTTTAAAATATAATCAGTCTTCTGTAGTCACAATGTTTTGATAAAGCCTTTTGTTTATTTACTTTTTGGGGATGGGGTACAAAGGGGTTGAGACGGGATCTCTTGTAGCCAAACTGACTTGGAATTTATTAAGTAGCCAAGACTTGCCTTGAACTTCTGATCTTTCTACCTCTATCTCCCAAATGCTAGGATTACTTTGGTGTTCCTGTCACACACCACACAGGGCTTTGATAAGTATTTTGAGTGCCAGTTTAGGAGGTTCTTAGATAGTAAATTTATAAGTTTAGATGTCTACTTCTCCTAATAAAAATGTCTTGTTTCAAGTTTTATTCCCACGGGAAGTAAATGGATATGTCAGATAAATTTAGGTGTTAAAACCAGTGCACATATAGCAATATTTATTTGAATTTACTTATTTTAAAATCTTGGTGATGCTTGGCTTAGAATCAGGAACATGTGAATCATCCTAGCTGTGTTCTTAACTAACTGTCTAGCCTTGGGTAGGTCTCATTATGTCCTAGGATCTGTTTCTTCATAAGAATATAAAGGGAGCTATGTGAAATAATCCAACAGGTACCTTCTAGATTTAAATGTTTGTCATAAACACGTTTTGTTACCTAGTTAAGTATGCTTGGGAATCACAGTGAACAAAAGCTAAGAAAGCCTCCTGAGTCAAGGGATGTGTGTGTGTATACATACGCATGTTCCAGTAAACTCATCTCTGAGTATACTTTTAAAAAATTAAGTGGATTGATTATAATTAAAGTTGTAACAAACCAAAACAGCTTGAGGCAAACCTAAACCCTGGCATACATGGGCTACATAAATAGAAGAGAGAATGTATGCCAGAACACAGTTTTCAAGTACAGAAGGTACAAAATCCTCTTAACAGCCATAGGGGCTAAATTGTTAAATTCATTTTTTCTACATTTCATGGGAAGAGATAAATCCTTAGACCCAAAGAAGTCAGTTTTTATTATGGCTCTGTAGTTTATTTTTGGCATACATTCACAGGTGTGCCTATGGCTCTATTCTTAATCCCTTTCCTTTGGGACGGCTCCAAGAGTAGTACAAATTTGTAACTCTGTAATTTAGCTCTTTAATTTTTTTCTGTGCTGCCCTGGAATTATGTTTTATCTTAAGTCCACACTGGATCCTCAGGATGGATCCACTGAGGATTTTGATGGAAGCATAATTCCTTTGACTTCTTTTAGAATTAATTTACCTATTAAATAAAAAAGGAAAGAATTCATCTTTCATTTGAATTCCTCTGAGGCTAACATTTCAATATAAACCGATAAATGGCGTAAGCATTATTATTCAGACAGCCACATTCAACTTGTGTGACAATAACGGCATAGCAACCTGAAAGACAGTACAAGGAGAGAACAGTATACTGTATCCTTTTTTTTTTTTTTTTTTTTAAAAAGGTATTAATTCCGTTTTGTTCTCTTTTGGCTTTTCTAAATAGGATCTCACAGCTCACACTGACCTTAGCTCACAGCTCACACTGACCTTAGACTTTGCTTTGTAGCTGAGGATGACCTTGCATTCCATATCCTCTTGCTTCCATTAAGTGCTGAAATTACACCAAAAATGAGTCCTTTATTTCTGGAAAAGAACACCCACACTAGCTTGAGTGTAGTGCATTTTTGCCTCTTAGATTCTTGGGGTCTGCTGGTTCTCTTAGCAAAGCAGACATAACACCTTGATATTCTGGCAGAGATTCAAACCTACGAAAACAACTGCTCTCTTAATTGTATCTGAGGCTAAAGGTGGAGGGAAGAGTAAGTTGGCAGTGTTGCTTTCTTTTAGGGCGCTCCTGGTTCTTAGACAAGTGTGCTTTACTTCCCCAGAGCTGTTCTTTTGATCAGTATTCCATTGGTAGATAATTGAAACATCCACTGTGTAGATCCCCCGGCCCCTCTCCCCCTCCTCCCCCCAAGGCAGGGTTTCTCTGTGTAACAGTCCTGGCTGTCCTGGAACTTGATTGGTAGACCAGGCTGGCCTTGAACTCACAGAGATCNGCCTGCCCCTGCCTCCTGAGTGTGGGGATTAAAGGCGTTCGCCACCACCGCCCATCTTACTGTGTAGATTGTTGGTGAATGCTTTGGAGTAATTAAAGACAACTGGGAAATTATCCTGTCACAGTTTCTATGTTCTTGGCATGTGTTAGACTTTTTTTGAGCCTAAAGAACAAGGGCTTAATGATAGAATTCATGTTTTCAAACATTTATAAACATCTCCAAATACTAGCTGCTCTGCTTGGCTATTGTGATCTATTGTTTAACAAAGTGCACAAGGTCCCTATCCTCCGGGATTTGTGATTTGTACTTTTGGGACATTTACATTGAATAAATAATTAGAAAGATGAATGTTTTATAAAGTAGTATGGAAGCTTCTGAAATAAGGCACTTAATTCCTTCTGGTGGGAAGTACTGTTAAAGCTGAGTTGAAAGGTGCACAGAATTTTATATATGTACAGCAGAAAATTTTTTAGATATTTATTCCCAAAGCTATGATTTTTTTTTAAATCTCAATTTTAGGTATTTAGGAAATTTGTGTTTCAAATGCATTTTAATAACCAACACAGAATAAATATATTATCAAAGGTTTTTTTTTATGTATTCTTTTGGCCAAAGATCTACAGTCCATAGGATTGATATCATTATTATTAGTACTTTCAATATTGGGGATCAAACCCAGGGTTATTTCACATACTAAGCTTGCAATTTATTGCTGAGCTACACTCCCATCTGTTTATTTGAGAATAAATACACTTATAGTAAATGTGAAATGGGTTTCCTGTTGTGAATTTTAGTCATACTTGTAGTAATATTCTTGTGAGAAGGTATACCTGAAAAGAAGTGATATGGAATGAAAGGAGAGAGAGAGTGAAGGCAGGTGGCTCTTCTGTTACTGCCATGCCTGTTGTTTTCTTTCGGGCATGATAAATATACTTCTCCTTTTGTCTTAAAAAAAATTTGCAAGGTAGTGGTAGCACACATCTTTAATCCTAGACTTGGGAGGCAGGGGCAGGCGGATCTCTTGAGTTTGAGGCCAGCCTGGTCTACAGAGTGAGTTCCAGGACAGCCAGAGCTACACAGAGAAACCCTGTCTCAAATAGAGCTAGGCAACTTGGCACACTTTAATTCCAGCACTCAGATGGTTGAGGTAGGAGGATCACTTTAAGTTCAAGGCTAGCCTNGTTTCTATATAACAAGATGCTGTTTAAAAAAAGAAAGAAAAGAAAAAGCAAAGAATGAAAAGTTATTCCAAGGTGAATGGAATAGGGAGAGATACTTTTTAGGAGTCTTAACATTTTAGAGAACAAATGTTCACTGTTGAGCAGTGGATCTCAAACTGTTTTCTTTTCCAGTATACCTTTAGGATATTTGCATTGATACAGTTCAGTTTGTTGATAGTAATTCTTATTTGAGAGGTCTAAGTATCATTCTCATACAGCGGTTCTCAACCTGTGGGTTGTGACTCCTTTGTGGTTAGAAGGACCCTTTTACAGGGGTCACATAACAGATATTCTGCATATCAGATAATCACAGTTAGGAAGTAGCAACGAAATAATGTAATGATTGGGGGGCACCATAACAAGAGCTGTAGTAAAGGGTTGNAGCGTTAGGAAGGTTGACAACCACTGTTCTAGAGGATGATAACAAGATTTGTAAATTCATGGGGAAGTGGTATTCTTAGGGACAAAAACCATTTTAATATGTTTGGAAAAAGTGGTGGTCTTCAAAGTCAGCTCTGGGGTGATAGGCACTAACTAAACAAGATCTCAGCTTCTAAAATACATTCTGGTATGACTTTCTTTCTTGCAGCATTAAGGCGACTGACTTGCCATAATGTTTGGTGGCTATGAGACTGTAGAAGCATATGAAGATGATCTGTATCGTGAAGATTCATCTAGTGAACTGAGTGTTGATAGTGAGGTGGAATTTCAGCTCTACAGCCAAGTTCATTATGCCCAGAGTGTCCATAATGCCAACGAGGAAGAAGGGTATGAGGAAAAGAACTGTGAGAATTCTGAAACAGNAGATCTTCAACCAAACCAGAAGAACTTAATTGTTCTTTCGGATAGTGAGGTCATCCAGCTATCAGATACTTCAGAGGTCATCACATTATCTGATGAAGATAGTATTTATAGATGTAAAAGAAAAAATATTAAAGTCCAAGCACAAGAAAAGAGCCAAACTCCCGCTTCTCCTCATTCTAATAAATTGGCTAAGAAACGCAAGAGGGATAATGAGAAGCCTGAACCTGAAGAGAGATCAAGTGTGATCCGAGAGGTCATGATCATAGAGGTCAGTTCAAATGAGGAAGACGAAAGTACCAATTCAGAGAATGAAAATGTGGAAAGCTGGATGCTCCTGGGATGTGAGGAAGATGATAAAGACCATGACATCCTTCTCAACCTTGTGGGATGTGAAAACACTGGTGCTGAAGGTTAGTATCATATTGGCTATTTTGAAAAGTACTACCATATTTATTAAAGGAAGACTGCTTTTCCTAGCTATAGACCAATAAAGTCTGATCCATTTCATTTCTCATTTCTTGGTCTTGTTTCTCATGAGACTCTCCTACCAGAGGCTACTCTAGTGGTGCCTTGTCTGAACATGATAAAGAATATTAGAGTATCAAGGAAACTNCTTCAACTGTAAGCAAATTCATAGTATTTCTTCATGGCTCGAGTTGTTCTGGACCNAAATCTTAGTTCTTTTCTCTGTTTGTTGAAATAGGTGAGTACTTCATCTACTTGGCTTTGTGCTCTTATTTGGCCAACTCTGTTGGNACTGCCTCTTGCTTATCCAGGAGTTAGCCAGATAACAAGCTCCTGGAATGCCTAGTACTGGGATTAGTATTTCAGGACTCCAGATCCAGTAAGACAGGAAGTAGGACAGTAGATTGTAGGAGAAAATGCAAATTTCAAGCACTACATTCTTGAAGGTGAAAGTTTTGGTGTTAAATTTTGCTCCCTGTCACGTATAGTCATCTGATAGCAGTGGGTATTCTTCAAAGTTCCCTTCATTTCCCTTCCTTTGTGTATCATGGCAAGTCTCTTATAGTCGATTCCTAAATGGTCTTCTTTTAATCTGCCCTGCACATTAGTATTCTTGAGATGTCCTGTGACTCAGGGTACTTGGCTGATGTTTCAAGACCTTTAGTACCTCCCTACTGTTTTCTGAAAAGATAATGACATTCAATATAGATCATGCTTGGATNCCCAAGAAGTGGTAAACTTTTTTTCCTTTTTTAAGGAATCAGACAATATTATAGGCTTCCAGGCCATAACATTTCTTAACTATTTAACCTTTTGTTGGAAAGTTGATTTGTATAGTACTTAAAGAAATAGGGGCTGAGGATGTAGCTCATTTGTTATAGTACATGTTTAGCATGTGTCAAGGCCTGGGTTTGCTCTCCAACACCATATGAACCAGTTGTGGTGATGTACACTTGTAGTCCCAGTACTTGGGAGGTGGAAGCAGGAAGGCCAGGAGTTCAAGGTCAGCCATGGTTATATAGCCAATTTGAGGTCAGCCTCAAATACATGATGAGACCCTGTCTTTAAACAAAAAGATGTGGGGGTGGCTGTTGCCATAGGAGCTTACTTAGAAGACAGGTGGCCAGTAGTTTGATGAGCCTCAGAATCTGACAGCAAGAATAATAAAAAGAAAGGATAGTAGTTAAACAACAGAATCAAATGAAGTTCTATCTGAATAAGAGAGAAATAATAATTTTTTAGGCAGAAGGGAAGAAACTTTTAGAGATTGTTTGCTAGATCAGGGAGGTTTTGTAAGATGAGATAGGCTGTTATATGTTTTTAAAAGTGAACTGCTACATCTTCTAATATTTATAGAGGTAGAGAAGAAAGGTGTACACTCATGGATTGAAGAAGGAAGGAACAGTATAAGCATGTATATCATTTTCTTGGGATAGTACAAGTGAATTGGGAAGAGAGAAGTGGAAACAGACAGTGTGGAAACTGAGTGCTGTAGGGGATACTCTCTGGTCTTGATATTTGGAAGACGTCATCCCTTTAAAGCAGTTGATGGATCCCACTATGACTATATATTTTAGTATCTGGTAATTGAGAAAATATGTATTAGTAAAGAGCTGCTAATATTCTCTTACAAGATTTTGTGTTTTACTAACCACAACACTGTACATTGGTTAATACACATATGTGGGGAATAGTCTTTATATACTACTTACTATGTGACCCAGTACCCAAGTTGTAATTAATTGTGTAACTCTCTAGGAGTTGGCACTCAGAGACTGGAATTCATTAAGCTAACACATCAGCAATAAAAGAATAAAAAGATTGCTTAGAGGTAGTGTTCAGTCAAAATTAAAATAATATGAACTTGTGAACTCACTTTGAAGGATTCCATTTTTTTTGGTGGTAATTGGTAGTCTAAAGTGGCAGAAACTCAATGATCTCTCCGTAACTAGTTTCTTGTCAGGTTCCTGTGTATTTCTTGCTGAGTGTTTCCATTTGGTGCCTTACTGTTGTTTTAGATTTAACATACTGAAGAGAAATTTATTTTTATTTTGTAACAGGTCTCTGCTGGTTTAAGGATCTGCAGAGATGGTGAAGCTAATGGTAGTGTATAGATAATTTGTGACAACATAAAGTAGGCACTGACTTTAGGAAAGAACTTGAAACTGGGAAAGGGTGGCCCTGAGAAAGAGAAGAAGTTGCTAATGNTACGGACTAAAGAGGAAGTAGCTTGATGGTGGATGATGGACATGATGTGGCACTGGAGTGGCAGCATAGTGTGGGGGCAGGGATGCCTTTCTCATTTTGGATGATGAGGGAACCCAGTTGGAGAGAAGATGTCTAAAAATGGAGGTTAATAAAGACAGGTTGTGGTTTAAAAAGGTATGAGAGGAGGATGTTTATTTATTTGTAAATTTTTATTATTAAAAATTACATTTTTAGTTTTTTATTATTGTGTGTGCACATGCATGTGTGTGTGTGCATAAGTTTGGGCATGTGTATGCCATAGCATACTTGTGGAGGCCAGAGGACAACTTANAAGAGTTAGTTCTCTCCTTCCACCTTGTGGTTCCTGGGACTCTAACACAATCTTCAGAGTGATTACCCACTGATTACTCACCGGTCATCATTCATTAAAACCGGGTAAGTGCTGGGGCACGGAAAGGAAAGGTGGTGCTAATAGAACTAACTGTAGAGTCTGAGAACCCCGAGGAAAAAGGAATGATTAAAATACAGATCGGCGTGGAAATGCACTTATTTTAAACTAGAGAGACAAATTGTTTATTTAAGAGACAAATATAATGAGCTGAGTAATTTTGTAGAAGTCTCAGCCATTGCAGTTAAGTCTCTCAAAATTCTAATAATAGATGTCAAAATTTTGTGTTTTATAAACAAATATAACTAGTGAATTTGAACTAGTACATAAGCATGGAAGACTAGATAAATGTATATATTTTGCATTTTTTCCTCTAGATATAATTTCTAGAGGAAATTAATAGAGGATTCATAGTTGCCATAGATTTTTAGCAATCTCAATACACGTTTTTTTTCTTTCATTAAGAATTTCTACATTTTTGTCCAAAGGAAGGCTTTTATAAAGTTTTCTCTTTGGCATGTTCTAGTTGCCAGCATCACTATTTGTAAACTTTGGGGCTGCTGTTAAATAAAATTAGGGATATGTAGCACAAGCTTTGTAATGTCATGGATACCTGATCTGAGAACTGAGAGGGCCACTGAGTGACTGGGAGGCAGGTAACAAGCAACAGATAAGCTGGACAAAGGGATGATTCTTACAAGCCAGGTAGGCAGGATTCTGTAAGATGTTGCCAAGCTGCTAAGAATGGCATACAGTTTGAAATTTAATGCAATGGTTATTCCTGGAATTTTCCTTTTAATATTTTTTTAGATTGTAGTTGACAATGTATAACACACTATGGAGACCAAACCATGGATATAGGAAAACTACTGTGTTAGAAAAGCATGTTTTCATTGGTGTAGTGAATGTCAAGCATTGTTTGCATAAGAGAACTAAATCATAGAAACAGTAAGTGCTTTAAGAATTATTTTTCTTGCATAGAAAAAGGACATTTAGCCGGGCGGTGGTGGTGCACGCCTTTAATCCCAGCACTAGGGAAGGCATAGGCAGGTGGATCTCTGTGAGTTCGAGGCCAGCCTGGGCTACCGAGTGAGTTCCAGGAAAGGCGCCAAAGCTACACAGAGAAACCTTGTCTCG